>CM031375.1:71790535-72390535 GCA_018208015.1 Medicago ruthenica
AAACAAATTCATCTAGATATCTAAAACATGTTTCACATCCTTAAGAGTTTTTTTTAAGAAGTCAAACTAACCCCCTTAAATTGACACCAGTGAGAACCGAACCGGAGACCTTAAGAGGAGCACACTCCAAAATCTCAAACCAACACCACTAGACCAACCTAAGCGAATTACATCCTTGAGAGTTAACTTTGTGTCATTGGACATCTCCAAATTACATTCCCCAAGGCTACCACACTTTAACCCACCTTCATGAGTCAACTTCACATCACGAAATTCACTTAACATATGTGAGAAGAAAATATCTCTCATGAAAGTCACATGTATTGAAGCACCATTATCGATCACCCAACTGAATGAACTATCAATAATATTAGTAGTATCATTCTCTTCAACTAGAAGCACTTTAACACACCTTCATGAGCCAACTTCACATCACAAAATTCACCTTACGTATATGAGAAGCAAATATCTTTCCTGAAAATGACATGTATTGAAGTACACTATCGATCACACCCAACTGGATGAACTATCAACAACAATAGCAATATCATACTCTTCAATAAGAAGCACGTCATTGTATATCATATTAGCACTGTCTTCATCCGAATCTTCTTCTTTATTTTTTACCTTTACCGTTGTCCTCATTCTCTTTTTTCAAAACCAATAAATTTTCTAATTATGCCCATTTTATTTTTTTTTGCTACCATTATCGATACCTAAATGAATAATTCATGTTATTTTTTTTTTGCTTTTGTTTTTGCACAGATATGTCTAGGGACGACCGTAGAATCTGATGTGACAAACTGACTATGACGGGTTATAGACAGGAGCGACAGGCATCAAACCCCCATATTCCTAAGAGGGGAAGACGTAGGAACCCGGGAGGTGGAGAGAGCTCACAAGAGGCCTAGTCGTAGGTGGTTCATCCTACCCATGTGTCTGTGTATGACGAGGGATACGATCCGACTGACCATCACTATATTGATGGGCCAGAGGATCCTTACTTTCAGCCGCCAGAGGTAGTGGATGATGAGGCTGAGGGTGAGGATGAGGACCAGGGAACCGCACATGCCGTCCCTGTTGTAGGGCCTCCCTTTCCTGGAGGTCCTGAGGACATATCACTCTTGTCCAAATACGCAAAGAATGTTGTCGTGCCGCTCTAGTATAACACTGATAATGTAAGTGTTTTTATTCTTTAAACTTTTTTATTTAATCTTATTGATTTACTAAATTTTAAATGTTAGGTGTTTAAGTGATTAAGTGATTTATTGTTAAGTGCTTATGTGATTAAGTGATTAATTTTTTTATTGTTAAGTGATTAAATGTTAAGTGTTTATGTGTTTAAGTGATTAAGTGATACATTTCTTATTGTTAAGTGATTAAATGTTAAGTGTTTATGTGTTTAAGTGATTAAGTGGTTAATTGATTTATTCTTAATTTATTTGTTTTTCAGATGTGGTTTGAGTGTAAACTTAGATGTATAAATTCTGGGCCTAAGGTGAAAGATCTTAGCCGCCCTGAACTTGGTATGGATTGGTTTTGGAATCCTGTGAGGGTGTGTGGCTTATATGATTTGTTATACACTGGTATAAGACTGTGATGCATGCCATGATATGTGCTCTGTGCGAGAGGTGTCACTCGAAGACTAGCAGTTTCCATCTACTCGTAGGAGAGATGACTATCACCTTAGACGATGTGGCTAATCTTCTCCACGTTTCCATTGAAGGGCATCTGATAGACTATGAAAAGAATATGTCTCAGGAGCATGGCATGAACTTGATGAGGAGGTGGTTAGGTGTTGGGGAGGCTGCTGCAGTGAAGGTGTGCAAGAAGGAGTTTGGCACATATATTACTTTTACCATGTTGAAGGAGCTTTATGAGGAGCATATGACTGTAGCTAGACAGTTGGTGGTGCCACAGTCGAGGGAGGACTTGCAGGAGAGAGAGAGAGAGAGAGAGAGAGAGAGAGAGAGAGAGAGAGAGAGAGAGAGAGGAGACATTGTTGTGTTAGGAGTTTTCTTCTATATCTTGTCGGATGTACGATGTTCGACAATAAGACGAACAGAAACATCGAGTTGATATTTCTTGAGTGTATGGTGGACATGACTCGGGTGAATAGGTGGTCGTGGGGAGGGATGACATTGGCTCACCTGTATCATTATCTGAATGAGGCCACTCGATCGGATACGAACACTATGGCTGGCAGTGCGACCCTCTTGATGGTAATAAATTTAATTTTGTTTGTCAATTAAATTTATGATTTTATTAGATTATAATTTTTTTTTTGTTCGTAAATTAAATTTATGATTTTATTAGATTATAATTTTGTTTGTTCGTAAATTAAATTTATGACTTTATTAGATTATAATTTTGTTTGTTCGTAAATTAAATTTATGATTTTATTAGATTATAATTATGTTTGTTCGTATATTAAATTTATGATTATATTAAATTAGTATTGTGTTTGTTTTTGCGCAGGGATGGATTTTGGAGCATTACCCAGGTCCTTATCCAAGGAAGAGGGGTAAGAATTAGGCCCCACATATGCCATGCGCTGGGAGAAGGCTTTCTACCAGGGGGCATTCTGATGTGCAGCATTACCGCTACGTGCTGGATCGTTTGGAGGTTGATGACGTCAGGTGGTGTACGTACGTCGCCCGGAAGGAAGCCCTTCCATTTGAGGAGATCTATACTTATTCCGGCTGGGTGCTCTGCAGAAAGCGGAGGGTGTACCGTCACTTGCCTGAGCGGGTGAAGAGTCATTTAGGGTTTCTGCAGGACATCCCCAGACATCCGTCTTCTGTGCACCCTATTCCTCCAGATCAGGTCCCATAGGCTTTCACCGACTTCCATGTGTATTGCATTCATATGTATCAATGGGGTCCCAGGGTAAATGGTGAGTGACAGCATGTCCCTGGCTATATGGTTTGATATGCCAAGGTGTCTCACCCGAAGATTTTGCCACCTGCTGATGGATCTCCTCCCTGGCCGGCGAACCGGGAGCAGTTTATAGTGGAGGACCATGCTAGAGAGATGCCCGACACAATGGAGCTTATCAGAAACTGCGTGCATATTGCAAATCAGGCGTTGTCTAGGAGGGACGAGTTGGGCAGGGAGGATCTGCTGGAGGCCTTGAGCCAGATTAGCAGTACTGGTCGCCTAGCCCTGACATATTCTATCGCTGCGGATCGGAGGCAGCCTAGGCAACGTTGACTTTTATTTCTGTTTATGTATATTTTGACTTCTATGTAACCTTATGACATATTCACGCTTATGAATTTTATGATATTTTGGTATTTATCCAATTTAGTGTGTTAACTTTTTCTAATTTATTGTACAAATTTGAGTTTAAATTTGGTATTTCTCTAATTTTGTATTTCAAACTTTAAATTTACCGTACAAATTTGAGTTTACCGGAACAAATTTGCATGTCGATAAATTTTATTAATTAAACTTTACAAAATTTTCTAAACTCCCAAAATTAATTAAACTTTATTAATGTGTGTTTAAGAATAAAACAAATGTGAAAAAAGCAATTTTCAAATGTTGCAGCCACTGCATCTTCAGGGCGTAGCTGCAATTAACTACCGTTGAGGTCAGCGGTAGTTAACTCTAGCTAGTTTTTTCAACGGTAGTTAACTACTGTTGGAGGTATTTGCATCATTTCAATGTGTTTTTTAGAAAATTTGTATGTCAGCAATTTTCATCTTCAACGTCAAAGCTTTCTTCAATCAAACAACAAAATCTACCTAAGGCCTCTTTAGATTGTTTTATATGAAATTACCCAATCACACAAGTTTTATAAGATCGTTTAAGAGAACTTATGAAATAATCTATGTCATTCTTTGTAAGTTGTTTTTTTGCTTATTTTTATAAAAATTTTAATATATCTTATGAAAATAACTTATAACTTATACGGAAATAATTTAATATTAATTATTTTATCATTTGTTATAGAAATAACTTATAAATGAATGTTTATCATGATAAAAGTTTGTGCTATGTACTCTAAATAAGTCGTCGTTTATTCATGCATCAAAACCACAAAAGCGTTCTTAGCCGCCCTTGTCCATTGTAGCCAGTTAAAACCTATTACAGTATCATCTTCCCTTTTGGTAGGTGGAATTACCCATCTAAGCTCCCTTATCACCATTTGTCCCCACTAAGTCCTAACTACAACAACAAAATCACAAATTTGAGCTGCCATAGTTATGAGCCCCTCCTTTGATCAAATCAGCCATCCAAAATCCCCTACCATTTAACCCACTATTGGACCACTTCCATTGTCTTATACCTCTAGATAAACATTTGATATCATGGTGTATTTTTTGAAATAAGAATGAATCACTGCCATTTTGCTAGACTTATGACTTTGTCAAATTCGCCAAAAATTCAATCATGCAATGCACCTAACTCAAATAATTCCTCTCAAACAAGATCGTTTTCATTAATTAGAAGGAGATAATCGCAAGTTAACCCAAAATGTAATTCAATACTAGTTTTTTTTCTCACCAAATGTAATCCAACACTAGAGAAAAATTATAAATTTCTCACCAAATCTAATTAGGGATAAAGAAATTCAACACTAGTTTTTTTTTTCTTTTTCTTTTTTCTAACTAAGTTTTTTGCCAATAATCTTTTCTTCTTTCTAATAATATTATGAGACCACATCAAAACTACACCAGCCGAGGTGTATCCTAGCTAAGTTTCTGACCTTAGGTGTAACAAAAAATTCTACAATCGCAGCCATATCAAATGCATTTGCTTGTGCTTTTTTTTTTTTGTTGCAATATCATGATATAGAGGCAACCATAGCCGTAATTTCAAACATTGACTATAAATTGATCTACTCCATAAAGCAATCTCCAATGACGCAAATAAAATGGATAATTTTGCATTATTTTTCGCATAAGCTAGAAATTCATCTTTAATAAATAAGTGAGATGAGTGAAATTCAAACATCAACCTTACGTATATAATACAATGTCTTTAGGGAGACAATTTTGCACCTTATCTTATATTAAACATAATTCAGACAAAATAATAAGAAAATTTCACACAAGATGAGTAAAAAGAATGACAAACAGTTTTATTCTATGAATTAATGGATGTACAATGAAATGAAATCATCATCACGGTCATCTACATACACGTGTGAACACTAAAACAATGAATCACAAAATAAATCATCATCATAATCATGAAGATCGATCCCGTCCGTCGAATCAACAAACACATCAACGACAAAGTATAAACAGAAAGATAATAATAACACATCAAAACGAAAATAAACAAAAACGCTAACTCAAAATAAAACCAGAGGAAAATAAATCAAATAGATCCCGTCCGTCCGTCCGTCCGTCAAAGAAAAGTAAGATCAACGGCCAAAGAGCCTCCACGTAGATAAACCCTAGAAAAGAATGGCGAAGAAAGCAGCAGAGAGAGCAGTTGCAGCCATGATGGGTTTGCTGAAGGAGAATGCTGCAGAGGGTGAAGGTGGGCCATCAGCACCACCGTTGGGACCGGGTGCTGGACCACCGGGTGCTGGAGGAGAGGTGGAAGATGGAGTGGGTGCATCAGAAGTAGGTGTTGGTGCTGGAGGGGAAGTTGCTGGAGAGGAAGCTGGTGCAGGAGTGGCTGGAGTGGGAGCAGCTGCAGTTGGTGGTGTTGCAGTTGGAGGAGTAGCTGTTGGAGGAGTAGCTGCAGGTGCTGGAGATTTTGGTGATGGGGTTGGTGGAGTTGGGGTTGCTGATGGTGGTTGTGTTGGTGCAGCACCTGGTGCTTGTGCAAAACAAGAGGTAGCTAGAAGACCTAAGATGAGAAAAACTTGTACTGCTGCATAGGAAGCCATTTTTGAGGTTTTGGAGAGGGGAGAGATGTTTGTAGGAGAGAAGAGATTAGAAGTTGAGAGTAGTGGACAATGAATGGAAAAGGAAGAGAATATATAAAAAGAGGGGTAAGGTTTAGGAAGTGGGGGACTTGAAACAAAGAAGTGGATGGACAGCTATGAATGCATCAATAATAATGGGGTTAAGATTCCTCCAAATTTGTGAGTATTAAAAAATTCAAATGCTAGCTATTTTTATATACTCCTATGCAAATGGTTAAAAGCATCTAGTATTATATTCTAGTTCTAGATATAAAAGTTTTTCTTCTTTTTTTACAATATTTGAGTTTTTTCATTTACAAAATTAAACTAATATTGAATTAATTATACCCTTCCTTTTTTGTGTGCAATGACGAAGAGAAAGTATGTATTCAATGACCTCATCCAAGCACAAGGCATACTTCCTTTTAGTTTAGCCCATAAAAAAATTTATATTCTAAGTTTGATATCTACAAAATTAATTAGTCAAATGATGCATCACTTCAAGTGATTGTGGTAATTTTTTTAGAGTAACTTTGGTAATTGTTAACTTGAATTTTTATGTGCTGATCAGAAAAAAAAAACTGATAGCAAGTTTTGGAAAATTCATATAAATTTTTTTTTTAGACATGATTTTTTTTATAGAATGCTGTTTTAGGGTTCTGTCTCTCGGTGTCACTGTTACTCATGACTTAAATTAATTGCTTTATATGTCCCTATTAAATTGAATTATAATTTACCCAATAATGTGCAATGTCCAACACTGCCACTTAAATTATGTTGCCTGCACATGTGCGCCAACCTTTGTATCGTGGACTTACTCTGGCCGGTGTGATGTGTATAATTATAATGGGTCAACATCCATTATACTAAAATTTACAAGATATAATAATTCTTTGGTTCCTGAAAAAAAAATAGGAAAATACTTAGGTACAATTACTTAAGTGTTTTTCGTATGGTTTTTAACTAAATTTATCATGATTTTCTTAAATCTATAATTTTCTCAAAGTTTGTTATATCCAAAAAATTTGTATTTTTAGTTAAGAACCATACAAAAAATACTTAAAGAATTGTAGTTAAGTTTTGTCCAAAAGTATACAATTTTTTGATGTGAACCATTTGACGCGTAAATGCATAAACTAATTTTTCAGTTGGATAGTACTAATAAGTGACAAAACAAAAGATTTAACACAATTTCTTTCTCGAACTAAATTTAATATAATACTTACAACTAAGTTGAAAGCAATCTTTCACCATCTCATACAAATATTCTTAGAAAAATAGTACAGTTATATTTTTCTTTGATTTCTTTTCCACGAGCACATGGACAAATTAATTTACACTGTCATTACATCAATTACTAGCTGGCAGATGTTGAGCCGTGTCTAAATTGGGTATTTCATATTTGGCAACGGGCATAATGGTTTTTATGAGTGTACTTGTTTGTCTTGTTGTTTATTTGTAGTTGTTGAATATTACCTGAACCACCCTTTAGATCACGGACATGTGTCGGTTCTAAGGGTTAGTGAGCAGTCCCTGTCTTACGGCACTACTGTTTGAAATGTACAGTAATTTTCCAGCCACTTTCCTAATCTTATTTTTATCAACAACCTTCCCACTTTGTCTTCCTCATTCATTACTTCATCTTTTCACTCAAATTAACTTTTTACATCACTTTAGCATTCAACTATGGTTTTATAAGTACGATCATGTTCTAGTTCTAGCAATAAATAGATCAAGGCCACACGCGTGGCAGTTCGTTTGATGTGCTTGTTCTTGTCAATATGGCATAAGACAAGATAACGTTTCTTTTTCTAGCACCTTTTACATCACTTTAGCTTAGGATACTTTGTATTTGCATTAGCATTTTGGGAGTTTAATATTTGTTCTTTTTTTTCTTTACAATAAATTAGGACGGGCTTGGTAAATAAAAAAGTCGGTTTTGAAATTTATGCACCTTTTCCTATTGGTCTAAATCAACAAAACCCAAATTAACTTTGAGGTTAGATATCTCTTATTCTTAAAAGTTATTAGGTATAGCAACACCTAAAACTAATTTTTTCCTCTAATTGTCATGCATTAAATACTAAAGATTGCAACCCTAAAAATCATCTCTCCACTCTAATTTTAAATTTGAATTTTGTTGCACATTTATTGTTATTTATTTAGTCAACCATATAATGTTAACATTTGGAAGTTATATAATCTTTGTATTTTCCTATGTGTACTAATGACATTCAAATCGTTTTTGGAAGTTACATAACAAAATAATTAATTAGCATTGGAAATAGACATACACATTAAGTATCATTACTAGTGATGAATGCCTATAAGAAACACGAAAGGAATGTGCTTAATGGACAATTAACTTATTTCAAGTACTATATATACACACACTGAGAATTGTTTTGTCATAACAACAAAGATATCACCCTTCACATAAGAGGTAGCCATGATGGACAGTCAATCTGCCATAAATGTCACAAAATTCTCCATTCATTGTCAAAGAGGTTTTCTTTCCTCAAACGATGCTATCTTTATCAGCATTTTCGTTTTCATGAGTTGAGGTTTTGCTATTTGTATTTGATGTCTTTCTTATGATTTTGGCTTTTACAGATGTGGCGTTATGGGAATATGAACCAACAGATTCAGTTTATATTCATCTCTTGAGGCTTAAATTGCGTACCTATCACGTAGAGTATCATCCAAAAGAGATATGTTTGATAACATGACCTGATTTTGTAAAGCCAATATTTGTCATATTTGCTGTCCTTTGTTCAAATTGATGTTATGTAGCATTTGTAAAAGAAAAAATGTTATAAATCAACCATTCATATTAAGATTGTTAGTCAGACACGTTTTGATATGTATTATTAACTTTGTACTCCATATAATTAGTTTTTATTCAGTTTTTTAAGCTGTAATTTGACCATATTTTTTAGTTCGAACTTTAATAATTGTGATGCAATTTGTCCACATTTACTATTTTCATGATTTATATTGCTATAAATTGGGTTTACTCTAAATTAGGTAATAGTTCTACTTATTTTTATTTTTTGTTAACAAATGCAAGCAAATCATTTTAATAAATTATGTTTTCAAATACGTGACAAATTTGGTACGATTCATATGTCGTTGAAGGACATATTAAGACACATTTTATCGCGATATTGTATATCTAATAAGGGTTTGTTTAATATGTGCAACATTGCACATGTTAAAACAACTAAAAGTAACAAAAAATTTAAAAAAAAAATATTTTTTTATTAAAAAATTATATATTTAATATAAAACGTACAAGTTTAAATACAAACTTACTATTTTAAACTTATTAATATGTGTAAATTTACACATGATAGAAAAAATCATATAATAATCACGTTTGTGTTTATCGATAGACACGTACACGACACATGTCAAAGATAACTTATTGATCATTATAACATTCGATAGGACCCGTACGCCGCACGGGTCGAAAGTCTAGGCCAGTTTCAAAAAAGGCAGTTTCCTTTGGCTGTATCATTTGCAATGACTATTAATAAGAGTCAAGGTCAGTCACTTAAAAATGCGGGCATATACCTTCCAACGCCTGTATTTTCACGTGGGCAGTTGTACGGTGCTGTATCGAGGGTGACTTCAAGAGAAGGGTTGAAGATATTAATCACAGACGAAGATGCTGAAGATACTGATTTTACTTCTAACGTCGTCTATGAGAAAATATTTCGTAATGTTTAATGTAAAACATATATCATGTAGGTGATGATCAAACCACACTTATTATCTGTGTCATTTTAGTATTTCATACAATATTATCTTCTCGTGTTGTACTTTAAAAAAAAAACTATTGCATGCGATTTTTAGCGATTGTATTCCAGCTCATAAGACCCGTGCACGAGTCATCAATCTAGTTTTATAAAATAATTATAATTTTGGTGAAGACTTTCATACTCTAGAGTTTGAGTAAATCACCAATTCGTTCCTTGAAATAGTCGCGGTCTAATATTTATCTCGCTTAAATTTTTGAATAGACAAAAGATCATGATTGTGAATTAATTTGAGCAACATGCCGCTGTTGTTAAGTTGTATATAACTTTTTGTCAAAAAAAAAAGGTTGTATATAACTTACCGTCAAATTAGTCATTGAATTTAATTTTCAATCGGGCAGATGCTTGACATCTACAACTTCAAGAGACGATTTTTTTTAAGGAAGTGAGATGAATTGTTGATTTACTAGAGTTTTGTTTGGTATAATATCCAACATCTAATCATTTGATGTCACATTATTTTTTAAATATTTAATTATTTTGAAGTAAATTAAAAGTTTAAATCATTTTGAGTAACATACTCTAAAATCGCTATGGAATAAACTTAACTAACAAAAGAAATTTATATAATCAAAACTTGAAATTCTTCTATAAATTTATCACAAAATTTTTGTCGTTAATTTTATTTTGTTTTAAATAGTGAATCAACATCGTTATAAATCATATTATCTATTAGGAAAAAATTGCCGCTCGTTTGACGCAATGACTTCATCTCCATAGTTGTGCGCGGAGAATATCCAATTTTAAAAAAAAAAATCTTATTACAAGTATCTTTTTGTATCATCCTATCCGTGTTTCTCATCCTCAGGTCGTCATATTGTTGACCTAGTAGGTGTCAAAAAGTTTATGATTGAAGATGATGTAGACAAGCCTTCATGTTGGTTCATGTTTGCATTCCTCTTATTGTCATGTTGCCCTTGTCCATTGAGCCAAGTTGGTGCGTGACTCCCTTCTTTTCTAATTTCTAGCACCGGACCCAGAGTTGAGGAAATTGGATCAATTCGAGTAGCAATTAAGTATTAAAAAGAACTGAGTTTCATCCTCAACCCAAACTGAAAAAGGAGCAATGGGTCAAGTGGCAGATTCGATTATTCTTGAAGGAACCCGATACAAGAATCCCTCTACATAGTATGAGTAAATTTTGACTAGACCAAAAATTTATATTTGAATAAGTACACACTCAACAATTTCACTATGTGATGATTTAATTCGGATTGGGTTGGTGTAGGATTGGCCAGGTTAACTTGAAGTACAAGTAAAATAAATTTATAATGTATAAAATATATACACTAATACTCATGAGAGGTGTACTTCACAATAATTTAGGTCGTTGTCATTAGAAAACAATAATATTATATAATTAATTTTACATATGTGATTTTTTTATAAACAAATTAGAATATGTGATCACTCTATAGATATTAAGAGAATCTTCTAATTTAACTAAGTTGTACGCATTTGATGGCAGTTTAAAAAAAATAGAATATCATTCAAAAAGAGGCGTCAAGCTTTAAATATTAGATTTAAAAGAATGACAAAAAATACTAATCAAAATGATATGTGTGCAGTGTGCAGTGTTCAATGTGCATATGTGTCGAACCTGACATGAAGGTTAAGCTCGAGATCCACTTGTGTACCAATTCAATGAAGTCTACAACCAATTCATTTACTAGTTGTTTCATGTTCATCAAATCGGTTGTCATAACTCTATTCATGTCAAATGGGAGAATGACTACCATATACATGTTGTTCCGGTCAAAGATACAAGAAACAACTACAATTTATGGAATTCATTTTGATTTCCCTCACCATACTGTGCAGTTAACCTTCCAATATGCTCCATAGTCGATTTGTCATCTTCCCCAAAAATGGTAGCAAAATTGAGAGTTTATAACCTATGGAAATAGACATCAATATGTCGACCCATCCAAGATAAGGCTTAGTATGCACATGCCTATCTATGTGTTTGAGTTGTATCCCAAAATACTTTTTGATTGTATCAACTATTAGGTTTGGATGCAACAACTATTATCCAAAAGGTTTTTCCACAGCTACTACTAGTTGGAACCACACATTATCTAGGGGATTTTGAAAACCTTGTTGAAATTGAACCTAAGGCGGGGGGATTCCCCAATGCTGCTTTTAATTTGCCTCAACATTGTTTCTTAAATGAGTTCCTAAACCACAATTGTAATATGTTGGTAAAGTGGATTTGTAATCCATGGTTGTCCACCAACACAGCCAATGACTGGTCTCGAGGTCGCTCAACTCACTGGGCCAGGAACATATACGTTGTGGGATTGGCCGATAAAGGTGGGTAATATCTTTATTGTTGTTGAACCGAATCATCCATAAATGGTCATTTGGTTCCTTCTATTAGGCTAGAGGCATGTCGTCCGTTGTAACACTTGTTATTTTCCTAAATAGTGTTGCCATAGGAAAAAATTGCAGCATGCCAATTTGTCTTATTGCCTCAAGTGGCCTCCTTGCCATATCTACTTGTCCAACTTGAAGATTAGCTTGGTTGTATGTATCACTCGCCACTGGGTTCCCCCATAAGGTTATCTGTGGCAAAAATAGTTGGTTGCAACTTATAAGAAGTGGAAGGTACATGATGTATAGGTATCGGTTGAACCTATGAAGGTCTTACCGAAGCAACTATTGAATGAATTTGAGTAACGACGCCAGGATGACCTGGGTTTCCTTGAACTTCTAGTTTGGTTGAGAGTACATAATTGTTATTTGAATTGGCTCATCTAGCCTTCAATTCCTTGACTTGTTGAGCGACCTTATGGACCATGGATTCAACAAGTCAACAAGTTGTTAAGAGACCTGGTACATGTTGACATTTATCCCCTTGTCAATTTGGTGTCCAATGAAACACATTGTCATTACTAATGAAGTCTCAAGTGGATAAACTATTGATGCTTTTGAAATATCAGGAGGAGCCATAAATGGTGGGATCCCGAATGATTGTGAAGTTTCGTTCAATGTTTGTTGGCATGACCTCTTTGATGATGATGGTTGATCCATATTTCCAAACTTCTTTCAAGACCTCGGATACATACTACAAACATAATCTTGACCTGAAAAAAAATGAATTTTTCAGTGGTAAAAGCTGTATTGTTCCACCAGACATGCTAAATTTGTTGTCGAACTATAAAGTTAGCCGATATCGGCTACGTCGAGGAAGGAACTCTATACCAGAGCTATGTAATCCTTAACTACTACAAAGAGCGTTAAATACAATATTTTTGAGTTTTTTTTAGCGGCTAAACTAAGAAACACTTAAAAGTAAAGAAAAAAGAGATAGAGAAATGAGAGAAAGGTGGAGGAGAGAAGATAAGAGAATTTTTTTTAGACAAAAAGAAGAAATATAATAACTAAAAATAAAAGATACAAATATTTGGGGACATAGACCTGACCCAATTATAACCCAATTAGGAGTACATCGTGATAATACAAACCAGGTGGAACAATCCTAACAAAATAAACACTTCTCACGAGCGCAACCCAGCGAACCCGCGTAGGGGTGCGAAACCAAGTTTCAAAAAATATGAAGAGTGAACATTTGTGTGGATAAAATAGGGTTATAAGTTGGCGAATGGATTGATCGCCAACACGGTATCAAGATCCATGTACCAACAACCTCCTGACCCAAGCAACAGGAATAAAAGCTCTTTCGAGCATTGCAGTCCAAGAACGACCACTAAGTCTGAGATAGATAAAAAGACGGTACCGAAATGGAGGCAGAACTGACGCTTGAAGCCTGTAGACCTCAACAGACCTGGAACATCAAAGAATTATGCACAAGACCACCAACAAAACCAGTTTCACAATGCATTTGAACCCATATCGAGGGATGAGTCTAACACGTTAGTAACCAAACAGCCCTTACGGGTTAATAGAACCGGACCCTTTCGGGTTTACGAAACTGAACCACCACAAAATAGGTCACATCTATTACCACCCAACAATCTCTGACAAGAAACACCAGATCATAAAAACAATATAGTACAAATAAAAGTAACAATACGAACACAACCATAAACAATACAATACTAAAAAGAGGAACATCACCCACACCTCTCTCCCAACATGGAAGAATCGCACAACACAATATTGAGTATCTTTACTTCTCATGTTTTTTGTTCTTTATAGATGTGCGTGTGTGTTTTTTTTATTGTGTTATTTTACGGTCCTTCAAAAACGTAAGATGTTGGCTGCCAATCTGCCATCCACTCGATTTTTTTAAGCAATTACGTTGCAAGTTATTGTGATAAAAAAATGTGGTTTTGTTCACAATTGGTTCGATGAAAACAGAAACCAAATTAACGGCATGGCATTGATTTTTTATGAGCGTCTTCACATGGAAATAAGATTATGCAGCTTTTTTATGGGGATTATTCATCAAATGAAAGCAGTTTCAACTATGGATTTGAAATAAAGAAAACAATCAAGATTTGAAAGCTTACAAAAATGGCAGGAATATTCAATGTTTTGGTGGAGGAAGATTGTCATCTTCAATAGAAAAGTACGTTTTAATTTCTAACAGATTACTAACGGTGTTAGAGTAAAAAGGGGTGTGTTATCTATTTTAAGAGATTTCAAGGGAGGTTAGTGTCCATTGCAAAACTAGAGGAGATGTTTGTGTTATTAGAAAAAACTTTAGGGAGGTCATTGTAATTTTCCCTAAATTCTAAAGAAGAGAAATCTAATAACATAAAAGAAATAAAAACAGTATGTGAGAAAAATCTCTTGATTGAGTATCACAAGATCCTATGCATGGATTTAAAAGTCTAAAAAATCTTAATTAAATACTACTCCATCCATTTTAAAATGAATGTCATTTTAGCCAAAAAAAATTGTTTCAAAATGAATGTCACTTACACTTTTCAATGTAAAATTATTATTTTACATCTAATTGTACTCTCTAATTAATTTAGTGTACACTACTTCCAAAACTTTACACCAATAGTAAATAAGGTTAGTTTAGTGAAATTGTCATGTATTTTGACATCATTATTATATTTCTTAATTTGTGTATAAAAAATTTAAACGACATTCATTTTAAAACGAAGAGAGTACATTTTTTAAAAAATCAAATAAAAATCTTGATCAAATACCACACGACTATGTCAAAAAAAACTTTTAACATTCTTTTAGATCGTATTTCAATACACCTCAAAAAGAGGATTATTAGGTTTTGTATTCAGCAGCCCCCAACATTTATTTCGAGAAGCGACTTTCCCTTTAGCACAAGTGGAATTGAACAGAATACTCAACTACCTCCTCTAACTATAAGTTTTGATGGCTAGGCTCTTGTTTGATTTTCTTTTAGACTGCGTCATCTCATATTAACTAGTACTATGGTTTAAGTTTTGAGTCTGACTAACCAATAGGTGCTCTTAAAGTACTCTTTAAAAATTTCAAATAAAAAACTTATTTTAATTAAAAGGTTAAACATTTTAACTTTTAATGCATTGAATATACACATTTTTATAAAATTTTATTATTTTAAAATCTTAAAGAGTGTCTTTATGGTATTCATTAGCATTTCCCTTAAGTGTAAACCAATCTACACGAACGACCAATCATAGCTCACTATTTGAAGATAACTTGCGAAGGGTAGTCGGTGATGGGGCTGACACTTATTTTTGGATTGATAGTTGGGTGGGGGATGCTCCTCTTTGTGATAGGTTTAACCGTTTATTTGACTTATCTGAAAATTGATTATTAATTGTGGTTGATGTGTGGCAATTACGATGGGGTGTGGGGGAAGAAGCATGAAAGTGGAGGTGGGGGTTGTTTGTGTGGGAGGAGGACCTTGTTAGAGAAGCAGTTTTGTGTTCCATAATATTGTTTTGTAGGAAAACGTATTAGATAGGTGGAAGTGGCTTTTAGATCTGGTTAAAGACTATTCAGTCAATGATGTTTATCATTTCTTCACAGCACGTGAAGAGCCCGATGACCGTTTTCTGGTGGATAATATGTGGCATAAACATGTTCCTTTAAAAGTGTCGCTTTTTGCATGGTGCTTGTTTCATAACCGCCTACCAACAAAGGACAATTTACTATGACGTGGCATTATTCAAGCAGAATCTACTTTGTGTGTAGGCGGGTGTGGTATGGAGGAAACAGTTGATCATCTATTTTTGTATTGCAATTATTTCACCAGCATGTGGCATCTTATTCGAGATTGACTTGGTTTTTCTTCAGTCGAACCGACTACTTTAGCAAACCATTTTTTGCAATTTAGTCAGACATGGGGTTTTCAAAGATCTATTCGGCCTTTTATGCACCTGATTTGGTTCTCTTGTGTTGGACAATACGTAAGGAAAGGAATAATAGAATTTTCGACAACAAAGAAGTCCAGCTGCCCCAATTACTAGATGATGTTGAGTCAAAAGTAAGTATTTTATATATCGTCTCCACAGGGACTAGTGCGATATTCCAAGCCATTCAACAATTGTTATCATTTTGAGTTCGGGTTTATAAGTTGTTTGTTATAAACTATTAGAATGTAAAAGCGGTAATAAAGACGACAAGTAATAGGACGTAAAAGCGTTGGGATCGGAGTTCGTCAATCTAGCCTCGAATATATTCTAATGATCATGCATATGGATTCTAGCTTTTTAGCGAAATTATCACGTATCACTCGACAACATCATTCGTGTCCAAATGACGTCGTGAGATCGATAGTATCGTTTAATCGTCGATTTCCCAACCTATTAAACGATACGAAAGCTTTACGTTCCGACACTTTATGCGATTATCAAAACCCAATTCCATGTCTAGAATTTCTTATTTTGATAGAAGATTATTCTAAACCTAGATTCAAAAGCATTTGTCAATAACAATTAAATCAAGCATAAGAATGAAAAGCAAGAATAACTTCAATATCACATAAGTTACTAGAATCATATATTTGCAAAATCAAAGATTACATGTAAGCTATATTGAGTACCTCCAATCCCAACAAGGGAAGGTTAGTTGGTCATTATCATGACAACTATACAAAAGTGGAAAGAAAGATGAAAATCCAAAGCTAAGTCTTGATTTCCCAAAGAATCTTAGTTAATCCACACTCCCTTCACTCTTGCTCCATGAAGATTACCTCTTTTAGCCCTATTTTATGTCTAAAAATATAACCTAATCCAAATCTCATTATTTTTCAACTCTGCTGAATGGCTATAAATATAATCTGGTTTTTTCCTTGCTCGCTGTAGCGACGGGTCTGGTCGCTGTAGCGATCGAAGCTTTCTTGGCCATTGGGTTTGCTCCACGTCAGCAAAACGGGGTTCAAACCGCCTTTGGTCGCTATAGCGACCAATTTCCTCGCTGAAGCGACGAAAGCTTGATTTCTCCCTGCCTAGGCATGCTATAGCGACCAATCCTTCGCTGTAGCGAACAAGCCTTAACCTTTCTTCATGTTTCTTTGCTCAATTTCATGTCCTAGCTTGTTATTTCCTGCACAAATGGATGGGGTGAGACATATGATCAATATTTTGGCATTCGATCAATAATTCTGAGCTTTTCCTATGATAACTTGCAAAACAAGCAACTAAAGTGCTTAAATTAAATATGCATTTTAACTAATTTCTGGCACTTATCACTAGATAAAATTAGAGTTATGTTATTTGAATAACCATATATTGGACAACTTATGTGACCACCAAAGATATAAAAAGAAACGTAGGTATTGACACGAAAACCAATACAATAGAGAGAGAAAGTAAAAACATAGCGTGAGTATGAAAGAGAAAGTTGTCACAAAATAGTTGCACAAATATCATTTCTCTAAAATTAAGTTACAATCTTTTTGGTGGTTGAAGACAAAGAATCGTAATTTTGTTTTTAATTATCATGTTTGGTGGCTTAATCCATTACTGTGCATGTGTTACACTATGTAGTTTTTCTTCTAGTCTTATATCTTTTCTTCAACTTGATTTTTTTATTGTCCTTGTAATTAAGTCTCCTATAGAACATTTGACTCATTTTAATATATATCATTTTGGCTTGTACAAAAAAAAGATCAATATAATTAAAGTCAAATATATTTTTAATATGGAAATGCTAACAAGTGCATTTACCTAAACAAGAAAATGTGACATGTCATGATTATGTCGGTAGAGGCAATAAAATCCAACCTGGACTGTAGTACTATGAAGAAAGTGACAACATCATGGAAGAACAAAGTCAGAAGAAACCCAAAATCCTCTGCCTCCATGGATTCAGGACCAGTGGTGAAATCCTCAAGAAACTAGTCTTACGTTGGCCCGAAACTGTAATACAAAAATTGGACCTCGTTTTCCTCGATGGTCCATTTCCAGCACAAGGAAAATCAGATGTTGAAGGCATTTTTGATCCTCCTTATTATGAATGGTTCCAAGCCAATGAGGTTATTGTTTGAACAATGAATCATAATCTTCTGCATTTATTTGTCTTTTTGCTTAAATAATATTTTATTTATTTGTGTGTAGGATTTCACTGAGTATAGGAATTTTGAAGAATGCTTAGCATACATTGAAGATTATATGCTGAAAAATGGTCCTTTTGATGGTGTACTTGGATTCTCTCAGGTATGTTTTTGATTACTTGACGATGAAAAATGCAGTTTTTTTTTTTTTGCTTTTGATTAATTGTGAATTAATGTCACTCAGGGAGCATTTTTAGCGGCTGCATTGCCAGGAATGCAAGCACAGGTATTCATTAACAAAGAAACACAATATTTTTACTTAATTGTTGGATTCACTTTTTTGTTTAATGATAGAGGGGATTCTAGAAATATGAAATTAGTTTTGAGATGTTTTAGGTATTCTTGAGTAGATATGTTTGTACACACACCATGTGTTTGTTTGTGAGGTAACGAAATAGATTTCGACTTAATTGATTTTATAAAAGTGATTTAGCGTGTGTTTGGAAATATTTTTTCCACGCTAGAGATTCACGGCAGGCCAAAAGCTACTTCACATAGCTTCAACCTGAACGCACGTCTAGTGACAACCAACTGGTTTCCAAACACACTAGTAGTTGAAATTGAGTATCATGTAGTGTGATTTATGTTTTAATGCATTTGCGAAAAAAGTGACTTTCAATTACTTTTGTGTGTATAAATTAGCTTTTAGGTTGAATTGATTTTGAGGCAAGAATCAATTTTGCCGTCGGAAATCAAACATATAAATTTGCGGTCAAATCACGTTTAACTAATCCAAAAGTGATTCTAGAGAGTTCAAAAGTGGAACTAAACACAGGCTTAGAATTTTTACCTAAGACCATGACTAGTAATCTATAACTATAGCCTATGTTTAGTTTGGCTAGCAGCGGCTAAATGCACGGTGATAGGGCATTCTACCATAAAAGCAAAAACACACATAAACTATTTTACATTTAACTCACTTTTAATCAAAATCAATTTTACATAATCATTTCATTCAAAAAAACTCGTTACTTCAGAGCCGAACACACACGTACTCTTTTTGAATCAACAAGTTGACCCTTTTCTCCATCCATTATCATAAATTATAAAATGCTTTATTGGTGAAGTAACGAAGGCTAAACTTGACTTAGAGGTTGATGTTAAATTACAATTGATTTGATTGAACATTGAAGTGATGGTGATGACTTTAGGGAGTAGCACTTCAGAAGATAAGCAAGATCAAGTTCCTGATTCTGATATCAGGTGCCAAGTTTGGTGGCATGAACTATGGAACACCTAAACTAGCTTCCAATGCATTTTCAAAACCAATTGATTGTCCCACTCTTCATATTATAGGTAGTTTCAATAAAAAATCTCTTCTAATTATTTTTTCAATCAATTTTTCCTTTACCTTTTATCTTGAAAAGTCAGTCACATTGGCATCTTATACTGTTATTCAGTGCAGTATTGTACTTACCAATATACTTCATTCATATAATGTGGTTCAGGGGACATGGATTTCTTGAAGCCGGAAAGCATTATTTTGCGAGAGGCTTTTGTCGACCCTGTTGTGATTCATCATCCAAAAGGACATACAATCCCAAGACTTGGTTAGTCATATAGCATCCCTTACTTTAATTGATAATTTTGTGCACTTTAAAAATGCATGTTTCTAGCTAGGATGTATTTTAATACTATTTGTTTTATGTTTACAAAAATTGTTTGGTGCTTCTTTGTTCCAGATGAAAAGAGTCTTCCAACCATTCTTGATTTTATTAAGACAATTCAAGGGATGCTATCAGATGATAGGAGCAAGAATTGAATCTTGAAGTAGAATTTTTGTTTCCTTTATATGAGACTATGAAACTTCATCAAATATATAATAATTTTGTGGGAGAAATGTCTTTATTCTGTTATAACTACTACTGCTTCTGTTGAATCTATAAATAGGGGTTTATGTCTCACTGGGAGCATAGCAGAAAGAATTAGAAATAAGAGTTTGAGATTGTTCACATTTCATATAGTGAAATTTGTTGTTGCCTATAGACATAGTCCAACTTGGGTGAACCACCTTATTTTGATGTGTCTTGATAAGCTTTGAAGATTAACCTGATAAGTAGCAATGATAAGTGGTTAGCTACCTGTTAGTTAGTTATCTAGCAGTATCAGTTAGTTACCAATTTATCGCATTTCTAGCTTTTCAGTTATGACGGTTAGTATCTGATTTCTCATGTATAAATACCGCGCAAAACCTCTCCTTCGTTCATTAATGAGCATCAGATTGCTCATTCATATCGCTTCTTTGCTCCCAGGTTTATTTTATTAATCTGGTATCATTGGTATTTTGAGAGCTTTCCTCTGCTGCACTCTCATCATGCCTCGAAATTCTTAACTTTATTCCGCCATTTCCACCATACTCATTAATGGGAATGTTGTTTCCGATCCAACGCACAATCCATCCTGCGACAATCTTGGTTAGGCTATTAATAGCCTAATTGTGGTCATCTTGAAGAGATGCTTGTTTGATCTCTAAATATATGCCACTAAAAAATCATTTGGCTGAACTGATGTAAAAATCCAAGATGGATATGATTCGTATAGCATCTCTTATTTAGAGGTTCTACCATCTTAGGTTCAAGTTCAGCTTCATTAGTTGAAAAAGATGGTCTCTATTGGACAATTTTGTGGCACATGCATTGTTGGAACATTATGAAGGAAAAGAATGAAGTCTTCAAACTTTTCAAGCAATGACGATCTTGGTTGAAAATAAATAAATCCTCGTCCAAGGTAGAAGATCTTTAAATTGACTATATCCTAAAATTTTCCTCTTCATATTCAACATATTTTGCAAAGAGAGAGAGATTGTGAGGTAGCTCAGTAAAAAAGCACCCACACCACAATATAACTCCAAGATGTTGTCACGCGTAGGTAGCTCAATTAGTGAGCTAAGAGACGATGAAGAAGTTTGAAGGGTGAGTTCTTGGGTATCCCCGGAAACTAACATTTCTAACTACTAATGTTACATTTGACTATAAAATATAAACTCCAAGATGTTACATTTGACTATTTCACATTAGCACAAACTGCTACAAGTAAGATTAGTTTGACAAGAAACACAGTAAGTCTTCCACTTTCAAATAATAACCACTCACTCTCCACGTATGGTTAACCATAATCTGTTCTGATAAATTTCCTATATTTATGCATTCTTCTCTTTCTTGTATAAATCATTCGTAAAAAATATCAATGCTCTTTTGATTCCATACAAGAAAGTGACGACGATGATGATACAAGAAAGATTTATACAAGAGCATTGTATAACCTTATGTTAGTCTCTCAACAAAAAAACTCACATTAAATTATTTTAGAAAATGATGAGATACAATGTTAAGGATAATATTGTAGATGATGACTTCCATTTATTTATTTATTTTTACATTAGGTGTAAGTAATACTCATTCCTATATGGGCTAGTGGAGCAATAAGCTTAGTGTCTCATTTCAATTCATCTAGTTTTTTTGTTTTTAGAATTTTATTCTTCTCACTTTCATTTTTGCTCCCACACACTGCGAAAATACCAAAATACATCATGGTAGTTAACTGCAACTCGACAAATGTTGATGGGGAGCGAGCGACAGTTAACTGTCACTGGGAATATTTTGATATTTTTACAGTGTTTAGAAAAAATGAAAGTGAAAAGAATAGTTATCTTGGTTTAAATATGGGTAGAGAAGGCAACATAGCGGCCCATTTTTTTTTTGGACAAATAGTGGCCTATTTGTTGTCAGCCTTTACTCTTGTAGAGCCATATAGCTTTCTTTGACAAAAAAACATAGAAAGTTGTTCTCATTCCAACATTTGTTATTAAACACCTAGAAATTACACATTTATCCTCCAATGAGAGTTAACTGCCGCCGGATCTACGCTTTAAAAAATATCACAACGGCAGTTAACTGTCGCTGAACAAGGCATAGCGGTAGTTAACTACCGCCAAGTAAGTTTTTTAGTAATTTCAAAAATGAGAACAACAACTTTTAAAAAACATAGGTTTGGTATAGAAGATAGAAAATTTCTAATATCCTCCGCCTTCTTAATTGGTCTACTGTGAACTAATTAAAAATGTTTAAAATTCTAATGGTGATGGACATTGTCTTTTGATTATAAATGTTAATGATCCTCCTCATTTTTACAATTGAAATAATGACGTAATTGATATCAGTTTGATTAAAATAACGAAAAATAAATATACAGCTCGTATTGAATCAACATCATGTCTTAGCAGTAAATATGAGATATGCCATGAGCTTTTATTTTCAAATAGTATCATCGTCCGTTGTTAGAAGTTTCAATAATTTTAAATACTAATTCACGATTGACCACTTATAAAGGTGGTCCATCGAACAACTCATCAAAAAGATAAACCTCTTATCCTTATGTAAGACGGTAACTTCACTATAATCACAAATCTAGACTATTAGAGCCCGTTTGGTGCACATGATATGATAAGATATGATAGAATATGAAACTGGATAAGGATAGGAAATGATATAGACATGATAATCATTTGTCATATCACATGTTTGTTGCACACATGATAACAAACATAATATCATATATATCATAATTAAATGACATAATTAACCTTGTAATTAATTATAATTAAATATAATTAAGTCATTATTAATTAGATACAAAGATATTATTGTCAATCGTCTTCTTCCTTTTTTTAGAGGTGCCATAATCTTCATTCTTAAAGTTCAATTAAAAAAAATCATGACTTCTTCAATTAAAAAAATTGTTTACTGTCCTCTTCCTTCTTCAATTACAAAGTTCTATCAAAACTATTTGTGTAACTTCAACCTGTAAAAAAAAACATACACCAACAGCAACCTATAAAAAATTTACAATTACAATCCAAGCTCTTAACCAAACTAATTGTTGTCTCTGTTGAAAATAATACGAAATTCCAAAACTCTCTGTTTCATCTCTTTTCAAATTTGACTTGAATACAAAATAGACAATGAAGAAAAACAATTAAACAATTAAGCAGATTGAGGAAAAAGTGATTGTAGGGTGAAATTCGGGTCAGATCTGTAACAAATAGAAGAGATGAGGTTGAAGAGTTATGGAGGAAGATGTAGAGGTCGATGAATGTAGAACATAGAGAATCACGATATCTTTTTCTTCCTGATTCTGATTTTGGTTTTCGTATCACGGATCTTGGTTCGCGCAAAATAAACATTTTAGTGTTAATCATGATATGATAATTCTAACCCACCAAAAACTAAAGATAAAAATAACAAAGGAGAGATAGGATATGATTAGTAATAGGTTTTATTTATCATATCCTGCACCAAACAACAGATTTAGATAGAATAAGATAATTTATCATATTTTATCTCCTTATCATGTGCACCAAACAGACCCTTAGTACCAATATCATAGTTTCAAACATTCATTTAATCAAACTATTTGAGTTTATTGAACAAATATACTAGTACTTTTCAACAGAAATATCATATTTTTAATTTCGGTGTTTACTACGCAGCTATCATTTTATTATCACGTTATTTTGTAAGGCAAACAGGGATGTGCTCATGTGCTATTATTCATTCCAAAATCCATGTTTTGAAAGTCATATCCCTAATCATATCTTTACTATTATTTATGAGTTTGCTTTCAAACTCTTAATGATTACACAAGACATATTTACTTTTGCTTATTTAAGTCAACAAGATGCAGAAAAATAAATAAGTGGGACTTCATTATTTTTCTAAGAAACAAGTCCCCAATCTCCAATGGCAGTATTCCTTCTTGTGCAGAATAGAGAACAGAGTAACACGTCGCATATTTAAACATTTTTTTCCATTTTCAAGAATTTGCCACATTATCATAAGAATTTGATAAACATAGGTGCATTTGGAATTTGGATATATATATATATTGCAAGTATTTGTTTTGTTTTTTTAACACTATGATTCCTTTGAATTAATTTGTTGCACATGGAACCCCCAACATCCAGTCGATTAATGTCAAATCATTTTCTTATATTTAATTATTTAAAATAAATTTAAATTAGTTTTGCCAATATGGACTGATACCAACCAAAATTTTATTTTTGAATATAAAGAATTTTCCCTTTTCTTCAAAGAATTTTATATAAGCCATTTTTGAACTTGAACTGAGAGCCTGTTTAGATTAGACTTATTTTAATCTTATTTAAAATAGTTTATGCAAATAAATAAGCTTTTATTTATTATCGATAAATTTATAGATGGAGTTTATGAAAAAACAGTTTATAAATAAACAATTTTCGTTGGTAAAAACTTAAAAATTAACATAAAAACTTATTTATTTACATAAATTTTTTTGCATAAACTCAAAATAAACATAATCTAAATGATCCCTTAAAATAAGGATAAACTATCTATAAGCGGAAATAAATCATGTCAAACTTATAGATCTATGATAAACTATTTTTATAATCTCCTTTAAATAATTACATAAATACTTATGTCATTAAATTTGCTTCAAAAAGAAATAATTAAACTTAAAAAAGATCTTTCAATCGTCTCCTTGATCCAAGAACAATAAAATGCTCTTATAATTTAGATATACACGTGCATCATAGATTGTGTTACCTATTAATCGTAGAATTTGGATAGAGTTTAGTATAATAACCTTACGAAATCGACTTGTACGGTAAAACTTTTAACAATTTTAAAATCGCCTTGTGCCATTAACCGTTATTTATAAACACGTTCGCAAATCTTATTTCATCAAATCCAGAGTCTTAACAATTAACTATTATGATGATATTCCTTAAAAAAACTATTATGATGATATTAATTTAGAAAAAGGATGATTAAGAGGGGGACATTTCACTGTAAAAATAACCTCCTAAATTTTTCCAAGTGGGTCAGTGATTAATCATTACAAACTTCTATTGATCCACTTAGAAAAATTTAAGTCCCTTTTAATTAAATGAATAAGGAAAATCTTAAATAGTGCCTTGTGGCAATAAATCATTTGCTACTAGTCTATGGAGTTTTCCTTCCTTTAAGTGGAAAAAATAAAAACCACAATAAACTAGGCCGGTGTTTAAGGCCTGACAATGGCCTATACAAATCAAATAGCAATTCATAATTTAGAGAATTTTTGGATCGTGGCCTACAGTAGAGGTGGACCATAATACATTAATTAATAGAAAATTGCTCTTCTCACAAGCAAAAATGCTCATTTTCATCGAAACTGACCAAAATATTCCTGTATGATTTAAGTCACGTCGAAAGCAACATGAGTTAAGTCACGCTTAAAGCACCATGAGTTAACTCATGTTGCGATGCATTACTGTTTTGGGACAAAACCCAACAGTTTCAACTTGAGCACGCATTTTCTTTCCCTCTTCACCTCCAAAAACTCAAAAAGTATGAAAATTTGGAGCAAAATCTTGAGCTGAAATCATTGCAAATCGTCAGGAAGCAAGTTTATACACTCATCAAACATAAAAAATCAGGTAATGTATCATCTAAAGACTTTTGATTTTGCTGGTTTTTGAGGTTGGTTCATCATTCTGGGAAGCAGATCTGGACGTGAGTTAACTAACACTGGAGTTCAACGTGAGTTAACTCACGTAGGTGTTAGCTCAGCGTGACTTAAGTCACGTTGGAGCTCAGTGTTTGAATTTTTGCGCCATTTTTTTTCTTTTTTAGCTTGTTGCACAAGTTATTTATATTTTTTTCCTTGTTATTTTTTTATTCAATAGACATAGTGATGGTTGAAAATGTGGTGGATGATGGCGTTGAGCCGAAAGCGGCCATAATTAAAGTCAAAATTCCCTTTCAAGCTCACATTGAAGAAAAACCTAAATCGGTACCTATCAGTGTTGCGAAGCTTTGCGATTATGAAGTAAACACCGTCTCATTATTTTTTAACAAATGATAGATGGAGAGAGCGAGATGATTTGTTTGGTTGAGTTCATCGACAAGTGGCAAGGGCGGGATTTACTATATCTATAGATAAATCTAGTCTAAAAAATCCAATGGTGACATTGCAATGTGAAAGGAGTGGTGTATACAAACCACCGAAGAGGAGGAAGAAATTGAATCTTGAAGGCACGGGCTCAAGGAAATGTGATTGTCCATTTAGGTTGTGTGGTTACTTTGAGAAGAATACAAATGATTGGTGGTTGGGCATGCTTAGTGGAATTCACAACCATGAGTTGGAGCCAAAGTTAGGCGGTCACCTTCTTGCGGGTAGAATAAAAGAGGAGGAGAAGAAAAGAGTTGTCGACATGACAAAGAGCTTGGCGTTGCCTAGGAATATTCTCACGGATTTGAAGGAAAAAAACAAAGAAAGTTTGACGACTATCAAACAAGGGTACAATGCACGAACTAGATGGCGAAAGGGGATAAGAGGTGACAAGACGGAGATGCAATACTTGATTGCGAAGTTGGAGGAGCATAAATACTTCTATTTCACAAGAGCAAAAATAGTGAGGAAACCACTCTTGAAGACATATTTTTTTCTCATCCAAAGTCAATTAATATGCTTAACACTTTTCCGACCGTTTTGGTCATGGATTCCACTTACAAAACCAACTTGTATAGAATGTCATTATTTGAGATTGTTGGTGTCACCTCTACCAACATGACATATTATGTTGGTCCTTTGTCCTCAAAACTCAACATGCCTAAAGTGGTTGTCACTGACAGAGACAATGCTCTAATGAATGTCGTTGCCAAAGTTCTCCCTGATACTTACGCTTTACTTTGTTATTTTCATATTGGGAAGAATGTAAGAGCTAAGTACATCATGTATTATAGAGTCAAAGTGAAGCCTAATGATGTAAAAGTTGATGGGAAAGAAGTGAAGGAAGTGAAGGAGGAGAATGAAAATGATGTTGTTGACAAAATCATGAGTGCTTGGAAAGATTTGGTTGAATCTCCTACGGAAGATTTCAATGCAAGTGCGGTAAAGCGATTCAAAGATGTATCCAAACCATTTCCAAAGTTCCTTACATATGTTGAAACCACAATTTTGAACATCATTAAGGAAAAATTTGTGAGGGCATGGGCAGATAAAGTCTTGCATCTAGGGTGCAAAACCACCAACATTGTTGAATTGACTCATGGAAAGTTGAAAAAATATTTGAGGATTAGTGTGGGAGATTTGACATCATGTTGGGATGAAATAGACAAAATGTTGGCTATCTAGCTGTCTGAGATACAAGCAAGTTTTGGGAGGAGCCGTACCGTCTTAAAACACAGATACAAAGGCAACTTTCTATACTCTGAGTTGAAGGGTTATGTATTTATACCCGTAATGAGTTTTATCTTTGAGGAAGCAAAACAATCCAAGACATTCGGCTTTGCTAAGAAAGATTGCGGTTGTGTGCAAAAGACATCGTACGGGTTGCCTTGTGCATGTATTCTTGCCATGAAGAGAAAAGAAAAATTGCTTATTCGATTGGATGTCATAGAGCCTCATTGGCAAAGGTTAAGTGTATGCTGAGAAGAGGTTGATGATGATTTTTCTGTGATGGAAGAGTGGAATGACATTCAAGAACGTCTCAAAAAATCCCCTTACAAGATGAAACTCTACATCAAAGAGGTGATGCGTCAACTAGCATTTTTGAAAGACACAATGTTGTCTCCACCTTCAAGAAAGGTGGTAACTGTTGTACCCTAATTTTGTCCCAAGCCTTTTCAAAAAAAAAGAGAAGAGAAAGTCAAAGTCAACAAAAAGTCAAATCAAAAAAGGATTTCGCAGAGCGATGGCATCTTGGCTCTGCGAACTTTGCGAAGAATTTCGCAAAGCGGTGTTCAGGTCGCTCTGCGAAATCTGCGAATTTTGCAGATTTTGATTTTCTGATTTCCCTTTCTTTTATTATTATTCCTGTCATCATCTATTATTATTATCATTTATTATTATCATGATTAATGCTGAATTTAACAAAGAAAGAAGAGAAACATGTGCCAATTGCAAAGTAAGAAAAGAGAGGAAGAGGAAGCAAAATCAAGCAAGTAACTCAGCTACTTGCTGACCTTGGGCAGCCCTTCTCCCCTACCATTGTGCCTGCAACTGACCCTGCTATCTTCCAGCATCCACCTTGCCATAAGCTTTATCAAAACCATTCAAAGGTTGAGGCAAAACTGCTGCCCTGTTTTGCAAACAGCTTTGTTTTCATGATTTCCAGCAATTTTCTGTCAGAATTCAGCTGCTTTGGGTTCTGAAATTGGCCAAAGTATTGACCATTGCAGCAAGGCAAGGTCACCTCTTCTCTTTAGCATTAAATGCAAAGCAATTAGCATGATCATAGCTCACAAAAACAACCCTGCTGTAGGATTTTTCATCATGACATTTTGATCTCATTTTGCCTATAAAAGCCATGCATTGCTGCAGGATTATACACAGATTTTTAACACAACACAAGATAAAGATTTTAGAGCAAAAACCAGTTCTTAGAGAGTGAAAATTAGAGTGAATTTCAGCAAGTATTTCTGCACAAAAACAGAGTTGGTTTTGGGTAAGTTTAGAGAAAATTTCCATTCCTTTCTTGCACAAATCATCCCAAACCAGTACCAAGTAACCAAGCCACCAAAACAGCACTAAACCTCATAAAAAGAGGTAGGAACAACAGCATCATATCATTGGTCTTGATTGTGTTCATCAATACTTCCAACTTTTGCAAAATTATAATCATCCAAGCCTTTTCCATTATTCTTACAACACAAGCATTGTCCATTACCACCGTTTTGTATGGAGTAGAAGAATCACAAGATTGGTGAGGCTGAGGAATGAGAGTTTGCATTTTTGGATAGACAAGTCTTGTTCACAGATCTCATGTCTAAGGAGCCAAAACCGCTGAAAAAACCAACAAATCATCTCAATCCAATTTATTGTGACACTCCCACTCCCGAAAAACCAAAAGGAGAATTTGAAGTCATTGAAGAAGATGGAGATGATTCCCTATCACTAACTAGTTAGATAGGCTATGACATTTTTTTGTCGGTGTTCATCCTTTTTTTTGTCGATATTACACCGATATATATTTTGGTGGCTGATTATGCAACACCGATGTTTGTGGCCAATATGTATCTAACATTATATAGATTATATAAATATATGAAGTGAAATATTTTTTTGGTGGCCGGTTATGTAACGTCAATTATTGCTCGCATTTTTTGGTCTCTAATTATTCAACTATTTATTTTATCTTTCATTTGGTTTTATTCTCATACTTGTTATTCCATTAAATTTTGTGAACTGAAATATGTCTGAAGATGCACAAGTTGAAGTTCAAGCTCATGTCCGATACTCCACCACGAAGAAGACAATTAAGGTCTTTTTAACCTCCACCGACAAGTTGGACGAGGTGAAGGCACAACTTAACAGATACTTTGTCCATATTGGTGAAAATCAAAGAACATCTCATGTATTTGTACAGGTGCCATGCGTGAACCTGGGGGAGGATAAGGATGAAGACAGTTGGAAATCGTGTACTTTCTACAAGTTATCTGTGATGATAGCGACATTGATTATATGTTTAGGTTAATGGTTGAAAATAACATTTTACATCTTTGTGTCTGATCCATTGGATTGTAATATTTATTAACGTGTAATAGTGTAAGGTGTTTGAATTTGTGTCTGTAATATTGTTTTTAATGAATTTGTGGATTGTGTATTTAACGACGAATTTGTGTAATTTGGATTGTTTATGTGTGATTATGTGATTATGTGTGATTAACGATGAATTTGTGTAATTTGGATCGATCATGTGTGATTATGTGATTAACAAGGGATTTGTGTAATTTGGATCAATTATGTGTGATTATGTGGTTATGTGGGATTATGTTGTTGAAATGGTGTAATTTGGATCAATTATGAGTGTGTATTGATTATGGGTCATTAATGGCTTAATTGCTTGCATTCAATGTTGTTCTGCTGCTACATCAGAAGCCAGCGTAAGTTAACACACGTTGACCTGTACTGAACGTGACTTAAGTCACGCTCGATAGGATGGACGGTGACTGAACGTGGCTTAAGTCACGTTCGGTAGGATGCACGGCGATCAGCGTGAGTTAACTCACGTAGGTTGTTGCCTAGTGTGAGTTAGCTCACGTAGGATGGACGGTGGCCAATCAAGGAAGAGCTGTTACTTTGTTCAACCAATAGAATTCACGCAAAAAATTTATAAATTGAAACATTTCCTTTCATTTTTTTTCATTTTCATTTTTTCTCATTCTCCCCTCTCCCATCTCTTCTCTCATATTTCGTTTTTATAGTTTTGTTAGTATAGATGTAAACGACTTCAATGTCCATCGTCAATTAATCATAATGATTTTATGCTTGTTTTTTGATGACGATGATTGAGATCATTATATTAATCGACGAAGGAATTTTCGAGGCATATTAGGATCATTATGATTAATCAAAATGAATCTGCCCTGATTTTGTTTTCCCCCTAGAGGTATAGGTGGTTATGGCGGGTACGTTTACCTTAGATTTGCTATAGGGGGTTGCTCAAAAGTGACCTCAATGTTGTTCTGCTGCTACATCAGAAGCCAGCGTAAGTTAACACACGTTGACATGTACTGAACGTGACTTAAGTCACGCTCGATAGGATGGACGGTGACTGAACGTGGCTGAAGTCACATTCGGTAGGATGGACGGCGATCAACGTGAGTTAACTCATGTAGGTTGTTGCCTAGTGTGAGTTAGCTCACGTAGAATGGACGGTGGCCAATCAAGGAGGAGCTGTTACTTTGTTCAACCAATAGAATTCACGCAAAAAATCTATAAATTGAAACATTTCCTTTCATTTTTTCTCATTTTCATTTTTTCTCATTCTCCCCTCTCCCATCTCTTCTCTCATATTTCGTTTTTATAGTTTTGTTAGTATAGACGTAAACGGCCTCAATGTCCATCGTCAATTAATCATAATGATCTTATGCTTGTTTTTTGATGACAGCGACTGAGATCATTATATTAATCGACGAATGAATTTTTTAGGCATATTAGGATCATTATGATTAATCAAAATGAATCCGTCCTGATTTTGTTTTCCCCCTAGAGGTAGAGGTGGTTATGGCGGGTACGTTTACCTTAGATTTGCTATAGGGGGTTGCTCAAAAGTGACCTTTTATCCCCCCACCCCAAGAAGATTGGTAATTATGATTAATCAATTTTTTTTAAAAAAAAATTATTTCAAATATAAATTTCTTTAATTTGTTATAATATTCATTGTTGAATGTAAGTAATTGCAATGTAATGTAATAATATTTCTGTTGTGTGTAATAATATTTCTGTTCTAATGTAATGTAATGTAATAATATGTACCGAACATGAGTTAACTCATGTTGGTATATACACAACGTAAGTTAAGCCACGTTGAGGTATTTTGTTCAGTTTGCATGGAAGTGAGTAATTTTGTACGGGAGAAGAGCAATTTTCTAATAATAAGCCCAAGATACATAATTTTGTGTAATGGTTTTAATTCAACCGTCCTCTCTGACAATCCTCAAAGTGGTGGCATTGTGCATCCCATTTTTGCTCTTTTAGCATCTAAGTAAAATGCTTTGCACTAATCATTTTTAGATTGCTATGATTATTGAACATGTAATGTCTTAATCAAGGAATCCAGTTAACTGTGCATAAAGTATGATTAGACGACCCACTACATCTTTCATTTGCATGCGGGAATGTCATTTCTTAAGATTTTCATCACTTTATAGCTCCATCTTTATGTTAAATTAAAGCTGCAAGTAAAAAAGTGAAACCAAAGCAAAACAATTATTTTAGGGAAACATGCAATATTGTTAGCATTACCATTTAAAGCTGATGCTTAACTGCTACATAACCATGATTTAATTTAAAGAAAATTGATCTTTAGCCCATAGTTCCTATTGATTAATCAGCTATATTAAAAGTCAATTCTTGAACAAGAAAATGTAAATCAGTTCATACATTTTATTTCTTATGGGTGATGGGTCTATAAATGGTTAACCTTTTAACGATGTTGCTTTAGAACAGGGTTTTCAGTTCGTGTATAACTAAATGTGTCTTATAAATAATTAGCCTCAAGGAAATTAGTTGTTTGAAAAGTTATTTTACCATCCATCTAACATAGTGTACAATACTTGGCCCATTGCCCTTTTATTATCTTGGTTACCTTTTAACGATGTTGGTTGCTTTGGAATAGGTTTTTAAGTTGATATATAACTAATGTATGTATATTATGTAAAGGAAATGCTAATGAGTCCTTCTGAAGTACTCTTTCATGTATGTATATTATGTAAAGGAAATGATAATGAGTACCTCTGAAGTACTCTTTAAAAAAAATACATATCTAATGCATTGAAAATTGAAGTGTCTACATTATTAATGAATAATTTGGAATCGTTAGTAAGATCCTTGTGTATAATATGTACCTGCCTGGTCCCTTCCCTGTTGTTTTTTTTTCTTTTCTAAATGCTTTTTCCGACCAAGAGTAGATACTAGATAGAGTAATTAAGGATGGTTAGGTAATATGATTGTGTTTACCAACAATGCCTACTTAAATATCCTATTTATTGTGGAACAGTGTCATAGTGTTTTAATCGTACCACAACAGTGGCCTCAGCCATTTAAACAAGTTTATTATGGTATTGTCACACACCAAAAGAATGTGATTCCTCTGTGTCACTAAAATCATTAGTTCTTTTGTTAATGATTCGGTAGTTTGCTTTCCTATCAATCCAACAAATTCGTTGTTGGTTAATATCGGTGTGCTCTATGTATGGCCTTTTTCTTGAATTTGTGAAAATCTATTAATGGTCTTATGTTTCAACATCGGTGTGTGTCTAAAGTCTAAACTTTCTATTACGTCTGTTCCCTTGCATTATTATACAATATTAATATCACTTTGGAGTGTAACATAGTAGTATTTGTTCTCATTACATCTTTAATTAACTATTTATTGCATATATGGGTGGGAGGGGCAACTTAGGTAGACATGCCGCCTTAATTTTATTTGTTTATTCTGTCATTTAGCTATCAAAGCGGCCTATGTTATAAAGGTGTTTTTTTTTTTTTAAAGAAATGTTATGTAAAGTTGAATTTTCTTAAATAGATGTAATAAAATTTATAGTCTAACTTCTATTGAATTATCTACTAGCGGACCAATTTGAGTTACATTTTAGTAGAGATGTTCAAAATCAAACCAAGTTATAGAAAATCGAAAATTAAACCAACTCAAATCGAAAACTGCAAAAAACAATGTTAGGTTTGTATCTGTTTGGGCAAAATTTTCCTTCAACTGTTTGGTTCGGTTCAGTTTGAGGTTTTTGCTTTTTGCCGCCCGACCAAACCAAACCACAAACTCGCTTAATTAGGGGTATTAGAATAGTAACTCCTCAAACACTCAGCCCCACCTAAACGCTCTTTACTTCACATGTTCATTAATATTACTTAGAAATCCTAATTTCTCTCTCCCCCATTTTCACACACGCTCACCTACTCCGTCTTATCAAAGACTCAAATTATTAACTCTCTTCCATTTTCCGTCGCTAGTCTCTCTCTCTCTCTCTCTCTCTCTCTCTCTCTCTCTCTCACACACACACACACACACATTTTCACAACCATGGTGTACACTTCACATGTTCATAGTAACATTGTTTGTTTCACATGTTCATTAGAAACATTCAGAAATCTTAGTCTCTCTCTCTCCCATTTTAACATACGCTTGCCTACTTCGTCGTATCAAAGACTCAAATTAGTAACTCTTCACTTCACATGTTCGTTAGTAATACTCAGAAATCCTAGTCTCTTTGTCTCTCTTTCACACATGCTTGTCTACTCTGTCGTATCAAAGACTAAAATTAGTAACTCTCTTCCATATTGCGGCGCTAGTGTTTCTCTCTATTCCATTCTTACAACCCTATTGTTCATGATTCTGTTTTATTCAAACTCAATTGTTTGTTTTGTCTAAATTTTGTTAATATAATTGATGCATTTAGAACTTGCTTCGGTCCCACAACCGAATGAGGAGATTTTTTATATTGAATCTGATTAATAGATGTGATTGGAAATGAAATGGTGTGTTTGATCGTTCATTCATTTGTAAATTTCTTATCATTGGTTTATAAATAAATGCAGCTGATATAGATGCTTATCTTTTCTTTGTATGCAACTTTGCATCAAGATTCTATTGTTGTTTTTGGGGTTGAATCTTTCTATCACAATTTGTTTTTGAGTGAATCTTTATGCTTAATTTTTGAGATTTATACTCTATTTGGAGAATCTTCTATTTTTGCTTAATTGTTGCAACCTAGTTAACCGTTGTAGATTTGGTAATTGAAGTTAATTGTTAATTGTTGAACCTTTTGTTTATGCACCTTAATGATACGATGAATGCTAGGGACACTCCCTTTTAAATATTCTCCTAACACTCGCTCTCTTATCGGATGAAATCAATGTATGCCCCACCACTTTAAGTGGAACTCATTTCCAAAGCGTGAGACCCATCTTGATTTAAACCAATGAAGAAGTGAGTGTTTGAGAGAGTGTTGAAAAGAGAGTGTTGCTAGCACTACTCTAATGATATTTATAGTTAATAGTTAATCGTTGCAAACTAGATATTTGATGCAGCTAAATAATCAAAATTGTTGACATATTTTTTTAAATTATGTGTTGTCTCACAAAAAAAACTATCAAAACTGCATTGGTTTATTTTTTTTTTTTTAAAATGAACAAAACCAAACTGCATGTTATTTTTATCTATCTTACGATTATGATAACTTTTAGCATCAAAACAAAATCATACTGCACCATGAACACCCTTTAACTTTATATTTAGAGTCTTACATGAAGTATGGTAAAAATGGTTGGTTTAACAACACTTTTGAACCGGTATTCTATTACGCTAGCGAAAATAGTCTCTCTTTATAAAATCAAGTTCTTGATGGTCCCTCGAGTGTCTCCGTTGTTGCAATTTTAACTAAAACTCACTTTTGTTTGCCCAAAAAATGTTGATATGGCAAGTTTTTAAATGACGTGACATTAAACATGCTGACATGTTACAATAATCATAAGAATAAAATGTTTAAAAATGAAAGGGTTAAATATGTTTTTGGTCCCTATAAATATGTCAACTTTTCGTTTTAGTCCCTCTAAATTTTTTTTTCAAATTTTGGTCCCTCCTTTAAATTAAACTCATGTAGAATTCATGTTTTTGAATAAAATTTTGCAGAAAAATTTATAATATTATAAGAATCTCTCCCAAAAAAATTTATAATTTTTTAACAAAACATGAATTAAATATGATTTTTTATATTTTTGGCGGTTAAAAATTCATATTTAATTTATGTTTTCTTAAAAAATTCTAATTTTTTTGGCCGAGATTTTTACAATATTCTACATATTTAGGCACAATTTCATTAAAAAAAATACAAAAATTGACTTAAAAATATGGACCAAAAGTAGTGATTGAGAATTTTATAGGGACTAAAAGTTGAAGGAAAATTTTAGAGGGACTAAAACGAAAAGTTGATATATTTATAGAGATCAAAAACATATTTAACCCAAAATGAAAAAAAGAAGAAGAAGGGACGAAGGAAGTGGTTTAAAATTTTTGAAACAAGAGCCAAAAAGTTAAGGACAAAAAATTTTGTACCAAAATTACAACATATAGTACTTGAGGGATCAAAGAATTAATTTGAAAAGCAAAGACTAATTTTGTAAATGCGATAATAAAAGATAGACCAAAGTGCGATAATAAAGCAAAAACTAAGTATCCAACCTATTTTTACATAAATGTACTCAAATATAAACTATTGTCCATCAGTTCTTCTTAATGTTAATAACCTTCAATTTTACATAATTTATTTATTCGAAATCAGTTATGTCACCATATAAAAGAAGGAATTAAGAATTCATGTTAACAGTATTAGAAAGTGGAGACTAGCCAAGAATAAATATTTAAGATTTTAGGGGCATCCATAAAAAAATAGTTTAGGGGCATCACCATGCAAATGTCATAAATTTACACATGGTGGTCATGATGCAAAGGATGGGCGTGGATGAGGAATTTGATTACACGCAAGAACCGAAGAGTCACCTGTTAGGGGAATATCTTCCATTTAGATGTAAGCTGAATACTAGTGGAACGAGCATTTGACTTTGTCACTCCAAATACAGTAACATATTATTAAGTGTTTTGAGGTTTGTTTTCACTTTTCACCAAGATATTCTACATCGTTTTGAACAGTCAAAACGATGTTTTGGAAAACCCGAGTTTTATTCTTGAGGGTCGGTCAAAACGATTTTTGGTCGGATTTTACATACCTCTCTAACCGAACACTAAATTATTAGTGTCATTTCTCTGAGAATCGGAGGGTTAACGCCATAAAATAAGTTAACCTTTGTTGTTCCAATAATGTTTTCGCTCCCTCTCAAGTAAACCGTTGTTTTTGCAATTGCTCTGTCATCAAATTGTTGGTTTTGGATTTCCAAATTGTTGTATTTGAATTTCCAAAGTCTATTTAATTTTGCAAAAGGAATTTTTCATCTGCCGAAGTTGTTACTAGGTTGAGTTACGACCAGATCGCTTTTTATAAGACGCTTCGTGACACTGCCCAAAATTGTGCAAGGCAGACTATCCGATAAAACAAGTCCAACTGCGATTAACAAAAATAATTTATTACATACAAAATGTAAAAACTAAATGATTAATAATTAAGAAATAAAAATTGAACTAAATTATAATAAGAGAATGAATCAAGTTTGATAACATGAACCTTAATTTCTAAACTTTTCGAAAATGCCTGAAAGCATTAATTTTTAGTATACAACCGTAGTCAAAATTATACCCAGAAGGGAAGGAGGAGTATAAGTTTTATCGGCAAAGGTTCTGTTTATTCTATGTTTTATTAAAGCTAGTGGCCATTCTTTCTGGTAAAATAATTCCATTTAATTTTGCATAATTCTTTCTTGAGAAAAAATACTGTTGGTGAGAATCAAATCAGAGATAATCTTTCCCTGAAATACATTTCCATAAATCTATAACTATCACCAATAAAGTATAGATCTTAGAAATTAGGGATCGAAGAAATCAGGGTTCATGTTATCAAACCTGATTTATTTTCTTATTATCATTTAATTCAATTTTTGTTGTTCTAATTATTAATCATTTAGTTTTTACGTTCTGTATGTAATTAATTATTTCTGTTAATGACATGAAAACTTGATTAGCCAACACACATTGTCATGTCACCGCCACATCATTAATCACAGTGACAAATCACTAAAATTGGTGGGGATTAAAAAAAACACAAAAATTGTAAAATAGGGTGATTAAAATAGTGGTTTTGAAAATAGAGGGATTAAAATTCCTATTAAGTTAAAATAGGGGGATCAAAAGTGCATTTAAGCCTTAGTTTTTATATATCTAAAGAAAAAACATTCTACTCCGTAAACACAGAGAAACTCGTTTAAAAGGTGTTATGTTACGTTTAATGTTAAGTTGGTATGTCAAAATTCACCGTTATCAGAATTAGGGCTCATATATGTGTTATTTAGTCTTGATTTGATAAATAAAATTGATCGATTACTTGATTTAATTTTGTTGATGAATATTTATCAGTAAAATTTGACTTGAATTTAAAAACAAGAAAAAAATATATATAAGTAATCATGTTTTATGTTATAAGCACTTTCGAACCTACCACCACAATTTTAAATGGTGCATAAGCACTTTTTAACGAAGTTGGTTAGAAAAAATGTGTAATAGTGTAAATATACTATGATTTGAAGAACCGCAGGAGTTGTTTTGCCTAAATTTTATCAAACTATCTTGACTTGAATTTCAAAATTTATGTGTATCCATGTATATGTATCATATCACAGATGTACTTCACTTCTGTACCATTAAAGTGAGAATGCATGTCACGTAACATTAATCAATACAATTGTGATGCATATGCCAATTTATATATTTTCTCTCTCTTTTTCACATCTTTTTATGTTTAAAAAAATTATATTATCACAATTGAACTGATCAATTTCATATAACATTATGTCACACAAGTGCAATCCATCACACGCGTGTCTCTATATCTGCTTAGGCTTCATGGTTGTTTACATGTATATGATGAATGATGAGATTTCTTGCATTCTAGTTTTATATTTGAATAATGTTTGTATGGATGACTTATATTGGACCTGATAGCGGTGATCCGAGAAGCAAGCTGAATTCTAGGGCCACAGTTTTCAGTGTATATACTACGTATACATGTACGATAGCATGCATGAGAGAAAAAAGCTGCAGAAGAATGTAGAAATATGCAAATCACGGTCGTCCCATTCTTTTTGTTTTGTCTTGTCACCATCTTACTTCTCTTTTTCCGCAATACTCTCTCTCTCTCCCCCATTTGTATTGTGCAACCTCCACGGAGAGAGAACTTTAACCTTTCCTTTATGCATATATTCTTCTGTACTGTCACTTTGTCCATTTTTGAGAGTAAAAAGCAAAGTGAAGGAAGAATGGCGTCATGCATGGCGTTTTAGTGTGCAAGGAAGAGATTAAAGATTTTCATGGTTGGTTTCTTGGTTTCATTCATGGTCATGGTTTATGGTTACTTGGTCCCAATGTTATGTAAAACGATTGAGTTCATGTGAGTAATAACTCTGCAAATGTGTAATTGTATGTATTTGTATATGTGAGTAATAAATTCCTCTATAGTTCGTTTTGTACTATACTATGAAACAAAATTATTGTTTTGAAAAAGGAAAACCTTGTTTCTCGTTTTCACATAATGAAATTCAGCATATACCAACTTCCGAACATGGATTGGGTTTTCTAATCAAATCAAAGTTCTTCTATAACATGTTTTATCAAAGTTTGAATATTGGTCGAAAAAGATATTACATTTAATCTATATTATATATAAAGAAAATATACTGTTTTGGGTTAGTTTTTTCTCATTTCAATTATACTTTAAGCAAATTTGATTACAAGAATGTCATTTTGTTGGTGTCATTCAAAAAGATAAGAATTTGTTATATATTTTTTAAAGATATTATATATGTTATATTGTTGGTATCATTGAAAAAGATAATTATAGTTTGTTACAATATGAAATTGCAAAATATCTATTATCTATAGCTATAATTTTAATCAAAATTAAAATAATTTTAATCAAAATTTCATAAAAAAATTATTTATAATTTACACGTGTAAGTACAATAGAAAAGAGTGGACAGACGGGCTCGGAGTGCCCCATCCTAATGCTTGTGTTATATAATGTCTCAAATAAGATTATGTCAAGTCAAATAACCTATAAAAAATGAAAGTTTAACTTCTTCGATTTGGGTGGGCCAGTTTAACTTCTTCAAAAAAAAAAAACCTAAAAACTGAAGTTTAACACTAACCGATTATTGTGTTCGTGGTTTCGTTTGTATTGGTTCTGCAGTAAGATATCATTGTTTTTATTTAAGTGAAGTTAATTGTTGAGTAGAAAATTCACAATCTATGTGTGGACGATTTTACTTGTTACTGTATTACTTGAGAGATTTGGTATACTTGTCGAATCGTTCATCAAGTTTTTGGCGGTGTTTTCAAGGATTGTTGAGTTAATTCAACTAGGCTATTTCGCTTTACTTTTTCAATTTATTTTCTTTATTTTTCTGTCTTTTTTTCGTCAAATTTTCTAAAAATACAAAATATTTATTTTTTGTTCTCTTATTTTACTTTTGGTGCAATATTGAGGTTTTCTATGTGTTGTTTATCTAAGTTATTCTCAAGGAAAGTTTTGCACTACATTTTCTCAATCCTTATTCGGACACCAACGATTCGGTGTAGAATGGACGTTCTAACTTTCATTGGCAGAAGCATCAAGGTGTGAGGCCTCATCAAGGCACCTTCCAGGACCCACAACCAGAACAGCGTAACTTAGAAGAAATTTTCTCTCAGTTCATGAAAGTGTCGCAAGACAACATAGACTTTGACTAAAAGTCAAGAAGTTGTCAATAAGAATAATGAAGCATATATTTAGAGTTTAACAACACAAATCGGACAACTCTCCACAAAACTAGTTAACATAGCAAATAATAGCCTTGCAGGTCAAGAAACTAGCAAAGCAATAGAGTTGAGAAGTAGGACAACAAATACCTCTGTAGAGATAAACAAAAAAAAAGAGATAAGGGAGTATAGAGTAATATGGATATATTTTTTAAATGGCAAATGATCTCTATAAGCGAAGAAAACAAGACGCAACCGGAGATATAAGCTCCCACAAGCCCAAATACAAGAGAAAACTATACACGGGAAAAACAAAACAAAAGTCGAGGCCTCCTAAAAACCAGAGGACCACCAACCAAAAAATTGAATGAGCAACAACAACCACCTAAAACAAGAAAACATCCAAAGACAAACCACACACACCACAACACCACAAAAACCGAAAAACATCACAACCATCAGCAACAAAAAAAACAACAGTAGAAACAAGAAAGAACACCCACAAAATCCATGAATGCGCACAAAGGGGTCGCGCCACCCCAAAACCACCCCACCACCCTCTTTATATGTCCCAGCAAAGAACAGGTTCCACCTCCCACTTGTAATACGAGCAAAGGAGCACATCGTGCCTAGCAAGAAACCATTTCCAAGAAGTGACTTTGACCCTATCGACGAAGAGATCAACAAAGGAAGCCTTTCAAGAAAAGATCAAATCATTACGGGAGTTTTAGATGGACGACACAACAACATGTCAAACAAAATCCAAACCTAGCCTATGGTTTTTCTTAGAAGACTCAGGAAAAACTCAAACACAACAACAATGTATCTTCGCAAAATAAACACACGTCCTAACCAAGCCACAGTCGCATACCACATATGGGAAACAACCTCACAACTAACAAACAGGTGGGAAACATACTCCATCACATTACTACAAAACTCACATGTAATACCTTAAGGGTCAGAAATAACCTGACGCCTGAAAAGGTTCTATTGCGTAGGGATTCTATCCCGAAGTAGTTGCCATGAGAATACATTAACCTTAGATAGAGCTCAAGACTTCCAGACCAAGGAAAGACTACCAACCTTGTCACCACCCCCATGCTCAACCCATGAAGACAACAACATGCATGCACTCCTAACAATATAGCACCCCGAGGGGTCCGCGTTCCAGACCCACTTATTCACTTCTAAGTTAAGAGCAACCCCACTAATGAATACAAACATCCCATCCAGTAAATCCTCTTCCCAAACAAACAATCTCCTCCTTCACCGCAAATCTCACTCCTAGATATTATCAGACAGCCACACATACACCCTATCTTATCCTCCTTCTGCACCGATACTTGGTAGAGCCTAGGAAATTGCACCTTTACAGAGACCAATCCCGCCCAACAATCCTTCCAGAATGAGGTAAAAAGCCTATTCCCCCACACGCTGCATAGGAAAGGAAATCGCTTTCCACAAATTTGAACTAAGCAAGGAAGTATCTTTCCAGCAATTTGACACTAAAATCATATCACTAAATCACCAAAAGACATGACTATTGTGCATCGCAACATCCTCCTGGGCTTCATCTAAATCAAGGCCATAATTCATCGTCCCGAAACTGCTAATCGCCCCTCCTTTACTACATAGCCCCTTATTTTCATATAAATGAAGATGTCGATCTCTAAAGGCCCATTGGTGTAGCGCATAACATATTCCAAACTAGATATGGGCTTTATCATCAAGTTAGTGGTCCCAAATAGTGATACCTCATGACGCCTGTCACTTTTAGTTGAACCATCAATCACATCAAAACAAGGAATTCCACCAAATTGATTTATGAGCTCCAAAGGTTGACCATTTGAAATGTTCCCCAAAGGGGGAACATATCTTTTGTCCACCTCAGACTCTGCTTCCTCGTGACATGAGTTGTCACTACTAAACTAAATTGTGCCCTTCTCACCGGTCGACCAACCACCAAAACCCATCAGTAAAGTATTGGAACACACTGAAGAAGATGGAGCAACCTCCTCCATACAAGATCATGAGGTATCCAGAAACTATTTGTTTTCCCTTACCTCTTCCTAGACTCTCACTATAAAATTCTTACGATTTGAGTCCGTCTCAACTTCTTCGTTCACCAAGACATTTGTTACCAGAACCCACACTTTAAGCCTTCCACTATCTAGCCGCACACCTTTCATTGTGTCCTCTTCCATCTTTGTCACATCACCGAACATGATGCCCAACCTTATGAATAAATCACCATACCACACTTGTCGATGCACCCCCAAACAGATGAGTCATATCTCACAACGAGACAATACAATATCCTCCAACCAAGGTTGGATACTTCGTAACTATCCTATCCATCAATCTTTATTAGATTCAGCAAACTACTATAGAAAACCCTATATTATCGAGCTGAGTAGCATCAAGGCTCCACCCAAGGATGTTCCGACAATGTCAAATAAGCTTGCTAAATGTAATTAATCTTTGAACATCTCTCGTTTGGCGAGTCTTTTTAGAGTCCCTACCTAACACTTGGAAAGTTCCTGCAACCTAACAAGATGAGCATCGAACATCAAGGCTCGACGTCATGGTTGCGTTCACATTGGTTCTGTGATGCGATCGAGATTCTTAGGACGGGTCACATCTGTAAAGGCCTCAGGAAACGATTTCCCCACCATTGTTCTATTAGTGCTCTCTCTACTAAACCTTGAAACATTCACTAGGAGTTTAAAATTCCCCACCCAAAGCTTGTGCAGCTCCATTAGTAACCTTTCAACATTTCCCACATTTTTGTACCTCATAAACCCAAACATATTCCCCTCCTTCCTCCTCTTTGCAGGTAAGAAAACATACTCCCACATGGCCATGTTCCCCAAAAAAATCTCATAAACCACCTTTCTTCTACCTATTTAGCAAAGTTGTTGAAGAGGAAGGATATATATAATCCCTCTGCGCCGCTTGGATGTATTTCGACAACCTCCCTCTTTGCTGCATCTCTCTCTCACACTCAAGGGTCAAAGATTAAAGGGGGAAAAACTTTGGAGTCCAAGTTGTTACCTTAGGACCTCAAAAGTCATAGATTTTAGGAGTTAATGACCCTTTGATACAACCTCGACCACGAATGATGGTGACAGAAAGAAGTAGAATGAGAATGAGATTTTGATGAAAATAACATCTATTAGGAGGGAGTTTTGGCCATGGGTGTGGTTGTTATTCTCAAGAGTCAAGACGCAAACATGTTGCACAACAATGTATGGCGGAGAGGAATGGTTTCAGGTGGAGGAATGACAAATTCCATCGTGAATATGATTTTATTCTTGGCTATTTCTCAAAAATTATTATTGAACAAAAATGAATAATATGAGTGTTGTGGGAGAAGTTGAAAAGGATGAAAAGAAAATATTGAGAGAATAAATGAGAGGTTTAGAGACAAAGACTCCATCCTGAGAAAGACGAAAGGTCCACTACTCGATAATGTGGACAAAGTTCTTTAGTATCCTCCTAATTATGGTTATAATAATTTTTCCACATATGGAGTAGATAGGGGTAGCCCAACAATAACTTCTTGTGGCAGATTTTTTGGAGAGATAATTAGGACTATGACGATTATTGAAATGGTGAGATGATTAAAGTTATGTCGACTATTGAAATAGCATTTTGTAAACTAGAACATTGACCCGTGCGATGCACGGGTCCTATCGACTAAAAAAATAAACGAACAAAATTCAACAACATGCAAAGTATTTATATGAATTCGTTAATTGATTGGAAATAAAATACATTGTTTAACACAGTGCTTTAATATATAGTACAAAACATAAATTGACCACAAATTATACTCCATTACGAAAAACTTCTCTGTATACGACATTAGAAGTTACATTGGTATCTTGACCATTCTCGTCTGTTATAAGCTTCTTCAATCCATTTCTGGAGGTAACTCTTGAAATTGCAACATATAACTGACCATGTGAAAATACAGCGCTTGGCAAATATATCCCAACATTCTTTAACGATTGTCCTTGACTTTTATTAATAGTCATTGCGAATGAAACAGATATCGGAAACTGTTTATGTTGAAACTTGAAAGTAATCTTGATGTCTGAAGGTTGAAGAGATAGCCTTGGTATAAAAACTTTATCGCCTATATTACTTCCAGATATGACCTGCTCTTCAAAAACATACTTACCCATTCTAGTTATTATCAGTCTTGTCCCATTGCACAATCCTAGTCTTTTTTTCTCGCATTCCAAAATATTTTGTAGATTTCTTTTGTGTTGTTTTAGAAAATTATTTCATCCTTTTATCTATATGCTTTCATTAAGTTCATAAGAACTGCTTACAAATATGATATATTATATGCATCTCTAATATAAGAATCCTGCTACAGAGACATGGTAGAAAGATAAAAAGATAATAGCCATGGAACACGTTTTGCTTACTGTATGTATATGTGAAACAAAAAACTCAAACACACGGCATGTAAGCCTTTTGTGCAGAGTGTGTGAAGATACATAACTTGAAAAACCAATTACGATATACGCTACACATATACACCATGTATTTCTCTATGACATACCGCTCTGCGACTGAAGGGCGAAAGCTGTGATGAGTTTGGCAGTATGACAGTCCATCATGATATGCATCTTCGTGGGCGTGATTTGTTTAGTACTGGCTAAATCCAATAGAAGGTTCAGATGTTCTGTATTTTAATGGCCCATTAAAGTCTAACGTAATGCGTGTTCACTCCTTCAATTTCGCCCCTTCATATACAGTTCTGATTGTATCTATATCTATTAAAAGCATATGGATGGGAATTAAGTATATTGAACCAAAGCGGTTAACATTCAAGAGGCAATTAACTCTCCTAATTCCATTCAAACGTGTCTCATCATTATAGTTCTCAAAGATTGTCTGCTTTTTTTAGTTGTAATAGCCTCGTATTTGATTGGTTATATTTAATGACTATGTGCAGTCATTAATACTATTCCATATGCATGTCACCTACACACCAATAAGGAATAAGCCTGCTCTTCTATAACTGTTGGAATGTGCAGAGTCACATTAAATGCAAAATAGGCCAATGCATCAGCTAAGAGTGAATCATGATTAATTCTTCTCTTCAACCAATAGATGATCCAGCCGCCCCTACTTAACAGGGTAAGCATGCCTCCTTTAGTAATTCCAACAGTTAAGTATTTAATACTTTGTCTATTTAAGAGATTAGGCGTGTGGTTCTAACAATAAACACCTTCAGCATGCTTATATGGGGATTAGGCGTGCAACTACTTGGCTGGCAGTCTTTATGGTACTGCATCACAGTTAAATCTTCAGCATGCTCTTCTATAACAGTTGGAATGTGCATAGTCACATTAAATGCAACATAGGCCAATCCATCAGCTAAGAGTCAATCATGATTAATTCTTCTCTTCAACCAATAACTAATCCAGCCGCCCCCACTTAACAGTTAAGCATGCATCCTTTAGTAATTCCAACAGTTAAGTATTTAATACTTTGTCTGTCTTATTGATTAGGCGTGTGGTTCATGATTTTAAACACCTTCAACATGATTATATGGGGATTAGGCGTGCACCTACTTGGCTGGAAGTATTTATGGTACTGCATCACAGTTAAATCTTCAGCATGCCACTCCTAATCATTAATTATGTCATCCTAAATTGGGCATTTATTACTATAGGAGGCGTGTGAAGCTTATACTTACTCCAATAGGCGTGTGAAGCAATACCTGTTCAAATTCAATGCCTTTCTCTAACTAATTGAATGTGCAGAGCCACATTAAAGGAGGCATTAAAAATGATTGCACATTTAAACCTCAATAAAGATTGGAGGGAACATTGCGCAGCCAAGAACCACCAATAGTGAGAGGGAGAAATTAATAGATTGTTTGCGCATTTAATATTGTTGTCTCCTCATATACCATTGTAGTATTAATTGTGGGTTGCAGTCATTAATATCATTCCTTATGCATGCCATCTGCGCACCAATAAGGAATGAGCATGCCTTTCTCTGACTGATTGAATGTGCATAGTCATAGCAATCAATACAATTAATTGCATTCATATCATTCTAATGGACATGTTGTTGGTCGATTTTAAAGGGTTTATGGACATTTATAATCTAAAGAAAACGTTTCAGTACCTAATGAGAGTTAATGGCCCCTTGAATGTTAAATACATTGGTTCAATACACTTAATTGCCATCCATATGCTTTTAATAGATATAATTTACGTGTAACATGTCAAATACATATAACTTCCATAGTCAACAGAAGCTATTAAAGTGTGGCGGACAACGTAATTAATTATATTAAAGCCTAATCAATTCTCTTATTGTATAAGGAAAACGTGACACACTTAATACTATGGTTTAACGACTAAAATTTCATAAGGAAAATGGAAAAGATTCATTTAATAAATGCTTGACAATACATAAACTGGGAAGTTTAAAAAATCACGATGAGTCTTAAGCAGTCAAAATTGAAAAAACTTAGCACAAAACTTGGGACACGCCCATGATACTAATTATTAAACAACACAAACGAAAATCATAGTTCGAACATAAACCACACATTACTAACTTTTACTTAAAACTAAAAACAGACTGGACGCTTGACACTCATGTAAATTGTCTCGTTATTTCCAGCCTTTGTTGCGCCAATCTTAATAGTGGTGCCAATAGAAAGTCTGCGCGCTTCAACCATACGACCATCCTCCTCCAATTTTGACATGTGTGTTTGGCTTTGTTCCATAAACAGCAATGCACCTCCACTTGTTGCCACAATCATCAATTAGCACAAAAGAAGTAGTTTTTTTGCCCAAAGCCAAAGTGAAGAAACCATTGTTATATGGTAGCATCTACATATAAAAAAAGGTGACAACTTGGGTACCCATCAATAAAAGGTGGGTAACGCAACCCATGCTGAGTTGACACCAATCAAAATTATTTGTTTGTTTTCTATTATTTTTAATGTTATATAAATACATTGTTTTGATTGGGCCAACTCAACATGGGTTGTATTACCCACCTTTTATTAATGGGTAAACAAGAATTTCCCATAAAAAAAATGAACAATAATGTAAGCAAAAGAACAGAATTGAGGATTCTTACCAAAAATCCAGATGTGACGTCATACTTAGTAAGCTTTTTCTCATAACTCAGCTGAAAATTTCTCTCATCGTGATGAAGGGTTAGGATCTCACATGAAATCGGAACATTTTGATAGACAAATTCTGGAGCAACCGGTAACTCGATCTCAAACTTCATCGGAGGGTTAAATGAAGGGGGAGCTACCACCAAACCAACCCTATTAATAACATTTATAGCAAATTGGCTTGCACCAGAAAATACCATCAGAACCCATCACCCCATACGGATGTCATAAAAATCACGTAAAGCGTTAAACCCGGTTGTTAGATAGAGAGATCCGTTAATCCTCTCAACTAAAATGTCAAACTGGTTGCTGCTAGTGTCGATAAAGGTACATAACCACCAATTTGGTGGCCAAAATCACTCACAAACATTCTTGGCAACATAACTGCACCCTGTGTTAAACATGAAAACTATATAAGTATACGCTTTAAGCCTAAATACGCGCAAAAAAACTAAAAGCATGATAAATAGATGTTGGGCGAAAATGATAAGAACACTTAATAATATGCTTATTGTTCTCAATTGCAAAATATGCTTGTTATCTACCAACCAATATATCATATAAAGAATAACAACACTTACTTTAAAACTTTAACTATGATGATATCTGAATCAAGTAAAAAAAATGCGAACATATAAAACATAATTCGATTTGCATACCATCTATTATTATAACATGAGTAAAAAATCAGCATGAGTAAGAAATGCAGAACCGTATCTTTAACTATTAATTAGCATTAGTACTAAAAGCATGATAAATAGATGCTGGGCGGAAATGATAAGAACACTTAATAATATGCTTATTGTTCTCAATTGCAAAATATGCTTGTTATCTACCAAAAAATATATCATATAAAGAATAACAACACTTGCTTTAAAACTTTAACTATGATGATAACCGAATCAAGTAAAAAAAATGCGAACAGATAAAACATACTTCGATTTGCATACCATCTATTATTATAACATGAGTAAAAAATCAGCATGAGTAAGAAATGCAGAACCGTATCTTTAACTATTAATTAGCATGAGTAAAAAATCAGTAAAAAGATGGCTAGAGATAAGCATGAACCGTATTCATTTATTACTAATCATGAGTAAAAATATTAATAAGCATGAACCTGAGATAGCCTATCAATTTTGTAAATCATACGTATTCTTATAAACAATGCAGGTCAACACATTTTTGTTTGGCTTTCTTCAATAATAGAGCACACCGTATGTCACATAATTAATTCAAATTAACTATTTGATACAACATGCAGAACTGAAAAAAATCTTTAATAAGCATGAGTAAAGATGTGCTCTATTACTAAGCATGAGTAAAAATATTAATAAGCATGAACGATATTAAGCATGAGCAAAAATATGAAAAAAGATGTGCAGGTCAACAGATGTGCAGCACCATATTCATCCATAAATCAAATTCTTTGCGTGAATAAAGCCAATAGAAAAAATAAAGTTTTTCGTATAATTACCTCGTTGACGTGATATTCACAGCATATAGTCCTATATTGAAGCCTCAGTTCGTTAACAATTTTGTCCAAATCAGTAGTTGGATTAGGATCTAATGGAGCTGCCAAAGATGTTTAAAGAAAAAAGGTGCATGTTAGTATCGATATAAGAAAACGAATTAGAGTTTAAAATTAGAAAGAACACAAAAGATTATAGAACAACCTTTCTAGCAATGAAGTGCAAGCAAAGTCCCAAACTCACGATATGACATATTGGACTATGGCGCGGCAAATATGAAAGAAATGTTTGAGGATGGAGGAAGAGGGAAAAATGCTTGCGAAAGGTGCTATATATATAGCCGTAACCGAGTGGCAAGGCAAGCTAATGCATGGGAAGTCATAAAGTTGGCCAATGAGCTATATGACTCTTAATTAAGTCATTTAATGGTTAGTTGGAAGGTTATAGCCAATGGGCTATAGGGACACATTGGAGGGAAATTGAATCTTGGATTTGAATTTGAATTTCAAATTACTAATTATTAGATGCCTTAGCTTGCATGACACTCTTTAAAAAAAAGCATATGGGAGGGAAAGGCAACACCTAATTAGGGCAAACTAAAAGCTATTAGGGTTTAGCATTTGGTTGACCTAATAAGCTTTAAAAATAAGAAAGATGTTGGAGAAATTTGTGGCTCGAGTGTGACTATCATTTAGTGGTTATCGCTTTCAAGTCTCTCATATTGTCCCTTCGCATATTCGAAATCGTTGGCTGAATTGTTTGAATATATCAAAATGCTTCTCTTTTATTGTTTTTCATATTTATCAATAGGGGTGATAGCGATTTTCGCAAGTGTACGGAATCGTGCAAGTAGTAAAATTAAAACGGTAAGACCGAGTGTTGAACTCAAGGATCGCGTTATACTGTTGAATACTATTTATAACTTAACTGAACAAAAATGTACTGGATTTGTTTGATAGCAATAATGAAAATTAAGAAAAATAGAATTGGTTTGAACTTTATAATAATAAATTTGTCATGGATGAGTCTCACTAGATTTTCAAATTGAGTTATTGATTTTATTATGACTATTGAATCCTTATATCGAATTACTACCGAATTCCCTAAATTACTCTTGCCCTAATTCCTTAGTGACATAATCATTAATTCTAAAATAAGCCCTAATTCCTTAGTGAACTTAAGGTTAGAATTAAGCATGATTGAACAAGAATTCTCAATGGTTTCAAGGGTTTGCATCTATTCCTAGATTATAAAGGCAAGAATTTCTTATCTCAAAGCGTTCATAAATTCAACTTTTGTTTCACAATATTAACCGTAAATCAGTTTACAAGTGATCAATTAGTAAAAGCATTAAGCATGGAGATAAGAAAAATAATTCAAAAAATTCATCAATAATCAAAGATCAAATCACATAACAAACGTATTCATCTAGTTCTACTCATCCCCAACAACGGAGGGTTTAGTTACTCATAACAAATAAACAAGAGAAAGAGGTTAAATAATAATTACAAGAACGATCCATGAACGATTCTTGAGAAATCTCCTTCAATGGTGTTGGAAACAACCTATTCTGTGTTTTCTCTGCTATGACACAAGTTTCTAAACCCAAAACTGATTAACAAAAGATCACTCCAACATGATAAAAAACGTATATATAGTGTTAAAGACCAAACACGGGGCCCTGCGCTTCTACTGGGGCGCCCAGTGCCCAGTTACAGGGCGATTGCGCTTGAGCTTTGCATATCTGGCGCCTAGCTCCTGACAATGTGTCTTTTCCACCCCTTTCTGTTTCGAATTGCATTTAATGTCTTCATCAAAGTGTTAGATATGGATGTTAGCTTTCATTTGAATTTGGTTTGACTCCATTTGGACATCTACAACTTGAGATATGATCATCATATTGCACATGTGTCATGTTGTGATTTCATGAAATTTCAGCACTGCACTAAACCAAAGAAAGAAGATAAAACTACACAAAATGCTTGGTTAATGAAGAAAATGAGAGACTAAAAACCTCATTGAGTTCAAGACCAATTTATTAAAAATAAATCCAAAATCCACACCAAATTGAAAGAAATAAATTAAATAATTGACTTAAGTAAGTCTAAAAACTACATTTGATGAGAAGTCATCACAACCCCAAACTTAATTTGTTACTTGTCCTCAAGTAACGAAATAGCAAAAACTCAAAATTTGCACAAATTTAAAAGTGACATACCTTTCCGAGAGGGTGCTTAGATCTTCATTCGTTCTACTTCCGACGTTGACTAACTTACCACTTTTGCTCAAGCAGGGTAGTCTTAGAGAAGATAGTTTATTCTTTCAATCACACTCTATTTCCTATTCTCTTTCTCACGAATTCTCAAAGCCAATGGGGCTAGTCATGACATTTGCCCTTTCCAGTCAACATATTAATGCATTTTGCTATGAACTTTAAAAAATTCTAAACAGTCATTCAAAGTCAAGTATCATCACACACATTTTAGAGGTCTTTCAAGGTTATAGCGTGGTTTAGGTTAAGGTGGGATAAGTTTGGGAATGTAGGTTAATCAAAATAATTGGAGTTAGATACCCTCTACAGATCCCTAAACATTAAGTAATATTAACTTTCAATCTCTTTACCAAAACATTATGGGTACTAGTAGAACTACTTATTCATTTTCTATTATTTATTTTTTTTATTTTTGAAGAGTCCAATTTTTTTTATTTCTTGGCTCTTTTTTTATGTAGACCAATTTTTTTTTGTTAAATATACAATTTTTCTTTCATTTTTTTTATAACCAAGTTTTATCAGTACCTCACCCCCAAACTTAAAATGTTGCTAATTCCAAAGAGCAACCTCAAGCTTAGTTTCAAACCAATACCAAGTACCTATATGATTCTATCTAACTCCAAATAAATTAAACAGATATACCATGTTTGGTTTAAAACTTGTGACATGGTTCGTTACGAAAACAATAAAGAATTTTGCATGGAGGCTTAAAGGGGTTAGCTAAGGATAACATAATAACAAGGGTGGTTTGAAAAGGCTCGGTGTACCAAACAAGTGCCTCGTGTGTATGAAAATACGACCAATAGACTGTCGAGAACCAATGCAAGCTCTAGGAAAATAACATTGAAACATGGAGATTCACATATGAAAGAAAAGCAGTAAAAAGTAGAAAATATTTGGCTGAAATTCTCACCGGTTATGCTATAGAGAAAAGAGATGGTGATGATGATGAATATCTTCCGTAGCAAGCCCCGTAGTCATTATGCTTTTGAACTTTAGAAGTAAACTAGCCCTCTGCCTTGGTGGTAAGAACAATTCTTTGAGACAAAAACAATTTTAAATTTTTGAAATGAAAATGTTATGAAATTCATGCAAATTCAACCAACATTGTTATGAGCAGCAACCAGTAAGTGACCACGTGATAATTCTTTTTATTTAAGAACATTAAAAAGCAGAAAGAAAAAAATAGTAGAAAATTGCTTATTGACATGGGTTGCCTCCCACGAAGTGCTTTTTTAACGTCATTAGCTTGACGCGTCAACCACTGTTAAGGTGGCATATATGATACAAAGAACGCATCATCCTTCTTCTTCCTTTTGTTGGGTAAGAACTCCATGAACTTGAGAAATAGATTATGTTGCTTCCATATCCTTTTCAAGTGGACATTAATGAACAAGGCCGAAATGACATCTAGGACTTCATCAATCTCTTCCTTTTTCCCTGTCTTGTTGCTAAAAAAAATTGGAGGAATATTTTGTTGAGAAATTTTTGGTTGGACATCTTAATCTCTCCAAAGTTGAGACTTTTGAGTTTCCTTACAAACTAGATCATCCTCAGTATTTATTAATTTCCCCTCATCTTTCTTTTCCACCACAATGAATTCTCCAATCTCCAACTTCTCAAAATCAACCACCTGCTCAAATAACCTCTCACATTGACTCTCAAATATTTCGATTGAAACTTGATTATTATTCATGAATTCAATCAAAACATCCTTGATATGAAAGTTCTTGTCACATGAATCTTTGTGAAGAATTTGAGTAGGTAGCTTTTGCTTCCAATTGATATTTTTTCATAAAAAAACTCATCTTTTTCAGCTTCCAAGACCAATAGTACTTCACCTTCTGATGGTGGGACATAATAATAAAAAATGTCACTCCTATGTCCTCTACAGAAATCAAATCTATGAGGTAGAAACTGAAGGAGGTCTTTTTCGAATGTATCTCTCATGATCTACCCCTCAAGTATACAACATTGTGTAGATAGAAGACAGTTTCATCTGAAAGTTATAGAAGAATATAATCATCAAATTCTTCCATACACTGTAGTGAATAATTATCTCAACAAAGAAGAAAAACACCACTAGCACATGACATTAGAAGACTCAACAAATAAAAATAAAAACTAAGATTTTGTTGCAGAGCAAAAAAATTCAATTAAGAAAAAAAAATCAAATGTGACTTGGCAATCCCCGGCAACGGCGCCAAAAACTTGATAGCGATTTTCGCAAGTGTATGAAATCGTGCAAGTAGTAAACTTAAAACGGTAAGACCGAGGGTCAAAGTCGAGGATCGCGTTATACTGCCGAGTACTATTTATAACTTAACTGAACAAAAAGGTACTGGATTTGTTTGATAGCAATAATAAAAAGTAAGAAAAATAGAATTGGTTTGAACTTAATAATAAAATTGTCAGAGAGGAGTCTCAGTAGACTTTCAACTGGAGTTACTGATTTGATTATGACTATTGAATCCTTATAACAAATTACTACCGAATTCTCTAAATTACTCTTGCCCTAATTCCTTAGTGAGAAAATCATTAATTCTAAAATAACCCATAATTCCTTAGTGAATTTAAGATTAGAATTAAGCATGAATGAACAAGAATTCTCAATGGTTTCAAGAGTTTGCATTTATTCCTAAACTACAAAGGCAAGATTTTCTTATCTCAAATCGTTCATAAATTCAACTTTTGTTTCACAATATGAACCATAAATCAGTTTATAGGTGATCAATCAATAAAAGCATTAAGCATGGATATAAGAAAAATAAATCAATAAATTTCATCAATAATCAAAGATCAAATCACATAACAAAAGTATTCATCTAGTTCTACTTATCCCCAACAACGGAGGGTTTAGTTACTCATAACAAATAAACAAGAAAAAGAGGTTAAAGAAGAATTATAAAAACGATCCATGAACGATTCTTGAGAAATCTCCTTCAATGGTGTTGAGGACAGCCTCCTCTGTGTTTTCTCTACTAGGGTACAAGTTTCTAAAGTAAAAATTGATTAAAAAAATCACTCCAACATGTTAAAAAAATGTATTTATAGCGTAACAAACCCAACACGAGGCGCTGCGCTTCTACTGGGGTGCCTAGTTACAGGAAGCTAGCGCTTGAGCTTTGCAGTTCTGGCACCTAGCACCTGAAAATGTGTCGTTTCCATCCCTTTATGTTTCGAATCGCGTTTAAGTGTCTTCATAAAAGTTGTTGATATGGATGTTAACTTTTATTTTCCTTTGGTTTGACTCCATTTGAACATCTACAACTTGAGATATGATCATCATATTGCACATGCGTCATGTTGTGATTTTATGAAATTTCAGCGATGCACTAAACCAAAGAAAGAAAACAAAACTACACAAAATGCTCGGTTAATGAAGAAAATGAGAGAACAAAAACCTTATTGAGTTCAAGAACAATTTTTTTAAAAATAAATCAAAAATCAACACCAAATTAAAAGAAATAAACTAAATAATTGACTTAAGTAACTCTAAAAACTACATTTGATGAGAAGTCGTCAAGGGGCCATCATTTTCGAGATAAACTTGATCGTCACGTTTTTAGCTTACATAGTTTTACTTGATGAAGTAGTGTTCTTAGGAATGACTTTTTTTGTTATAGAAATGGTATACTTTTTTATCATTTAAATAATTATTTTTTAGGAGCTTTACATATTTTTTTTTATCTTTCATCATTGTTTTATCTCATTAAGTCTTTTGTAAGATTTTTAATGAAAGCCGAAACAGTTTTTGCTTTTAACTATATTTTCTCAGGTTTTTGTATGACCCCAGATTCATTTATTATTCTTTTCTTATTCATTTTAAGTAAATTTATTGAACTGTTGTAATTCATATGTGGTGATTTAAGGATGTCAATATAATTAAAATGTCTTTTCTATCATGTGGTACATCTACATTCTAATTTTTTACCTAAAAAATAAATGATTTGAAATATATGAAGTCATGTAACATTATCCTTGAAAAACTATTTCTCACAGAAAAGAAATTTCACTATATATTTCTCTGGAAATTGACACGGAATTATTCATAGGTGAAATTCTTTACGTGGTAACTTATGACTTAGTAAGCAATTGATTCATATGTAAGGTTGTAGACTCAATTTTTGTTGTCAATGTGGTGATTTATTTGTAAGTATTTATATAAAAGTTTTTTGAACTTTGACGTTTGTGATGACCTGATGAGTCTTAAAGTCTAACACATCTAAACTTTATCTTAAAAATAAATAAATAATAATTTACGTAATGTTTAGATCTTTTATCTTTCTTTTTCTTTACAATTTGGTCTTTTATTTTTGGAGAATGTTAGGAAAATGCTTCAGAGACATTGGTTAAACAACAAAATAAATAAGTTTTTATAAAAAAAAAATAATGTAATTTTTTTAGGGGAGATAATGTAATTATTACTCGATCAAAAATAACAATTTATATTTTTAAGACAAAATTTCTTTTTTAGATTTCAACCATTTTTTTTACAATAACTAGGTAAATACATGTGCTCGCACGGGTTCGCTACGTTAATTTTTAGTAAAATATAGAATGGATAGCATATTTGATAAATAAATAAAAACCTAACATAAAATTTAATTGATGCAATAAAAATTAAAGAAGATAAGTAGAAGAAGACATATTTTTATATCATAAGTTTTCCTTGTTTTTCCTTAAAAAAATGACCTTTTTTTATATTTACCCGATACAATTAGCTATCCCATGTTTTGTTATGTATGAGTAACACATGTTTGTCTAGTGTTTTTAATATTAATTAGTGAAAATATTTTTTATGTATTAGTGATAAATATTTGTCCAATGTTTCTTTATATTTATCAATGAAAAATATTTCCCCTTTTTTTCTTATGTATCAATGACAAATATTTATCCCGTATTTTTAAATCTTAATTAGAGCGTTCTTTTTTGTTACATGAGAAAAAGCAAAGCAAAAACAAAACAAAAACCAAAGAAAGAAAACTAATGATCACGACTAACACTCATACTCTCTGCCATAAGAAGCAAGCAAAGCTCAGTTGGTGGATCAAGAATAGTCATGAGATCACTAGTAGACTTTGTTATAAACATAACTAAAAAGTCAGCACACATATTACCTCCCCGGGAGTGTGACAATGTATGTGGCAGCCTCCGCACTAACCAAGCCGCCTCCTATCCAATCTCTCTTCCCTTCGGAGATTCTTAGCCGTTTTTGGCACACTAGGAGAGAATTTGATACTTCATCACGATCTCTCTTCGTCCTAGTGATTTCTCCTAAAGCTTGGAGGTGCTTCAATTCTAAGTCTCCGTTTTTGTTTTGGAGTTCTTGAATTTTAGCCTTGAGTTCCTCCATTTCTTTGTTGGGAATGGTTGCAATAGGTTTAGGTGTAGGAGGTGTAGGAGGTTTTGGAGGGCTTATGACCACAAAGGGTAACTTGATTGCTTTGACCCTCTCCTTCACCCATTGAGTATAAAGGGGTTTGGCGACACAGTTTCTCTTGCCGACCCTTCCTTTGCACACTTGGCTCCATGCTCCCCGGATTCTCTCTAGCAATGCCGGGTCTTGATCGCCTTCCCTTAAGTAGAAAGCTTCCAACAAAAGGTCATTAGGTTTATCCTCCATTGAAAAACCTAGTTGTCGGAGAGAGAGGACCGGATTGTAATTAATACATCCCTTAGTACCGATGAGGGGTACGTTAGGGAAGTCCCCGCAACTGAGGGTAATTTCCGGGTCCTCTAAGTTTGGTGAAAACCAATGGATGTCCTTCTCGGCGAGGGTTGTCATCCATTGCGACCATTTGAGCTTGGCCCGGTTTTCCACAAAGTCTCGGTTTCTTGGCATGTGGGACATCATCCAAATTTGCACCACGGGAGTACAACAAGAAATTTTGCGTCCCCTTGCTTGTTCTTGCCTAGAGTAGAGGGTATGATAAAAATCCGCCAAGATTGTGGGAACCGGATTTTTAGTCATAAATACCTCTAGAGCCGGAAAGTCTATGAAATCGTCCATGTTGGGGAATAAGACAATTCCGTAGACTAAGAGGGCTAAGATGGCGTTGAATGCCCTTCCCTCTTTGTTGTCTAACATTTCCCGAGCTTTGGCTTCCAAAAACTTTCTTGAAAATCCCTTAAGGTTTCCTCTAACTTCCAAGTTAGATGCTACTTCTTGGGTGTCAAGGTATAAGGATTCGGCGATGGCTTCTAATGTGGGGTCCTTTCCCGGACCGAGATAGAGTTCATGACCCTTCATGCTACAACCCAAAATCTTCTCAAACTCTTCCAAAGTCGGCGCTAGTTGGAAGTCTTGAAATGTAAAGCACCGTAGAGGTGGGTCGAAGAATTGCGCCAAAGTGGTTAAGGCGGTTGAATCTATTCTCACGGGTAGGAGATCAAGGATTAGCCCATAGCTTGCCTCGAAAATACTCTTGTTGACCGAAGAGAGCCTCTTGCTTAGGGCTAACAAGCTTTCCACCCTAGGAGCTTTAATTTTGAAGGCGATCGTATTTTTGTTCCCGGAATCCATACTTCTTTTTGCTAATATTTGGTTGTTCTTTTTAAACTCCTATAAAGCAAAATGATGCGAAAATTACTTTCATGAATGCAAATGATAGCAAGGGTATGGTTTATGAAGGTTCGGAACTTCCCCCCATCCTCACATGTAGGCTCTAAGTGGTGAAATCTCCTAAGAAGAGGTCCCTAGAGTCATAGATCTCACATGGAATTAGGGTTGTCTATGGACATACGTCGACATGACTTCAATTAATTCCACGTGAAAATCTCCTCTAAGCGGGGTTGGGCATCCCACCTCACGGACATACGTCAACGCGGGCTTCCGCACACAACCTCCTTCTAACTTAGTTTTTTTCTCAAGCTCGGGTAGAGAGCCTCACACGTCCGGCATTAACCCGAACAATGTGGAGTAACATCACTCAAGTAACCCCCGCATTTGATATACATATGATATGAATATAAAGCAAAATAAAGCAAATATAAACATAAAGCATAGATATGACATGTATAAATAAAATAATGGCATGGCGCGCAAATAAAATAAAAACAATTGGCTTTAAAAGCCAAATAGATTAGGCTTGACTCGCTAGTGGGAAAAGGGTCCCCAGTGAAGTCGCCAGCTGTGCGCACCTCGTTTTTTAATGAAAAAAAAAACGCGCAAATCCTCCGAGCTCGGAGGGCCTTTGTGAAGTCGCCACCAAAGTTTTTGTGTAAAGGGAACATTGATAAACCCTTATGTTTTTTTTTTAAAAAAAGGGAAACGATAATAAAACCCTTGACGATGAGGAAAAGGATTGGTCATCGCAACCATTGTCGGGTTCGGGAGTCGATTACGCAACGGGAAGGTATTAGCACCCCTCACTTCCGTTGTACTCAACGGGAACATTCTATTTGGCTAAAGCTTAAATTGTTTTTAAATGTTTTGCGCGCATGCTTATCTATGTCAAAAGAAAATATACTAAAAGGGGGGGAAAGAGATAAAAACAAACGAAAGAGAAAAAAAAGTTTTTATTATTGCGCTTGACAAGATGTCGATCTTGCTCCTACGTATCTCCCGGTAGTCGGAGAATTCAAAGCGTACGTAGTTCTTTGGTAGAAAAAACGTACATATGTTGGTTGATTTTAAATGGACAATGTTTTAACCGAATTCTTGCGATTAAAACGTAGCTTGTATGCTCGTGCTCGGGAGACTTATTAAGCGTCTTGCTTGTATGCTCGCGCTTGGGAGACTTATTAAGCGTTTGTTCACGAATCGCGCTAGAATGGGCAAAACACGTCCGTTGGGTAAAAGGGGTTGAGTTGGTCGCTATGGGACCAAAAGAGGTGCAATGGACTCAAACAAGTCAATCATTGACCGAGGGGACTCCAACGAGTCGGGCGATGGTTCGATTGATCCACTGGGATCAAGAACGGGTACAATGGACTCGGACGAGTCGAACATTGACCGAGTGACTCAAACGAGTCGAGGGTTTGAATCTAGTGGCCACGGGGGACCAAAAGGTTCGGATTGACCACAAGGGGCCAAGTTTTGGTTTGGTTATGGTTGAAATACGTTGAAAATGGAATGACGATTGTCCGAACGACGAGACATACGTCACGCATTCGTACAATCGGGGCAATGGAGAGACATACGTCACACCATCCCTTTTTCATTCAAGTTTTTGGGTAGAATTCTTAGAAATCCCAAGGTATATCAAAACATTTGGTTTGGACACCAAAGTGAAGGGATTTTAGCAAATTGTTAGAAAACACACAAGTTCGGCTCATTTCGTGAGCGGTTTTGAAAAGCGAACGAATTCGGCGTATGTTCATGTTTGAGTTTTTGAAAATCATGAACATGTTTATTGTTCAAGATTGAATTTGAAAATGATGAACATAGCTGGTTTGTTCAAGTTGTTTTGAAAGATTGGGAACATAACTTGTTTTGCAAGTTATCCACAAAGTGTTACCCGAACTTGCGAATTTTCCATTATTATGCAAAATCCTTGAACTGGTTTGAAAAAAATGAGTTTTAAAACTCCTAGGTTCTGAGCTCTTGGGCTAGAACCTCAAAAATTGGCCATTTGGGCACCTAAACTCGGATTCTGAGTTCTGTCATGGTCGCACTGCGACCATGGCTTCGCACTGCGAACAATGCGAATTTTTGAGTCCAGAAGCTGTTTCTGAACTTTTGTTCAGAAACAACTTCTGAACACACTCAGGACCTTTTAGGTGAGTGAAAAGCTTTGAGTTTTTGAGATGAAAAGGGCTGGACAAACCAGTTTTGATGTTTTGAAAACCTTGGGATTTCTTTGAAATTCAAAAGGGGTTTTTTAGAACCAAAAGGTTTTGAGCCAAAATTGCTATGCAAGCACAATTGATAATGCAAAACAAAAGCTTAGAAACTTACAGAGATCCTTAGCAAAGCTCCAGCTGCAGTGGATTTGAATTGGTTGAAGGTTCTCACAAAGGTTTTTGATATTGGTGATGAACTTTGAACTTGTAAGGCTTTGTGTTTGATTGGTTTTCTCTGGTTGTTTGGCTGGAATGAGTAGTGTTTCTTTTGCTCTTTGAATGCTGTATTTTCTGCTTTTCTTATGCTATGCAATTCTTTTTTTCCCCTTGCCTTGCATCTCTATTTATAGGCCAAAATGCAATCTCTAGTAATGATGGCAAATCCATAGGACCTAGCTGATTTGTGGGCTAAATCCAGGCTATTTGGCTTTGCATTTAATGCTAATGGATAGAGGCAACTCTGCCTTGTGCCAAGGGTTAAGTCTTTGACTGATTTCAGCCACAAAATCAAAGGTTTTAGGATAGCAATGATGAAAAACATGGCTGAATTGCAATTGGCCAAACTTGGGGATCAATCCTTGCAATCTCAATGGTTGATCAATAAAAACGTGCACTGTGATGTGCAGAGATTGGGGGATGCAAAAGGCTATAAAATGGCTGGTGTGAGAGGGTGAAAAGTTGCTGCAAAACAGGGTAGGCACTCATGGCTTTTTCAAGTAAGTTGCGGGGGTGTTTGAGATGGATATCCCATCATAGATCCATAATATGGATTATAGTTTGGAACAGAGGATGGGTGGTTGAAATTTGGTGCAAAACCAAAATTATGCATGTTTTGAGGACGTTGGTTTGGAAATTGATTTGGATGTTGATAATTGTTGGGATTTTGGTAGCTAAATGGGTAATTAGAAGAATTCTGGGTGTTGAAATTATTATTATTGGGATCCATTTCACTCAAAAGAAGTTTAAAACTTCAAAAGGATAGCTAATAGAAGGATAGTAATAAGCTTAAGATACTGAAAAACTTGGTTTTTTTTTTCTGTGTCCAAATGAAATGAACCAAGTCTCTATTTATAGAGGAAAAAAAATCATGAATTTTGGTAATTTTTTTTTTAAATTAATTTACAATGAAATAATTGAGTTGAAATTATTAAGATAATAAAAATCCAGCAAGTCAATCAGAATGAAACACGTGGCGTGCCTTTATCCAAAAAAGCTTTTCTCTCTCCGGCTGCTGAAGGCTGACGCGCCCTGTCTGCGCGTGTGCCACACGCGCCTGAAATCAGCAAGTGGCAAGCTGCCACGTGTATTCAGCGCAGGCAGTAAGCTGTGTTGAATGCATTCATCTCCTCACTCCTCCACATCACCATTCAACACATATTAAACACACCATTACACCACTTTTCATCATTCAACACACCATTAAACACACCATTGCAAATGGTCTTAATGGAAAAGGGTTGAATCGAGAATTCAGTGACTATTAATTTCTTAAGTCTAATTAGACTCAAATTAGGATATTTTGATTATTTTCATTTTTATTTAAAAGATATAAAAAAAATACTAACTTAACTAATTATTAATGAAATTTTATTTTTCGATGTATGAATTGTACGTTGCATTGACTTTCTTAAGCAGCTTGTTTATAGAGAAACAACTTGAATAAAATTGAAGTGTGAAAAAATTTAGTTGTTGTTTTATAAGTTTTCTCCATTTTATATCAAAGATATTAAAAAACATTTGAACTACTCTTTAGTCACAAATATTTTGTCATGTGTGTTGTTTATATAATAACTTAAATTAGTATATTATAATTATTATAAAAAATAATAACAAATCTAATTAATTGATCAATGATTAAAAAATGTGTCCCATGTATAAATTGTATATGTGTCAACAATTGTTTTAGTGATTCATTTCTACAAAATAATAATGTTAAAAAATTGTAGTGTCAAAAAAATATAGTTAGTGTATTATAATGATTTTCATTTGTGGTTAGAGTATTATGGTTGTTCTTATATAATGTCGATGGTATTAAAGAAAACACTAACTATATTTTTGTGTAACTTACATGGTTCTTAGAGAAAAGAGGCACAGTTCGGTCGAAAGGTAAATAAAATTTAAGCTAAAATTTAGTATATTATATTATTCTCATTTCATTTAAAAGATATAAAAATTCACTAATTAATTAATTAGTGACAAATAATTAATTTGTGTAATAATGGTATGATCCAACGACACTTTTTAATGAATCATTTAGAGAACAAAAACATGAAAATAATAAAGTGTTCAAAAATTATAATCGTTGTATTATAATTATTCTTTTTTTTGTCTAATATATTAAGAAACTTTTTTTATTATAAGTAATTATTTAGTTACAACATTTGTTTCATGTATGATTTTTATAATAACGTAAAAATAATGACACAACAATTTACTATTTTTATAATAAATAAAAATGTATACAGATTGATTTTTTAAAAAAGAAAATTGTTAAAGAAACGTGTGTCAAAGAATGAAATGAGAGTGAAATTATAATTTTGATAGTAATTATTTTCCTTAGGTCCATAGTAGATACTAGATATGTGTATACAAAATTGCTTTACCCTTATCTAGCGAAATCAATTTAAGTTTAATCAGAAAATAAATAATAAAAAATAGATATGATTGGATTGGAAGTTTCAGGGATTGGTAGATAGAGTTCATTATGTGATTCTCCAAATTCAAAAACTGCCAAAACGGACGGATGGACGTCTGATGAGACATTCTGACACAGGCACATAGTGGAGTACTCAATCTCCTTGTCGTGTACCCATGAAATATATTTTATTTTATTTTATTTTATAAGAGGAATGTTAAAAACATTTTGATTTTATAAAAAGTGGATGTTAAATAATGTTAGAAAAAATAAATTAGCATTCATCTCACAAAAATAATTTGATTACTCCGCTATGCTAAATTATTTATTTTTGTCATGGTAGACAAAAATAAAAAATGTTAAAAGCAATTTGATTTTGTGTGAATATGATTTGATTATTAGCTTAAGTCGTTTTAAATAATGGAAATGTCAACGAGTGTTTTTAGACCATTTTTAAGAGCTTAAAATTGTATTATCCCAATAAAATTAAGATTTTTTAAGTTTAGTCCTTACTTAATTTTAATAGTTCTTTTAGTTTCTATAAAAAAATTCTGCATCCAGTTTTAGTCGTAACTAAATTCAATTTTTTTATTATGCTAAACTCTTAAGTTTTTTAACAATTTTTGGCACACATGTTAAGAACATTACTAAAAGTTCCTCCACAAAAAATTATCTCAAAATTTGATTTCTACGTCCATATTTTTGTTACTTTTATCTTGAATTTTTGTCGTTTAAAAAAATTCATATTTAGTTCATTTCATGTTGAAAGTTTCTAAATATTAGTGAATAAACCTTTCGTAATGTTCTAAATTTGTCTCAAAAAAACCGTTAAAAATAAGGATAATTAAACAAACTTAGTTTTAGTAGGGACTAAAATTATATGTAAAATTTTTTGTAGGGACTAAAAAAACTATTAAAATTAAGTAAGGATTAATAAACTTAAAAGTTTTCAATTTTATAGGAACCAAAAACATATTTAACCTCATTTTTTGTTACTTTCTTTTTGAAAGGCAAATATATAATATATAATAACAAGAGGTGGAAAACACCCAAATTACATAAAGATGTGCCATAAAACCAGCATGAGAGACATAAGAGATACCTCAACAAGCAAGGAAAAAAGAAGAAGAAATGTCATAGCTACAAAATACGAAATAATAAAAACACCAAAACCCACCAAAAAGCACCCCAAAAAGAAACAACGCACCCACGAAAGGACAGGAGGAGAGACAATAGCATATGGGCGTCCGAGAACCAGATGTCCAACCACCCAAAACACACCAAGACTTGACCTCGACACCACAAAACACTATCGATACAAGCACATGACGAGGAAGACCTCTCACTCATAAAAGGAGTAGAGGCTACTAGGGTTTTTACCCAGATACCACTCTCGCAAAGACAATTTCGCCATCCACCAAAATCCTCGACATAGGCTGAACCGCAAATATAATATTGTTACTAGACCTCCAGATAATCCATAGAACAACATGCCAAACAAGGGTCAACCTTAGTCTCACCTGTTTACTAGAAACTAATCTCGTGAAAGAAAGGAAAAAACGACTAGCATCCATATGAGGAACAAATTGGCAACCCAACCACTGAAAAATGCCTAACCACACCCTATGGGCAATCTCACACGAAAAGAACAGGTGAGGCACCAAATCCAAATGATCCCCACCATTTGAATTGGCATGCCCCCGACCTCTTCCCTACTCTTAGCAAGAGCCTCATAGGCAGACCTAATCGAGCATCCACCCTTAGGGTTATGCTTCCACCACCAAACATCCACTTATTTTTTATTACTAATAACTAATGATCTAATCTAATTGCTGGTGAGCCAAGCAAATTGTGTATGTTTGATTTCGTGGTAAATTATTCACTTTTACTTTCTTAAGAACAATGTTAATTACGTAAAAAAAAGAGTAGTGTCAACACCAAATGAAGTTGAGTCTGATAGAAGAGATTAAACTCCCACATCATAGAAAATCAATATTCGAAAAACTCACATTTAGCCTTTAGCACACTTTGAATATGATGACTTCCGGTTAATAGAATTTATGAAAAATTAAATAAAAAACGAGTGCAAACAAACATCTAAGTTAATTAATCGTCTCTTTTTAACACTTACCGTCTTATTTATTAAATTCATGTGGGTTATACAATTTTGGAAATAGATCTCATATAAAATGGTGTGATGCATATAAGTTTCATCCCGTAAATATATGTTAGAGTGAGTGTTGTTAATTTATCTTTAAAAACCTCTCTTAGATTTATTTTATGTTTAAAGTTTGAGTTAAGAAGAAATGCTTAATGTTTTTTTTTAAGACATTGTATACGACTTTATATCTCTAAATTTTTGTTATGATCTCATTCATATAAAAGCTTCTGCTTGATATGTTCCAATAACAACTTCATACGTAAACAAAAAAAAGTATTTTTTATCCAAAAAAAAACAAAACTATTTTCCTTTTTTGTTAGGGAAACTATTTTCCATTTTTGAAACAAACATTTTTCTCGTCTCAAAAAAAAAAAAAAAGAAACAAACAGTTTTCTACAATATTAATTAAGAGGAATTCGAGGATACATGAGCAAAATCAACGTGTACGGATATTGTACATCTTTAAATTTCAAATTTAATCTAAAGGAGTAATTATTTAATAAAAAATATTTAATATAATTAAAAATTATAATAGTTGGATGACATTTGTTAAATTAAAGTGTGTAGAATAACATTTAAATTTTTTTATTTTTTTATTACTAACTAACAGTTGTAAATGTTGAATATTTTTAAGAAAAAATATAGAATAATAGTATAATATTATAAATAATGAGATTTTTGCATGTAATTATTTTTCTTAAAGTACAGAAATTTATAAATAGTTGTTTGATTCACAAACATGATCTTCTATTTTTTATTTGGTACAAGAAGAGGGCAGAGTGTAACAACCTGATTTTAGGATTTATTTTTTTAATTATTTATATGTGTTTAATTGTTTATTTTGGTGATTTATTGAATTTTGGGTGTTGAAGAGTATTTTGGTAATTTGGGAGGTGGTGGCATATTTGTAATATGTTAGAAGTTTAGAATTTGAAGATAGTGGTGTATAAGTAATAAGATGGGGGGTTAAGTGAAGTAATTGTGTAGAGAAAATAATTGTGAGTTAAAGATAACTAAGCCCATTAGTAGGAATAACCCTAGTAACCTATTATAAATACATTAGTTAGTGGTGGTGGTGAATTATGTTAACATTATTATCAAAATATTTTGAGAGACGCTAGAGAGAGAGAAAGGGAGAAGAAGCTTGGAGAAGAGGAAAACTTGAGCACCAAGAGGAGACGGGAATATTCCATTAGAAATAGCAAGAGAAGTGAAAAAACTAAGGTAAGATGAGAGATTATGATTAACATATGAGCTTAAGAAGTAATTGGGTGTTTGGGAGCTTTTAGCTTATAGCTTAATTTCATGAATTATGATTAATTGTATTGATTTTCGTGCTCTTTGTTGATGACTGAATTAAATATATGATAAGTTGTTGTTTTCATGCTTATACTTCATCAAAACTCACGGTTGATTATGTGGTTTGTGAACTTTGTGAAATTTGGTGAATTTGATGAGAAACATCATAATTGGTGTTGATTATGCTTAATTGAGTTGATTATGAGTATGATTATGTGTTTGTATGATGAAACCATGACGTTTGTTGTTTGGGTTAAGTTGGAATTGTGGTTGTTGTTGTTTATGTGAAAATTGCTTAATTTGGTTAATTTTGGTGAATTGTTGATATAATCAGTTTTGGGTTAATTCATGTTGTTGATTAAGTGATTACGAACATGTTGATATGATTAGAAAGTTGGAATTGTTACTGTAAAGTTCTGTTTGGCATTTTAAGTTGTTTTTGGGAAAAATGGGTTTTTGAGACGAACTTTGAAAATTTACCGAAAAACCTTTGGAATTCATGTCAATTGATGTTTCCTTGTGTACCCATTGTTCAATTTAAGTGTATTGATCATGGGTATTGTTTATAAAATGGTTTTGGGCCAATTGGGATGAAAAATGGGATTTTTGGGTGATCTTTAGAGGTGCTCCGTAACAGAGGGAACCTGTTCTAGCACCTTTCGTCGTGGCGAGCCCCTGCTCGCTGTAGCGATGAGGCCCAGCAACAGGAACCATGTTCTGCCTTGCCTCGCTGTAGCGACCATAGCAGGAACAACATGTGCTGTTCCGTGCGTTTTGGTCCTCCGAGAATGTTTCCGAACACCCTGGGCATTCCTTTTGTGTTGTTTTGATGTTGTTTTGATGAATTAACCATAGGCTTTGATGGCTTGCATTGAAATGAATTGAATTGTTGATTTTGAAACGAAAACGTGAAATTGTGAAATAAACATGAAATCCTATTTTGAGTCATAAAAACGTATGCAAGATTGCTAAATGTCTATGATGATATGAATGGTGCTGTAACATGATTTAAGAAGTAAATTAATGATGTTTGGTGTAGTTTGTGTGATTAAATCATGAAACTTGAATTATGAGAATGTTGAAGATTGTAAACACTTAATGTTGTGATGGGTGTGATGTGTTGCTGTTTACACATGATATTGATGATGCAATGTTTGAATTCTTGACTTGTTGATGTGTGGCCTATTTGATTTGACAATGCGATTGGTGATGAATTGGTGATGTGTGTTATATGATGGTGTAAATTGTATAACAATGATGAATTTGTTGGTGAGCATTGTCGAGTTTATATGTTTGTCCATGCATTCATAGTCATTTAATGGTGCTCGATTTAAGATCGAGAATACAAATTATGGTGCTCGGTTTAAGATCGAGAATAAACTTTGGTGCTTGATTTAAGATCAAGAATAAATGGTGGGTGAACGGTACCTCATGCATATAGAGTCATATTAGGCGCATTGCATTCACAAGAGTCGTGTTTGGAAATGTTTTGGTGTGAACTTGTGGATTAAGGTGGTAAATGCTAATTGGTGATTGTATACAATTGTAATCGAATTGTAAGTGGATTGATGATACTTGATGAATCTTGAGTGTTTTATATATGATTGGAGATTGAGATTAAGATTATAATTGAATATGAAGATGATATGTATGTTGAGTTATGAAACTAGGCTTGTTTGTTTAAATGTATATGTGATGATTGTTGATGTTGCTTGTCTGACATACATGCATTTATTATTCCCTTATGTTGAGCATATATCTTACCCTCCAGTGGCTTTATTGTCGCCTCATCCTTGGGTTAATCCCTCATGGATGTAGACGGGCAGGTTGAGGAGTAGCATTTTCCGTGAGTATGTCGAGGACGGCTTTGCCTACTCGAGTTTATCTGCTTTGGAGTCTAGCATTAGAAGCTCTGATTAGGATGTGGGGATTTGTTTATTGATTTGATGCCATGTGATCTTAGGATCAAACTTTGTTCAGATACTATTTTGATTTGTATGTTATGGCCGAGACATGACACTTATGGGTTGTTGATGAAATTATTCCGCTGTGATCTGAGTATTATTAATTGAATTTTTATATCTTGAAAGTAATAGGAGAAGTATGTTGAAGTATTAATGTCCCGATATGTGAAATATGCATGCTTTGTCTGTTTAATTATGTTCTCGGGTTCAGGGTGTTATACAGATCCCAATCAAAAACAATTAAGCGATTAAACGAACATTTTGAGGCATGCAAGCGCAAAAAATGTCATAAAAAATGAGACATTGAAGCTATCTGGGAGGAGTCTCAATAACATGTAAATAAAAGGAGTCCAAAGATAGAATAAAAATAGCTAGCCAATTTACCAATATGTTTCCGTCACACCATGTTTGGTTGATTTGAACTTGTCAACTCATGTTTTTTAGGTCACGAATGCGCCAAATCAGGGTAGGAACATTCCCATTGATGTTACATTTTCATGTTACCATGTCGACTAAAACTATTGATTCGCTCTTCACTTGTAGGTGTGTGATCCCTGTCTCTGAGCCATATCCATACCAATATACATGCCACATATCTCTGCATGTAGCGTGTTGCATGAACCTATCTTACGAGCATAACTATTCAAACAATTTCCATTGATATCACGGAGAAGGCCGCCACATCGCGAAAGACTAACTGGGCTTTTATGCGCGCTGTCACAATTAAGTTTAACCAGCCCCTCCCACGGTCTCTTCCAACCAATGAAAATAGTATCAGTGTGCTAAGGCCATCCAGTTACATGTGTCTGTTCGCACTTATCAATCTCTGTAGCCATCTTGAGAATCACATCAATTGGATTGAAAGGGGCGATGGAACTCCTTTTCAAAAATGCTCTTATTCCCCCACATCCACAAGTGCCAACAAGTTACCATAAGATAGTTTGCCACTCAATCTTGTGTGCTCTTATCTTTTGTTGTTGAGATTGTTAAGAATCCAATCCATGCAATTCAAAGAAAATAAATTAGTAATGTGATTAAAAGCTACTCATGTGATGTTGGAATGAAGTTTCAATTATAATAATATGTTTCACGTTGTCAATTTATTGTCTTTCATGTGGTGTTGAAATCCTAAATTGGTAATATATTATGCTCATTATTGACCTGTGCGATAGCTCGGGTCGACGATCTAGTTAAAGTTAATGCTAACATATTTTTGAAAAGAACATCTCAAAGAATTTAATATAGAAATATATGTTTTTAAAGTCATCCATTTAACTTTTTAAAAGTTAAAATATTATACTTTTTAGGTTTAAATATGTTTTTTATCTCTATAAATATTTTAACTTTTTGTTTTAATCCCCATAAAAAAAATTGACTTTTGGTCCCTGCTTTTAAGCAAACTCATGTGGATCATTTGAAATTTTGAATTTTTTTCGTAGTTATGTTTAAAATATTAAAAGAATATCTCCCAAAATAAGTTATAATTTTTTTAACAAAACACGAGTTAAATATTTTATGTATTTGGAGCTTAAAAATTATATTTAATTAATGTTTTGTTTAAAAATTATAATTTTTTGTGAGAGATTCCTATAATATTTTAAACATGCATGCAAAAATTCATTAAAAAATTTAAAGGGTACACATGACTTAAATTAAAAGCAGAGATCAAAAGTGGTGATTAAGAATTTTTTTGGGACTAAAAATCGAATTTTTTTTTAAGGACTATAAAAAAAGTTTGAATATTTATAGAAATTAAAAACTTATTTAACCATGTTTATAGGAGTAAATGCTTATTAGGGCACAAGCTGACGACTCCCTTAAATTAATTTCACATCTACTACGCTAAACAAACCGCAAATTTACCTCATATGGAAATGACATAAAACACTTCCATTTTTCCATGGATTGGTCACTTTGGATCTTGTAAGAGGATTAAGCAAGACCCCCTTCTCTCTTCTCTGATATTTGTCCCAGCACTGTTTTGTAATTATTGTCTTTATTTATTTACTTTTTTTTATTACCTGTTTTGGCTAAAGTTTCTCTCACTCGATGAAATGATAGAAAGTTAAAACGCTTTGACATTTAATTTTGCTTGCGATTATATGAAGCGACAATGGATTCAGACGCCCCAGGGATCACAATTATCTTCCCCAATGTCCTTTTTGAGTGAATAATATTTGTCCCCTTAATACGTCCAAATTACATTATCTACTTTTGATAAGTACAAAGTTTATGGTAGTATAAATACTTTGAATAAGAAATAACCAAAAGGAAAATGAAAGATTTTTTTGACAAAAAGAAGAAACTAAAAGATTAAAGTATTGAATAAGGGATATATATCTGACAAACATGGGGGATTTGATGGCTATTTGATCCAAGGGTAGGGGTCATAAGTTGCATATGTAATTGCAATTCAAGAGTTCTAATATGATAATGTACCAAACAAAGTAAGGAGTTGTGTCACCCCATTTTGCATCCATAACTGGGGGCCGTTTGTTGATTTTGGTGTGATTAGACTGTCCAATCTCATGCCCCATCATCACCTCCTATTTCCAACAATTTCATTTTTTTAAAAAAAATATGCACATTGCATCCAACTGTAAAATTCTTTAACACTATGTTTGGTTGCAAATAGGAGTGGGAAGAGGCTAGGCCGAGTTAGGCTTTGCAAGGCTTAAGCCTGACCTGCTTAAATTTTTTAAGGCCTAAGTCTGGCTTGCGACCTGTCATAGGCTTATTTTTGAGGCCTAAGTCTGGCCTTCTGAAAGCCTGATAAGGCCTACTAGCCCGTTTAAAAGCCTATATCATATGAACATTTTTAAGTAAGCAACGTGGTCTAAGTTTAAATAGACTAGCGAACTAATAAATCAATTAGATTAAACTCTCTTTTAGTAATCAACATGAGTTTTTAGGGAATTTAACTATATATTGCATCATATTTCAATTCTAGTTTATAATAATACATTCGTATATGCGAAAAATTAATGTATACTAATAAACTTAAATTACTAACGAATTTATATTTTAATTCAAAGTACAAAATATATTATAATAATAAATAATATTAATCATATTTACTTAAATAGGCCGGCCTAATAGGCTTAAGAGGCTTTTTGAATGGTATGTGGCCTGTCATTTTAAGCTAAATAAACTTCTAAAAAAAGCCTAGGTCTTCTCTATTTCAGAAAAAGCTTGGCCTGGTCTGGCCTGACCTGTTGTAGGCTAGGTCATAGGTCCCTGTAGGCCAGCCTGACTCATTCCCATCCCTAGCTGCAAAGAGAAATTGTGAAGAGAAAAATAAGTGAGAGAGAATATGAGAAGAGAGAAAGATGTGAGAAATAGAGTAGATTTGAGGTATTGTTTGTTATAAGAGAAAGAAGAGAGATAAAAAAGAAAGAAGTGTTGACTATCCCTGAATTTGGAAAGCATCTACCAAAAACTGAATTGTATTTATTAATTCGTTAATATTAAATCAAATAACTACTGATTTTTTTTTTTTGACAAATGAAATTAGTAGTAGTATTTAAAGTAAATAGATTATTTGAATTATTTATTTTGTTTTGATTTAAAGCTTCTGCCATAATTATTATTTTTTAAAGTAACAGCCTAACTGGCCTATAAATAATGTGAAAGGCAATATGAGGAAAAAGGTGGGTAATTACGGAAATAAATTGGAAGGACCTATAGGTTTTGGTCTCTCTTCAGCACTTCTCTCGTGCTCCAAACTACAGGTTCTTGCCTACCAAATATAAGTCTCATATTTCGGTATCAAATTTTGTACAATCTAACTTCATAAGTTTTTCTGGTATATCTTGGGTTAGAGGCTTTCTTTTAGTTTATTAATATATTCGCTTAACCTTTAAAAAAAAAAAAAACTTCGTAAGCGCCTGAAGATCAAATGGTAAAATACTTCATGGATATGTTTAATGTATTTGAGAGGAACGTTTTCTATGATCACAACTCCAAATATAAATTATTTAAGCGCACACGCATAAATTGAATAGGTAGAAAAAAATTTGTATTTTAAAAATAATTAAATAATATTCCATCCGTCCCTAAATTATATGTCATTTTTAGAGGTGTTCAAAACCGAACCAATCCAATAGAAAAACTGCAAACCGAATCAATTCAAACCGAAATCGTAAAAAACTGCATTTGGTTTGGATGTATTCGGATCGTTTTCTTACTCAACTGCATGGTTTGGTTTGGTTTGCGGTTTTAATTAAACATATGTCACATAGATCAATACTCATAGATACTCGATGCAAACTTCTATAAAATGACATATTTTTTCCCTCGTCAAGTTTCTTCTTTACTTTTTATTTCTAAAATATTTTTGTGTTACTTGAACTTTAGAGAATGATAAAATCTTAGTATTTGCATTACTTACATAATAATATTATTTTTTTGCACACGTTTCTAATTTGATTTATGTTATTGAGAATATTATTAGATGAAATTTAACTTGCTGAAAATATGTTGTGTTTTAACTTTTTAACTTGATTTTAATGATGAAAACAAAAAATTGATTTGTCTCGATAAAATCTGCGCAAACCGATCCAGCTCAAACCGCATTGGTTTGGTTTGGTTTGGTTCAGATTTTATTTTAAAAGTCAACCAGACCAAACAACATTTTTTTTTATCTTGCATTTCAGATAATTTTTAGTCTCAAAACCGAAGCAAACCGCATCGCGAAACCATCTAGTCATTCTAACCTGATAGTATTTTTAATTTTTATAGGTTGAACCATGGTACATGGACATCTCTTTATTAAATTGGAGAATTAAGTAAAGGTTATGAATGATGCATGAGGACGCAAAACAGTGGTCACGCATGTCGGAGAAGACCGCAATGCACTTTAACATTTTATAATCTCCTTAATCTATAAATTCTTATGTCCCTGTCTATCTCCTCTTACAACTATGTCATGCTACACTAGTGCCTAGGAGTAGTATCTAATGTTAACAGCGACGTAAACCACCGCGTTACTCCATTTGATTCCTCCCATGTAGGAGCAACAAACATAAAACAAATCTTACATAACTCAACGCGCCATCCACGCGCCACCGTGAACAGGTCCAATCCACGCCAGTTTGTTACAGGTACGGGAATGCGTGAACTATGGAAGCGCCCTGAAATTAGCTTACAGCCTTTCGGTTTCAGTGTAGGAGTACTGTTTTGTGTTTGGAGTTTCCATGAGCGCGTGCCACGTGGCAAATTTTGTTTTGTTTCCGTTTTTTTTTATTACTAGTTTTTTCTTTATTCTTTTTTTTTTTGTATTTTATTGAGGAAAAAACTTATGTACAGTTCCTTAGATGTTTTTTGTATGGTTCTTAATTAAATTCACAATGATTTCCTTAAATCCATAATTTTCTTAAAGTTTGTTATATCCAAAAATTTGTATTTTTAATTAAGAACCATACGAAAAACACCTAAAGAATTGTACCTAAGTTTTGTTCTATTTTTTAAATGCTTTTAAAGACTTTAAATGATAATTTTTATAAAAATTTGTGTAATTAGTGTATTGAAAATCGAAATATTTGACTTTTTCAAAAAATAATATATTATTTTGAAATTTTTAAAGAGTGTCTTGGAGACACTCGTTAGCAAGATCATTCTTCTTTATCCTATTCTTTTTTTGGTTATAAAGCTAAGGAGTTACTGATAGTTCCGGTTGCAGAGAGGGGTAAATCAAGAGATCTAAGAAGGAAGAAGCTCATAATTTTGTTAAGAAGATTATGAATGATGACTATGGTCTATTCAAGGTTGAGAAGATCCTTGATGTCTTGAATCAAAGTAGAAAACTTGTAAAAACAAGGAGTGGCCTCATTGAGAATGTTAACACAATGGAGAAAATCTGAATAGCAAATTACATCTTGGAGGTTCTTTTCTCTAGCCAATGAAAGCCCTCGGTGAATATCATGAAGTTCAACAAAAGGGATGTCAGCGGTACATGCAATGTAGCCTAAGAAACTGGAAGGCACAATCAGCCCCTATAGTTTGTTGTGATGGGGTTACCGAGACAGCTGTCATCCACATTGATAATCATGAAGATATGGTTAGAGGAGTTTCACTTGACCCATCTATCTTGAATGCTAGTAGTCAACGCGTAATGAAAGTAAGAAATTAATGTGGAAGACAAATTTCTAGCTGCCATGGCAAGACAATAAGTAGAGATCATAGCGTTTGAGAAGCAAGTAGAATTCCTATTTCTCCATGACCACCACACTCCACCAGAGAAGGTGTTGGCATTGGGGGAGGTAAGGCCAATCTTTAGCCACTCATGGGGGTCCATATTGTTGAAAAAATCAGCTGATTTGTAACATAGAGAATGCCATAGATTTTTGGAGGTCGTATAGTCTCTAATGCAATGGAGGAAGGACTCGCCAAAGGATGAACAATGAGGACGGAGGTGGTTTGCGACAATGTTCTCATGATTCAGCAAAGATAAAGTCATAGCAAGCATGCCTTATCCAAGACCATGAAAAAGGTGTGGCATCTGCATAATAAGTGCCAAATTACCGTTATTTTCTCTAGCACTTATAAACTTAGTTTGCAAATAAACCAATATAAAACCCCCAATCATATCCAAATATAGTTTTTATTACAAATTATGCCAGAAAACTATTATGTTATATTTCCCACACTTTTTTTGTAAGGTTATGATTACACAAGAACAGAACAACGCGATGCAAATACACTCGCTGGAAGCCAAGCCAGAGCATCTAAAAGGAATTTAGGCAAAACCCAATTCACCAGGCGAGCTGGAGCGAACTGAAAGAGGGCCAACACATAGAGTTCCAGGGAGATTTGCCAAAGTCGGTTCGCCAGGTGAGCAGCGATTTGCTAGGCGTGAGCAACACTATATGAGGGCTAGGAAGCTTGGATTCAAGCTTGTTGATGCTTCCCTGACAACAATCAACCTTCTCTTGTTAATTATGATCTCCATGTGTAACTAAACTCTCTTTTGTGTTGAGATTAAATGTAAATAGCTAGGATTCTATATAGTACTCTTAATCTGACTGGTTATATATAATTAATACGTTCAATGTAATCTTTGGTTTAAACATGTTCTTAATGTTATTCCGACGAGCACTCTGCAAATGAACTTTTGATTTAATTTCAACAAAGAATTGTCATTTTATCTAAAGGATATTGATAATTGGCAAAATAGTTGGTTATCACGTTGCACTTATCCTCCAAAATGAACGAGAAATTAAGTGAATGCATTTCCTAAAGCATTTAATCAGTGTATTTAGGATTTTATAGTTTTAATTAGTTTTTAACGTTATTTAATCATTTTGAACTAGTAATGCTTGTTCTAGATGTTTGATGATACATGATGAGGATTAGCACTGGAGATATGAGAAGCTGCAGCGTGGATTAGGATGCTTCGCTGAGGATATGGAAAGATGTAGTGTTATGGATTGCTATCTGGTCGTACAATAGTACGAACCCATGGAACCACTTCTGGCCATTGCTTAAGGATTAAGAATTATGAGTTGGCGCCATTGATTGGAGTACGAGGAATATAAGGGAATATGTCTGAAGTAGGTAGGATAAGATAAGGACATCTCATAGGGGAAATGACCAAATGGTACAACTTGTAGTGGTTGACCTTGTACTATAGAAGGGCAACCACATGTTAGTGCCAAGGGTCCGAAAATTTGATAGTGACTTGGAGAGGCTAAGTTCCAGCTAAGGTTAACAACTTTAAAGTTTTCACTCCATCTCGTCTTCTCCATAGATGGGCATGAGTGCTAGTTTTTAGAGAATTAGAGTTATGATTACTTGGTGATGCTTTTAGCTCACCACTCTCCTGCAAGGATTATAGTCTTATACTAGCTCTATTCAAGCTATTAATTTATCTTTTCATGTTTTCATTTATGTTTTATTTCATCTTCATCTCTGAGGTTCAGCTCACCATGAGTTAAACCTCTTCTTGTGGTGTAGACATGGTGAGATTATGATACTTTTTACTGAAGATTTACAAAGCTATAACTTCACGCTTCTTTCAAACAAACTGATTTAACTCAAAATCTTTGAAAGTAAAACTTGATATCATTTACTTTCAATGCTATAGTTCCCTGAGACCGAGAAAGTATGGGAATGGAACATGTTTGTTTGATATGAGGTTGTCCCTATGCATCAAGAGGTGAAGGGATCAAGAGAGACTAATTTGCACGAGTACTAGATCTTGGAAGAGCCTTTTAAGCGCTGAGATTTAACTAGGATTCTTATCATAGGCCAGAGGCTCAGCAGAATAACACTTCAGTTGAAAATGTTGATGACCTAACTTAGCAATGTTGCATATTAAGATTATGTGATTTTACTCCTAGAGGACGTCTTCACGTGCTTAACATGAAGGCTGAGTGCACAACACTCCTAGTGGTCACCAAGTTTCTAGGAAGCTATAAAAAGCCATAGCTCTGTAGATCATAGTAAAACTCTGTCATAATTGAAGCTTTGTTTAAACTATGTTTTTAACTTTGAGAATTTCTAAGTCTTTTTAACTGTTTTCCTAAACCTTTAACTTTTATTTTTATTGTTGTGACATATGATTTATTTTATTTTCTTGCAAACAAGTTTACTATTGGAAAGCTATAGACAGCTATAGCTCCCCAATCGTTGTGAGATTGATATCTTTTTATATTAACTGTATACTTGCACTAAGTGTTTCCATCTTAAAATACTCATAGTGTTTTGGGAGACACCAGATATGGTTTATGCCACTTATATGTGCTATGACTCTAAGAATAACGGGTAAGTCAATATTCATGTATAACTATCTGAGCTTATGCCATTGAATCAATTGACTATTTTACCACCGATCATCAGAAGGCAGTTGATTCATTAGATCTTGCATCATCGTCCATTAATGCAGATGTATGCTGAGGGATAAGTGGAGTTATATCTGAGGCATAAAAAGTATACAATCGATTAAGAGGAAATATTAGATGAAAAGCCATCCAAGTCCAATCACATCACAACTTTATCTAAACTTGTCATATTTTACGTGCAATGATATTACCAAAACAACTTTTATGAACTTAAATTTGAGGAATATTGAAACTAAGCGCGATCTGTGGTTCAATACAATTTATTTTTGATAAAACTAGCATAATACTTACTGTTGCATTGGGATAGATAAAATCCTCTTTATTATTGCACCGTGTTGCTTCAAGAGCAAAAAAAAATCGGTCTTTGTAGTGTAGAATTCATTGGAGTTATCAGCCTAGATAAAGGTATCTTCAGTGTTGCGGTTTAAGTGAGGTATGAGGTAGTTGATATCATCAAAGATAACTTAGGATAGGTGGGTGGAGAGGGTTGTGAGATTTGGAGGTTATGTGTTGAAGACTTCATTGATTTTTAAATCAAGGTCATTGATGTGCACAAAGGGCATAAAGAAACTAAGGGGCCAAACAAAGTGTAATAGCTAATCTAGAAGGACGAGTCTTCTGATTCCAAACGCCATTGAAATCCATCTTTCAAGACATTCTTAGCTTTGAGAATGGAAATCAAGGTAGTTGGGTCAAATGTGGAGTCGGAATGAGAGAGTATACTAACTCCTAAAGTGGGTTGATGAGACACCATGTTGACCCAAAGTTTGTTTGCCCCTTAAAGCAAATCCCAAAGAACCTTTCTAAGGAATGATGTGTTAGCATCTCTGATTGTACGAATGTCGTGATCGCCCTAAATCTTTGGTCTAGTAATTTTATCCCAACTCACCAGATTAAGACAAGTATCATAAAAAAAAAATTAGATGAACTTGTGAGATGTTTTGTCAATGGGATCACATATATTTTGAGGAAGTTAAGTGATTTGTGTATAGTATGAGGGGATAGAAGACAATATTGAACAATCAAAGTTTTTATTTTTTATATTATAATATAACATATTGACTCGGAATTTTTTATGATAAGCAAATTAAATCAACAAACTAAACTATTTTTTTATTGACTTGTAGTTTTCCTAAAACTAGTGTTATTTATCTTCTACAAAGAGGTCAAAGAGTCATGCATAACATTGTTGTGTCTCCTAGGTCTATGAATGTAATTTTTAAAAGGATTGGACGTTTTTCCATGCAAAAAGGGTTAACGGTGGAACTTATTGCCCGTTTGCCTTTCATTTATGTGTAAATTTCTGTATAGAAATAAAATTGAGATACTTATTATTTTAAACAAGTTTACAAACTCTCTTAAGATCAGATGAAGGAATTACATGAATAAGAGAAACAGCTTTGCTATATGGTGCGAATTATATATGTTCGACCTGCACACGATAAAAGGTGGGTTGTGATTTAAATTTTTTAAATAAATAAAAGCTACAATCAAAATCCAATCCAATGGCTATTATAAATAATCCAACGGATATAATGTATTCGTTGCTTTTCGTTTCTCAGCCATCGTACTAAGCAGCTTTTTCCTAAAAGAAAAAGATGATATATGCAACAAAAAAAAACAAAAAGATTAAATTATGGCCTTTGAAAACAAGAAAATACATACTTATTCGAGTTGCACCCAATAAGATGGATATACGTGCGTGTTTGGATAAACAATTAGTGACAAAATCATGATGGTTCAACGTGATTTCTTAATCTCACCGTTCATCTAAACATGTTCTAAGTCTTCTTCCCTCAAACAAAAAAATGTAATAAATCTTATAACTAAAAAAAAGATAATTGAGAATTGATTGGAGGGGAGATATAAGTGTGCTCCTAAAAACCGAAACAAGCCAAAAAATTATAATAAACTTTAAATATAACATGAATTATGGATAATTTACAAGCCGCGTTGATAGTACGTACTAGGGTCATCATCTTGACACCTACAACATTACAAGACAACGATATGGACAAGATGACTAAATTCATCCCTTACTAGATTTTCACAAGTTGTATTTTCTTCTAATGGTAAGAAAGAGTCATCCACATTGATCTAATATACTCCTGGGAGAAGGCCTCTTTAAACGAGCTTGGTCAATAGTTTTATCTTTTTCCACAAATAAGATTACAAATTTATCTAAGTATGTATTGACCATTACAAAAAAATTAGCTAGAAAGCTTAGTTGCGATACTATGAACCGATGAGGAACTATAGAAGCACACATATGACACAAATTTGAATGTTGAGAGACAACAAGCTTGTTTCCATCCTTTTAGAGAGCTCCATTAGAGACTCCTAAAAGACATTACATCCCCACAATCCTTTAAACATGTGTGACGGTCTCTTGAGCATCATGTTGTTCAAAAATACGCGTAAATATACATAATCAAACAAGTAATACATTAATAAGTAGAGATTGTTATTCTCGTGATAATTAATTTAGCCAAGTTATATATTCAACAAAAAGATAATTAGCACATCACAATGATGATTTGTTATTTTAATTCACATTATTTCATAGTAAAAACAATTAAAAAGATAATTTTTTAAACTAACATGTGTGTCCCACTTTGTTCACGCATGTGACATTATAACCCTCAAAATCTATTATAGATTATTTTTTAAATAAAATTGCCGCCCTTGCGGAATGTAGAGACTTAAAATTCTTTTTTCATAAATAAAAGTGTAAGTAGACTTGGGAGATCACATGCTACACATACACAAAACATAATAACACATGAAAGCCAGTAAAATAGTTTGGATAAAAAGGGTTGGGAACGATTCCTTCAATCATGAGGAATCTTCAAACAACGATCTCAAACGGACTAAACAATAGAATACCAAAACATGGCAAATAATTTCCATTCCCTCAATATCACATAATAAGACAAAGTTGTACAAAATCCTAACAAAATATAAATACTTGGCACATGGCTAATCAAGTAAGCCTCGCACAATAAACTTTAATTAAATATCGAGTAACAAAGAAACAAACTTCCTCAAGCATCACCTAGCTCTTGTGGAATGTTCGCGCCATCCTAAGCATGCAATACAATTAACGATGGCATGAGTAATCGATTTATATGGTGTATAATAACAACTAAGACAAATACGAACAAATATACACATAAATGATTGCTATTTGATTCACGGTAGTCATGTGACATCAGGTTCATCAAGTACAAAAGAAGTAAGGTTCACTTAAAGTTAGAAATAAAACAAAATATCAAGTACACAATTACTTAGGACATATGCATTTTAATTTAAAACTTTGGTACCATTTCTAACTCCAAACACACGTTAAGGAACATTGTAGATGTTGTCTCAGAGACGGACAAATGTAAGTTCTCATCTACTTGCACCACTCAACTTAAATCCATATAAGTGATACACAAAAGAACATAAGAGTTGAACGATAGCTCTCGAATAAATAGATTTACCATTTAGGTCACTTAGGAATTCACCTCTCATGGTTTTACTATGACCCGACAAGTAGATCCTTACTATCATGCACGTCTAGTGTTGCTCCCCACGCTCAGGCTTGTAAGGCCATACCTATACGATGACCACGTACGCACTTATACTTCACTTCGACCATAGATTGTAACACGAGTCTTACTCCCTTTGTAGGCCTATATTACTCCAAAATATATAAAGTGCCGTCACGAGATTTTGACACAACTTCATTCATAAACACTTTCACATAGACAATGCATCACGTTAATTGTGCAAATGAAGCGTAGATAATCAACTAGAATAATAGAGACACACATTAACTTAGCAAAGAAAATAAATACATATTGAAATTTAGATGAAAACAATACATATCATTTTGAATGTGATATATCCGTAACAAAATCATTTACTACATAGCAGAGTCATAACAAAGTCATTTACAACATAATAGTTTTATCCCATCATAAAAGAATTACAATGAAATCATAACAAAGTATGTTACCATCAACAATTAGCATATATTTGACAACACTAATTTTAAGATAAATTGCGCAACACCTTAATACAAGCATATCCAATCAATATTATTAGCTTCGGTAAGCTAAACACTGAGAAGAGTTCAACATTTGGTCGAAGTCCATATAAGGTGGGGAGTAGAAGTTCTATAGTTAGTCCTTGATCTTTATTACATATTAACCCAATCGAAATTCATCTCACATCCATCATCACCGTTACTAAAATTTTACCACAATACTCCCTCTGTTCCTTTTTAATTGTCACTTTTTGACTTTTTACATAAACCAAGACAATAAATATACTTTACTACTTTTGATACAACAATTTATGTTTTTCCTATAATAGCCTTAATTATTTAATATCATATTTCATATATTTCTCTCTCCGTAATAAATTACTAAGGACAATATAGGAAAAACAACATTTAATATTACATTGAACTTTGAAAGTGACAGTTAATTAGAAACAAAAATTTTCTGCAAAAGGGACAATTAAAAAGGAACGGAGGGAGTAATTGATTTTGGACACCAAATGCTAAGTGACAATACTAGAAGCAACTATATCTAACAATAATCAAGAAAATGCATTAGAATCATAACTTATTAAACTCTAAATCAAAATGAAAAGGTATAACACTTACTCACTTTAAGAAAACAAGATCTACAACCTCCAGATAAATTTAGTGAGATTTCTAATACTCAAAATATAAAATATGGATATAGAATCAATATACGAAAGGATTTCATGATGAAATGTATTTGAACGTCACACAAATACCCAAAATTGCCACCAATCAGCAACCACAAAAAAAAGAGAGTAAAACCTTGATTATGGTGAAATTTCTCTTTAAATATTGATTTTTTTTCATCTTCATAGTCCTACGTGTTGTGAAACTCAAAGCTTATCATGTTTTGATTTTTAATTTCCCGCTTTTCGGATGCACGATGCCACATTTCTCATACACGCGACTTCGATGTTTTATAATGATGTCATGGTCTCTCACGCATGGCTTTAGCTTTTGTGTGTATAAAAGCATGACTTCCTAACTCTCACCACTATAACTTTCAAGGTTCCACTAATATGCCTATATTCTTAGGTATTACTCCCTCCGTCCCAAATTGTATGACGTTTTGGGCATTTCACACGTATTAAGAAATATAATTAATTTTGTGTGGGAAAGAGATATTATAAGTTGTTTTACAAAATTGTCCTTAATAAATAGTATGGAAAAGATAAATTAAAGAATTGAAAAAATATAGAGTAATAAATAGTTAAGGATATAATAGGAAAAATAACATTAATGTTTCATTGGTATTGTAAAGCGACATATAATTTGGGACAAATTTTTTTTCCAAAGCGACATACAATTTGGGACGGAGGGAGTATATACTAGAAGCTCAACTAACTCTATTCAAAATAATTCCACAAGATCAGAACACATGTAACACCCTGATTTTTAATATTGATTTATTCATATTATTGTTATATAATATTAGTAATGTTAGTATTATTTAGGAATTTTTCTCTTTAGTGTTTTCAGTAAAATGTTGTTGGATTGTGGGTATTGAGTGAATATATGAGTTAGTCAGTTATTGAAAAATAGGAGATTATGAGAAAATAAGGAGAAAAAGAATATTTTTAGCAATTAAGAGAGAATAGAGGTGTATTAGTAAATAAGTGGTTTAAGTAAGTAAGATAAGTAGTGTGTTAATTAAATAAATAGAAGGAGATGTAAATAGTGGAGCTGAATAGTTACAACATAATTAGTAACCAAACCCATTAAACATGTTAGAAAGTTATGAGAGAAACCAAGCTCAATAAGAGGTTATAAATAGAGGAAAGTCTTAAAGAGAATTAGGTTAGAACACACAAAGAGCAAAATTGAGAGAAGAAGTGATGACCTTGAGTCATGTCTTAGTTTTAGCCATGTTTTTGATGTTGTTTTGTACATTTTAGAGAGTCTTTTTTGGTTTCTATGCTGAAAGTAAACATAGTTAGAAGGAATGGTCAAAGGCCAAGCAATTCTGGAACATGAAGATTTTGCAAGATTTTAAGAAGTTTCAGAGTCTGAAGCCAGCGTCTGAAGTTCATCGTGCCACGATGGACCTGTGTCGTGGCACGATGAGAAGATGGTCAGAAGCTAAAGTATCGTGCCACGATGGACCTGTGTCGTGGCACGATGAGAAGATGGTCAGAAGCTGAAGTCCTTCAGAAGCTGAAGATGATCAGAAGCTGAAGTATCGTCCCACGATGGACCTGTGTCGTGGCACGATGAGAAGATGTTAGAAGTTGAAGTTCTTCATTGAAATTTTCGTGCCACGATGGGGGCATCCCTCGTGCCACGATGGAGCTTTAAAAGCGTTGACCTGTGTTTTAATGAAGCCATCGTGCCACGATGGACCTGTGTCATGGCACGATGGGTCAGTTTCAGAAACAAGGGTTATAAAAGGCAGGTGCATTTTCAGAACGGTTGTTGGATTTTTGGACGAAGAAACGAAGTATAATACTGAAGATTGATCGTGGAAAGGAGCTGTTCAATTCTAGGACACTGGAGTTGAAGCTTTCCATCCTCATTCTTATTGTGTAATGTCTCTTATTCTTGCTATATTTTGTAATAGAAACATGAGTAGCTAAATCCTCTATTGTTAGGGATGAGATTAGCTAGATGATGACTTTTGCTTTATGACCTTAATTTGATCATTGAATAAGTTTATTGAATCATATTTCCTATCTTTGTGCTTAATGCTTTTATTGACTGATCACCTTTAAATTGATGTATGATTCATATTGTGAAACAGAAGTTGAATGTATGAATGCTTTAAGATATGAAATTCTCGCCTTTGTGATCTAGGAATAGATGTAAACCCTTGAAACCGTTTAGTAATTCTCGTCCGTTCATGCTTAATTCTAATTTGTAAAACTTACTAAGGAATTAGAGTTTACTTTAGAATTAAAGATTCTGTCGCTAAGGAATTAGGACAATAGTAATTCAGAGAATTAGGTTATGATTCGTTAAACAAGTTCAGTGATCATATTTAAGTGAGTAGCTCGAGTTTGTTATCTAGTGAGGCTCATCCCTGACAAGCTTTCTAATCTTGAAATTCAAACAAGTTTTATTTTCCGCAATTTTCCATTATTGTTATTAAACAAACTTCGTACCTTTTTGTTCAATTGAGTTCTAAAAATTACATTCTAATAGTTAAACGCAGTCCTCGAGTTCGACACTCGGTTTACCGTTTTACTTTACTACTTGAACGATTTCGTACACTTGCGAAAATCGCCATCAAGAGGCAAAGGGGATCTGGGACTGTGAAGAGAAGAACACAAAGAGGCAAGGAGAGAGACCCAACCATAAAAGTTGCTAGATTTGGTGATTTTTTAGGTAAGAGGGGAGTCTCTATTCACATATGGGTTGTATGAACATATGAGTAGTGAATGAGTTGTGTTTTTCTTCCTTGTTTTCACGATCTTTTGATAAATTCATGTTAAATTCGTGCTCTAATTTGTTGTTGTAGTTTTGGGTATGTTCTTATTTCTAAATTTATGAAGTTGATGTGCTAAATTCGTGGTTCAATTGTGGTTATGTTGTGCTTTGAGTTTTATATGTTAAAGTGTCTAAAAATCATGAAATTCGATGTATGTTTGATGTTTTGATATGTTATAAGTGTGCCAAATTAAAGTATAACAATCCTGGGTGTTGTTTATCTATCGTTTTGGGTTGCAAAGAATCGAAAACTGAGATTTTTGGGTGATTTGGGGGTGAACCCGAGAGCAAAAACTCTGTTTATGGGTTTTTTGCAGTCAGGGCTCGCTAAGCGAGCTCAAAGGGAGCTTGTCAGCAAACAACACGCGTTGTTTTGCGCATTTTGGTCTGCGGGGGTATGTTTCGACAGTTTTAGGGATTTCTTTTGACGCCAAATTTTATCTGTTTTGAGGTTTTAGTGAGAGGAAATGAGTGCTTGCGATGAATTAATTACATTAAGTTATTTTGGAACAAAATTGGATGATTAGGAAGTTTTTAAAATGAACCGAATTTGTTAGAGTGAGCTAGTACAACAAGACAATTAAACTTTGAAAGCTTTTGGATAACCATAGTGATTGAAATAATGAGATAGTGGACTTAAGAATGAATGTAATGGTTAGTGAGCACGAATAAGTATTAGAACTTGATAATTTTGAAATGTTAGAAAATAGACGATAATTGGAATTGTCGAATTAGTAAATGATGGGTAGGGATAAGTAATCTAAAGAAATGTAATTAATATACTATTAACAATGTGTAATTAAATATATTATTTGACGATGTGTAAACGAATGTGTTAGTTACTGATGTGTTATTTGATGATGTATAAATGATGAATATTTGATTTATACATAATGATGAATATTTGATGATATATGATGATGAGTATTTGATATATGATGATGGGTGTTTGATGATATTTAAAATGTATTATTTAAGGATGTGTATTGGTGTGTAATTGATGATGTGTTATCTAATGATAAGTATTTAACGATGTGTAAGTGATGTGCTATTTAACGATGTTGTATTTGACGATGGTGCTATTTAAAGATGTGTATTGCCGAGTCATTGAGTGATGTGTATTGTTGATGTGATTGCTTAGGGTTCATGCATTCATAGCAGAGTCTATTAAACAAACGATGTTGTATTTAACAATGGTGCTGGAAAAATCAGTAACATACCTATGATATCCAAAATATTTGACGATGGTGATATGTTTGGTACCACATGCATATAGAGTCGAGTCAGGGACATTGCATACATAACTGCAAGTCTATATGAAGATGTGTGATTTAAAGATGTGTAACTATTTTAAGATATGATATTCATTGATTGCTTTTGCTATGGTCACGTGTGAATGGTGTGTATTTTGCTAAATGTAAGCCTGATGTTCTTAAATGTTGTTGATTGCTTACATGTTATTATAAGATGTTGATTGAGGCTTAATGGTGTTATTAAATGAATGTATATTGTTTAATTGTGAATATATTCCGACTGTGATGTATACATGTCTAAGTGTAAATGATGTGTTCTTTTACTCTGGATCTATACATGTGTTTATGCTTTTCATATGTTGAATATATTCTCATCCCCGATTGAGGATTAGACGCCTACACCTTTGTGGTGTAGATTTGCAGGAAGAAGAAGCTCAATAGCAGTGAGTCTCTGAGGATGACTTTGGAGCCTACTCGTTTATTTATCGCTTTTTGGGAGTCTTTATCGAGTCAATGCTCTGATTTGTGACACCAGGGATTGATGATTTATTTCATTTTAGACTCTGTTTTATAATTCTTTTCAAATTCCGTTTTGATGTGGATTTAAAGATGTGAAAATTACTTTGATGTTTTAAGAGCTATTCCGCGAAGTACTTTTGGATTGATTAATATGTGTGACATCCTTGCGTGCATTATTAATTATTGTATTATTATTAGAAAATAATATGTGGGGTTTAGGGTGTTACAACACACACTTCACTTAATAATCAATTTTCATAATTCTCACAATACAAATTAATACTACCAAAAATCTGGATGTTGAACGGTGGACTTGACCCATTATACCACGTCTTTAGAAATGACAAACCAAAATTGAGAAATGTTAACGAGTGTCCTAAACACTCTTTAAGAACTTTGTATAGTAAGTTTTTATGGAAAATTGTGCATTCAACGTATCGAAAATTGAAGTATTAGACTTTTTCAAAGAATAATTTCTTAATTTAGAATCCTTAAAGAGTGTTCTTAGGATATTCGTTAGCAATACCCTTCGATAGATGTGTACATGTTCAATGTAGGACAACACATGGAATGAGATATTCTTATGTAGAAGGACCGTAACTTACAAAAAAAAGTTATTTTTTTATTACGGTTTATATATCATAAACACAATAAATATATTTTTGTTTTGCTTATTTAAAGTTTTGATGAGTTGAACTTCAACCAAGTGATTGAGCTCAAATTGTTAATGAGTTCACTCTAAGACGAATATTCAGGAGAATTTAAATTCAATTTCTAATAAAAATAATTATCGGTCATACTTTACTTATTACCTCCCAATCAAACTTGAGATTACTATGATCCATTTTCTATAAAAACCAAAGGATTAACAAAAAAGAGAGTTAGTACTTCAAAGGTTCACCAACATTAGAGCAGATTTAAAGTTCAACGAAACAAAAGTTGAATCTACATCGCTATAGAGACAAACCAACTTCTTATTAATTAAGTCAACTTTTATCAGCAACATAATAATTATTCATTAAACAAAGAAAAAAAATATTGTTGTGTATAATGAACAATAGTTTGTTTATTAGTTGTTTTGTTGTTTTCCTCTTTTGTGATTCGTCCTTTGCCTCATGCTACCGCTGCAACCAGAGCAGAGTACTATTGTCCCCAAAAAAGTGAAAAAGTTAAACCTTCACAGTTAAATTTACTCATTCATCTCCACCAGTTAAAAAAACCCAAAGTTACCAAGTAACCGGACATAGCCGGTAAAAGGTCATCATCAATGGTCCAAGACAAAGCAAGAGAGAGAGAGAGTGAGAATTTGTATTTGTATATGCTGTTTGTTTATTTAGATTAAGACCACACATAACACAGAACCTCAAAAGTATATGAATATCAAATGAAGATTGAAATTTTCCTTTGAACAGAAAAAAGCACATAGAGAAAAAGAGTGAAAGTGAGAGTGAATGTTCCTTTGATTTCTTTCTTCTTTCAGCTGAAATTATTATCCACTACATCAAAGTAACCATTGATAACCTAACTTCAAATTTTGCTACAAAAATGGATTTTGATGAAGATCAAGAAGAGGAACAAGAGGAAGAATTATGTATGGGTGGAGGAAATTACGACTCGTTACCAAACTCATCAAGAGTTGTTAAGATGCCTGGTGGAACTGAACCTATCATGGTGACTCATCCACTCAGAAACATCCTCAACAACAACAACAATGGAAACAGCAACATGGGTGGTGTTGGAATTGGAATTGGAAATGGAAAAGCAAGGTATAGAGAGTGTCTGAAGAATCATGCTGTAGGTATTGGTGGTCATGCTCTTGATGGTTGCGGCGAGTTTATGCCGGCAGGAAGTGAAGGAACTTTGGAGTCACTAAAATGTGCTGCTTGTAACTGCCACCGTAACTTCCACCGCAAAGAGTCATCGGCAGACGTTACTGCTGGTGACCCTTTTCTGTTGACACACCATCATCACCATCCACCACCTCCGCCACAGTTCGCGGCATATTATCGAACTCCGGCGGGGTATTTGCATGTTTCTGGACAGCAGAGGACTGGGACACTTGCCTTACCGTCGACTTCTGGTGGCGGTGGAGGGACGCAGAGTACGAGGGAGGAGCTTGAAGATGTTTCGAATCCAAGTGGTGGTGGAAGTGGGTCAAGTAAGAAGAGGCATAGGACGAAATTCACGCAGGAGCAGAAGGATAAGATGTTGGAGTTAGCTGAGAAATTGGGTTGGAGAATTCAGAAACATGATGAAGGTTTGGTTCAAGAATTCTGTAATGAAAGTGGTGTTAAGCGTCATGTTCTTAAGGTTTGGATGCATAACAACAAACACACTCTTGGTAAGAAGCCCTAGATATGAAAACAAAAACCCAAATAACAAAATTTGAAAATTTTCTTTCCTAGGGTTTATCCATGTCATTTGAAGATAAGATAAGGGTGCAAGTGGAATGGAACATTATAAATATTTATGGTACTTTGTCTTAGTGTTTAACGTTTAGGTAAGATTCTAGTACTTTAATTTGATTAAAGGATCTTATTATTGTTGATGAACTAATTTGAGTTAAATTTTATTTAGACTTTTGGTCATGATTTAGTTTTATTTGTACAATGTACATGTTCTAGTGTTTTTTTTTTTTTTTCTGTGTTTCTTTAATTTGCAGTAATGGTTGTGTTGTGGTGGTGGTGATGAATGTGAATGCATTTGGATTTGGAGTGAGGATGACATCATGTAGTAGTTAGAAGGTTAAGAATATGAGATTTATGATGATAAATTGATAATGAAGCTAAAAATAGATGACCCCTCTAGTTTTAATTTTGTTTGTCTATATACTGATACACTCCATTTTATGACAGTTGTTCTCGAAAGCATCAATGTCATTTTAGCACACACACCTGCATTTTCCGTTTTTCATGTCTTTCCCTACCTATTTGCTTGTCTCTTTTTCTTTAACTTCTTCATCTAATGGCAAAACCTTTTTGGCTCTTTCCACACACCTGGAACAGTGAGAAAAATCTTCCTTCTAGCCAGTGTCTAATTTAGTGCCTTTGGAATTTACCTGAATTTGAAGAAAATAAGGTCATAATGTGATTTAGTCAAAATTTCAAAATGTAATTTTTGCTAAAATTACTGTGACATTGTTATTTCGTACTTACCTTGTTTGTAAAAAAAAAATACTATAACCTCAATCAAGCATTTTCATTTTTTTCTTTGTCGTTTTTATTTTTCCTCATCCCTTAATTTCCTTTCTGTTGTATTTGTCCCAGCTTAATTTATTTATGTAATTAAAAAAATGAATTTGCAAATACGTTGTTCAGATAAGTTTGTTTTGTTTTCAGATGTTTGTAGAGTCAATAATGTATCTAATTTCTTTACTCATTATTTTCTGAAAGGAGAAATTGATAACTATATTTGATAATATATGGACACATCTTGGGAACCAGATTTTTGTTAGTACTATTATCAATAGTTGGGATTTTCATTTCATCTTTCTCTGGATGATACAAGGAACTATGCTAATTAATATTTTATTTTTTTCATGTGATTTGTATTAAATTTGAGAAGTACTACAATTAATTTGTCCATGTTTTCTTCTGTGTTGGGAAGGAAAAGTTGGTAGACTCATATAAACCCAGGCGTGAAGTAATTATTAAACTCATCTGTTGTAGAAATACTTTATAGAATAATATTATTAGTGAGTAAAAAAAGAACATATTTTTTTGGAGTACTAAAAAAAACAATATTGTACCAAAAAAAAAGAACAATATATACTGTGGAACAACAACTTTTATCAAGAGGTTTTAGAAATAAGAACGGAGATACTCCCTCCATCCCAAAATATAAGCAAAAATGAGTCAATATAAATTGATGTATTTGGTACAAATTTTGAACCAAATTCATTAACATTTGTTGACCAATTTTTGCTTATATTTTGTGACGGAGTAGTAATAATCTTTATTTTATTCAAAAGGATTTTTTTTAGATTACCCTTAAAGAATGATGGGTAATTTATCCACCTACTAATGAAAATGAACAATTTATTGGTGGAGTCAAGATAGTTCATGGATATCACTTAAAAATGTGTTTATGTGGCTAATATTTATTGGTTGGAGTAAATTACCCACCATTCTTCCATTGATTATTTCTAGATTACCTTTAAAGAATGGTGGGTAACAGTTTCAATCATTTTTCTGAGAGGATTATAGCTTCACTCAATTAAACACTTAATTACATTAATATTAAAAAAATATTAACACATTTCTTGTTATTTATTTAATATTATTTTTCCTGTAAAAAAAATTATTTAATGTTATTTTGTAAAGAAGAAATTTTGTCTATGTTCTTGATTTGAGCCAGGTAGAGACTGACGTTTTTCACCCTCGCCCTGGATTTCACGATTTTTTTTTACTGTTATTGTTGTCAGTCCACTTAAACCGTTGGATAATATATCAACGGCTCACATTGTCTCTTTGATAGTAACTCAAAATTTCAACCGTTTGTGGTGGTGATGATTGTTGATGGCAATGGCATGGTGTATTTGTTTTCTTTCTCTTCCTTTTTTTTTTCGTTCTATATCTGTTATTCACTTTGAAAATAATTATCTTTCCCATTTTGACCAACCCTACTCTTCTCTAAGTTAAAAACCAAGGTATATGCAAATAGATGTAAAATAGAACAATAGGGACATGACTTTTATTTTGCAGCTTTCCAACTACTACCATCAATGGCGTTTTGAGAGACATGGGGGTAGAGAATCTATTAGGATCCCTAGAATCTCTGTTATGTCAGTTCTCTCCTTCATCACAATCATGGTAAACTTGTTGACTTGTTGTATTTAATTGAATGTAGGGTGGTGGAACACTAATTAATTCAATAAAGTTATAAAGTAGTAATACATGTAACTAGCTAGTTATCCAAGCTAGTAATCAATGGATTTCGATTTGTTGCAATTAGCAATCAAATGAATTCACGTAGTAAAAATATCCGCTAGTGTTTGGATTGAAACTTGGATGATCTATATTCCAAATTTGATATTTTAGTACATTTTTTTGTTTAAATCAAAAGACACAATGAAATCTGAATTATTGATTTCAATCTAACAATTACTAATATTTTTGAATTCTTGAATGCGTGAATTGTTTTGAGAGAGAATGCAAGAATTGTTAACGGTAACAATTATTGTTAAGAATGAAAACTATTATAAATGATTGTACTTTGAAATTGTTTAAAACATTTGACAATGGCCAATGTCACAATTATAAAGACTAGAGTCTTTAATGTCTTTACGATTAAGATAATTTTTGTTTACCATAAAAAAACATATATGTATACTACCAAGAAAAGAGATGACTCAATCATAAGACAAAATGAAGATAATTTGAGTTTTGAACCACTTAGATTAATTTATCTTAGCTTTTGTTGAATCACACCGATTAGGTCACCGTTTTAGTCATGCGTATGAGTTGTACTATGAGTTTTTATTTTTGGAGATTGACACGATCATTGTTAGAAAGGTCTTGCTAACGAGTATTCCCGAGAGCACGTGGGTACTCGTTAGCATTTTCCTTGTTAGAATCAACATTTTTTTGGCATGATACCTGGTTGGGGTGAAATTTCTTCAACTTTTTCAAGATTATTTAAGCTTGTCCTTGCAAATCAATCTTATGGTAAACCAAATGAGGTGTTGACTCGATGGCGAATAGCATTGGGAACTCCAATGGAGGAGGGGTATATTTGACAAGGAGAAGCAAGTTTCGAGTGCGTTAAAATTCATTTTAGTGAGTCAACAATTTGGTAACTCCAAAATGGATAAGTGGAGTTGGTTGCTTAAAACATCAAAAGTATTTTCGGTTAAATCTCGATATGTTGTTTTGAGTAGAAAACTTCTTTTGCCTTCTTCTTTGAGTGATATTGGTCGAAAGGATTTGAGGGGAATTTAGACTAGTTTTGCTCCTCAAAAAGTTTAAACTTTTTCTTGACAACTCATCCTTGGTAGAATTCGAACCCGTGGAAACTTGAGAAATAGGGGGTGTTGTTGGAAGGAGTGTGCTCAAATTGTATGTGGTATCCCAGAATAATGAAGGCGGATGACCACTTGTTTTGTAGGTGTTCATTCGTCAGAAAGGTTTGGAATGCAATTTTTAAATGGATTGGAACATGAGTGATTTTACTTGGAAATATTGTCTTTCTTCTTGAATACGTCTCTTCTTCCTCTTGGAACAAAAAACACCGAAAAATAGCTAACTCTCATATGGCATGTAACTGTTTGAAAGATTTGGAGGCTTGAAACGGGGTTATTTTTTCTGCAAAAATTCCGGAAGGTAGAAGATATTGTAGATACGAATAAATTTTTCCCTTTGAGGTTGTTTCTCGTTAGAAAAATCGGGGGGACCTTTTTTGTATTTTGAATGCTTTACAAACCCAATTTTTTGTCTCACCTCTTGAATTAGGGTGTTTGTTTTTTTCGGATCGAGCACCCCTTGTACTTTTCTTGAATTATGAGTTAAACACTGTATGTGCTTTTATCCTTCATCGAATAAAATTTTGTTGTTAAAAAAATATACAACATTTTCCTCACCTAGATGATGCAAGTAATGAATGTAACTTGCTAGTTAAATAGCTTTATGGGTCAGCTTTAATATGCACGCTAAAGGGGGGACTTGGTTGATTACTTAAGGAAAGAAGAAGAAACGTGCTTAGTTTTGAAGCTTTCCTATAAAAACACACAATAGGGGGGTTGATGTTTCAAATATAGTAGCACAGGATATACTTTTGTTGTAGACAGCTTGCTTGTTAAGTAGTCCAAACCTTGCCCATTACCAATACACGTATAAGATGCTTTGCTTGTTTTGGGGAGTTTTCAGCATCAGATAAAGCTGTGTGTTTCATGATCCATCTTGTGGTCCACACATAACATTATAATGGAACCCTTGTTTGTTGCTTGGTGCTAAGTTTAGGCTGTGAGCCTGTGATAAGTCAGATATAATTGGCCTACATACAAGTATCCCATCCCTTCCTATATGTGTTAACATGTTCATGACTTGACGGGTTTTGTCTATCCCTTTGATTATTCATTTACCATGGTTTGAGATTCCCGTTGCATTTTAACAAAGAGTACGGTGAAAAATTTAAAGAATGGTAAGAATGTTGTTTGTTCTTGTATAATTGGTTGGTCAAATTGTCAATTATGTACTTGGCGGAAATATTATTAAAACATTAAACTAAATGATTAGTTGACAATTTAACATGACATATTCAATTTATTACAACATTAAACTAAAATCTTGTATGTGCATTCTTGGTCTATCGCGCAATAATTTTAGCAAAATTTTGCAATGGTACTTAAATTGCGTATAACAAAACACGAGAAATGAGTACAAGAAGTCTTCAAACTCATTATATAAAGTAAAAATACAAACAAAGGACAAAGTAGAACAACCCAAAATAAAGGGGATACAAAAACAACCTAAAACAAAGGTCAACAACTAGACAAGCGGTCCAACAAAGTAAGCCATAACAAAAAAGAACCAGGTGAGCAAACAAAGAACCATCTTAATAGGTAAAGGGTTTAACCATCCTCTCGTAAGAGTACAAGGAGACCCTGGCGATTTATTCGAAAACCACTACTAAGAAAAGATCTTAATTTAATCCACCAAATGTTCAATATTCACAACCTTATTAAAGGAAATAACATCATTTCGCACCTTCCAAATTGACCATACCAAATGATGTCAAACTAAAGCCCAATGTATTTTAGCTAGAAAATTGCTTTATACACATCAAGCAAAGCTAAAACACACTAGAAAATTACATATTTATCCCGGCGGCAGTTAACTGCCGCCGCGTTTGAATCCATCGGCAGTTAACTGCCGTTGCGTTCTTGATGTTACTGATTACAGCAACCTACTCTATACTATTCCATCAACTTACCTTTTCCATATTTCCTCTTCCATCTAAATCCTCAAATCCAAAATTTTTTCTACCCAAATCTTGTCAAAAATCATTGAAGCAGCAATACTAGAAGGATTCAACACACATTTGACGTGAAGAAACAGGTAATGCATCATTTAATCCGTTTTTTTTTTTCAAATTTTTCTATATATTTTCGTGAAAACCTGACATGGGGCTAGCGGCAGTTAAGTGCCGCTGTATGGGGCCAACGGCAACTAACTGCCGATGCAGCGGCAGCTAGGTGCCGATGGAAAACTTCAAAAAACAGGCTTACTGCCTATTTTTTTGATTTTTTTGTTTTTTGTTTTTAATTTTTTTTAGGTTTAATTAATTTTGATATTGATGTTATTGCAATTGTAAGTTATTTATTCATAGTTATTTGTTGTTTATTTATAGTTATGGATGAAAATGCGGATGATGATCCGGTCGAGACAAAACCTATTTTTGTCGATAATTCCGGAAATGTCATACCGCCTAAGGTTGAAGCTTCTGTCCATGTTGAAGCTTCATTGTATGTTGACTCCGGTGTTGACCCTCTTGAGGCCAACGAAGTTGACACGACTCATTTTTTTTCAAGCGAAATTAAATGGAAAGATAGAGATGACTTGCTTAATTGGGTACGTCTTCAAGCAAATAAGGTGGTATTTACAATTGTTATACGTAGATCCAATTTGATCAATCCAATGTTGCAACTAATTTGTGAAAGGAGTGGCGACCACAAAGTGCCGAAAAAAAGATTGAAGCATGAGGTAACGGGTTCAAAAAAATGTGGGTGTAATTTCATGGTTCGTAGATATCTTAGTAGGGAAACAAATGATTGAAGATTGAACATTCTTAACGGAGTTCACAACCATGAGATGGAGCCAAGTTTAGAAGGACACATGCTTGCGGGTAGATTAAGGGAGGATGACAAGAAGATTGTACGTGACTTGACCAAGAGTTTGGTGCTACCAAAAAATATTTTGATAAATTTGAAGACAAAAAGACAAGATTGCATGACAAATATCAAGCAAGTCTACAACGAACGTCAAAAAATATTCAAGTCAAACAGAGGTAACAAGACTGATATGCAGTATCTAATCTCAAAATTGGAGGAACACAGCTATGTCTATTTCACCAGAACACAAAATGAGAGTACTACTATTCAAGATATATTTTGGGCTCATTCAACATCAGTTAAGTTGTTTAACAATTTTCCAACAGTTTTGGTTATGGACTCCACCTATAAAACCAACATGTACAGAATGCCATTGTTTGAGATAGTCGGGGTCACCTCGACCGATTTGACGTATTCTGTTGGTTTTGGATTTTTGACATCTGAGAAAGAGGATAATTTTACTTGTGTTTTACAGATGTTGGTCAAACTTCTTAACTCAAAGATTAATATGCCTTCAGTGGTTGTGACTGATAGAGATACGACTTTGATGAATGCGGTAGCAACTGTTCTCCCTAAACTAGTGCAATACTTTGTTATTTTCATGTTGGTAAAAATGTTAGAGCAAAGTGCATCACTGACTGCAGAGTGAAACCGAAGGATGGGAAAGAGGTGAAGCCAAGTGACATAGTTAACAAGGTAATGAGAGCTTGGGATGTTATTGTTGAGTCACCTACGCAAGAATTATATGCAAGTGCGTTAATGGAATTCAAAAATGTTTGTAAAGATTTTCCAAAGTTTCTTACTTATGTCGAGAGCACCGTATTGGATGTTGTGAAGGAGAAAATAGTGAGGGCATGGACAGACTGTGTCTTGCATCTTGGCTGCAGAACCACCAACCGAGTTGAGGGGGCTCATGGTAAACTGAAGAAATATTTGAGCAATAGTGTAGGTGATTTTGGTACTTGTTGGGAGAAAATACATGATATGTTGGTGATCCAGTTAACTGAGATACAAACATCATTTGGGAGGAGTTGTACTGTTTTAGAACATAGATACAAAGACGTCATTTTGTACTCTGGGTTGCCTGTCTAGGACTGCTTTGAGCTTTATTTTTGATGAAGAAAGACGTTTCAAGGAAACCTTGTGCATGGACAAAGAAATTTGTGGTTGTGTGATAAGGACATCGTATGGGCTACCTTGTGCATGCATTATTGCTGTGAAAATCCGTGACAATAAGCCTATTCGATTGGATGAGATACACCATCATTGGCAAAGGTTATGTATGGGTGAAGAAAGTAATGAAGATGGTTTTTCTGTTGATGAGGAGTGGAATGGTATTCAGGAACGTCTCAAGAAAGTTCCTTATCAAATCAAACTAGAAATCAAAGAGGCGTTGCGTCAGTTGGCATTTCCAGAATCCACAATGGTTTCTCCTCTTCCAAGAAAAGTACCAACCAAGGGAGCGCCAAAAAAAGTGAGGTGTAAAGCAAATGAGGCATCGACAAGTCGAATCCCTTCTTATTGGTAGCGTGTTGATTCCCAATTTCTGGATAGTCAATCGTCTCAAACTATATCATCATTTCCTAAAAGAAAGGGTGCTCGTATTGGCAAATCATCACGTTCCCCACTTCCACCACCTACTCGGTTTCCTAAGCTTAGCCCGGTTCCAAAGCCTACTCCGGTTCATGGTGTGTTTGATGTTTTGAGCCCTATTGACTATATGCCAAAATTCATGGTTCCATTTATTGAAAAATTTGTGGATGTTAAAGGCGATGAGAATTGTGGTTTTCGGGCTATAGCTGAGTTCTTGGGTTTCACCGAAGAAAGTTATGTCATGGTTCGTAGACATCTTATTCAATAGTTGAAAGATCATAGAAATGATTATGTGCGGGTATTTCGGAGTGAGGATCGTTTTAACTACATCTTAAATGGCTTGCATCCTCTCTCAAATAGTGGTGGTATTGCACTTGTAGATAAGTGGTTGACTTTTCCCGACATGGGTCACATCGTTGCAACTTATTACAATAGAGTTGTAGTGGAGTTGACAAGTCACGAAATCGGAAATTCGGAATCCTTTTTTCCACTTAGAGTGGTGCCACCGCTTAAGCAAAAATACCCCATCATGTGCCTAAGATTAATTCCTAACCATTTTGTTCTTGTTTTTTTTAAAGATGGTTGTCCACTACCTCCATCATCTACGGAGTGGAACTTACACAGAAGTAAAGAGGTATCGGCTTAGGAATTTGAGTTTTTGGATCAACAAGCTAGGTTCCGAGACCTAATGAACATTGAGAAAAGAGAGAATCCTCTCCCACCAAAAAAGTCAAACCAAGCCAATCCAATTGTGTGTGACACTCCTGAAAAAGAAAAGCAAGAATTTCAACTTATTGCGGAAGATGAAGATGGTTCAAATTGACTTGATGCGATATGAGTGATTTTTTGTTTTTGTCGGTGTTCATCATATTTTTTGGTCGATATTACATGGACATATTTTTTGTGGTCGATATTGTAACGCCAATTTTTTGTGGCCAATATATAACTAACATATATACATATATATATATATATATATAACTTTTATGTTATTGGTTATAATGTTTCCGCATTTGATATATATATATATTGGTTATTACGTTTAATTTAATATTATTCTAATGTTTGATATTTCATTTACTTTTGTGAAGTTAAACATGTCTGAGGTTGCACAAATTGAAGCTCATGTCCGGTACTCTGCTTTAAAAAAGACAATTAAGGTTTTTCTAACTCCGACTGACACTATGGATGAGTTGAAGGCACAACTTAACAGTTATTTTCTCCATGTTGATGAAAATCATCATACATGTCATGTATTTGCTCAGATGCCAATTTATGACCTGGGGGCAGATAAAGATGAAGACATGTGGAAAACGGTCTATTGGCCTCGGCTTATTCGTGACGATAGTGACGTTGGGTTTATGTTTAGGCATTTTGTTGAAAATAATGTATTATATCTTTGTGTTCGTTCCAACTGTATGTGCAACGAATGTCGGTAGAGATTTCATGTAATATTATGTAATGTGTTGTTGAATGTCAAACATTGTTTATGTTTTTGGTGAATTTCAAACATTCGTGTAATTTTAACGAAATGTCGAATTGATTTTATTTTGGTCAATTGTGAAAGATTATGTAATGTTCTTGCTTTATGAATGATTATAACTGATGTATGATTTGTACTGCTTCTGGAATTGCTGTTTTGGATTACAGGTAATAAATCGGCCGAAAAATGGCTTGCTTGCAAAAATAGCAGGTTCTGTTCTGCATAATTGCCCGCAGCGGCAGTTAACTGCCGATGCACCATCCCAACGGCAGTTAACTGCCGCCGGGGTAAAACCGTCATTTACTGGTGTGTTTTAGCCTTCTTTTAAGTGGGAAAAACAATACTCTTTTAGCTAAGGGTCACCTCCAAAAGAACAAAAAGTGGTGCATTGATAACAAACTCCCACCCAAGCCAATTAACAACTAAATACCAAGCATGAAGCAAGAAATTATAGGTAAGAAATAAGTGGTGCATTGTCTTCTAATAACTAGCAGCACAAAACACATAGTTTGAACTATTGAAGAAACAAACATGAGAGAGGGGCAAGGGCAACTGATGATCTATCGAAAGAATATCACTCCCAGGATATCTAGTCGTCAAAGTCTCATAAGACGAGCTAACATTGAATAACATATGGGTTACATCACTATTTAAGAAAATAAAAAAAATAATTTTAAATCTCGACTTCCAATCTTTATCAACGATATTGCATTGACAATTGACTATATCAAATCTATTTTAACTAGAGATTAGTCTCTCCAAGTATACATAGATAACACTCGATTTACACTAAAATTATATGTATTACTCATGTTGGATTAGTTAGTAATATAGTAAAAACTTAGCTTGATTATTCTTTTTGACGTGAGAGCATAGTGATTATGTTTGTTAAGATGTGAAAAATTTAGTTTAATTTTCATGCATTGTTAGTGTAATTTTTTTAACACTAAACATGTTTATTATGCGTGATAGCTTGGTAACTTATACTTGATAGCTTGTTATTGTGGCTTGGCACAAGGTTTGCTCTTCTATAAATGGGAGAGGTCTTGGTCTAAGATCCATTAGAGACATCAATGAAGCAACTTTTCTTAAATTATAGGCTTAATTGAACTTTCCGTCCTCTAACTTATTTGTTGTTTTCATTTTGGTCCCAAAACTCTAAATTTTTCCCGTTTGGTCCCTCAAATATACTTCCGTCAGTCAGTTTGATCCATGTTAGTTAACTTTAACCCAAAATGTACTAGGTGGACCAACATTGTAGATGGTCCACCGTAGACCTTATTAATTTTTTAATTTCAGCCCTTTGATCTTTTTTTCAAAAATAGGACGGCTAGATTATGGAGGTCTATTGTATCTAATGGTGCATCACCAATATCTAATTTTTTTAACATTTCTTCATCTTCTTCCTTTCTCATCTTCATCATCATCTTCATACATTCATAAAAAAGTTTAATAACTTTTTTTCATTTTCTTCATCTTCTTCCCTCAACTTCTTCACCATCTTCATATCATCTTCACCAACATTCATAAAAAAAAAAAAAAAACTCATAATCAATTAAACACCATCGTCAACAACAACAAACATCATCAACAACTACAAGCTCATATCTTCAAATTTTTAAGCTCGTTTCAGGAAATACCAATCTTTAATGCATCAGCATCAAAACTGAAAATTGATGAAAACCCAGAATTGATTTACCTTTAAAATTCAACCGAACATTAGGAGGTGAAAGATGTGAAGGAAAAGCCGAAGCTTTAACAATGGGTTGGATGAATTTAAACCAGGAGGGTTAGAAACCACACTTGTGAAGGTGAAAGAACCACCACAGTAAAGAGCCATGGAACAAGGAAAATCACCTCACACAGTACAAAGATTCAGAATCAGAACAGTGTTGAAAGTTAATGAATTAAGGTGTGAGATTTGAATTGGGTTATGAGTTGTTAGATTACTGTGTTTCGGAGGAAGCAAAGGTACAAGAATGTGTTTCTTCAAGGTTGATTGGTATCCATGGGGTGAAGAAGCTTTCGCTGAAGCACGCCGCAGAGATGCTCCTATCCAATTCAATTATGCTCCTTCTATTCCTGCATGTTTTTCTTCAGATTAACCCATTCAATTGTAGATTTTTTTTAATTAATAATAGAATTCAATTAATTTAAGATTTCAGTAATTGGTGAAGGGTGAAGGATTCAATCAATTCTTGCTTTTTATGGGCCTGTTTGTTCAAGTTATTATGGGTTTATATGAACACAAAATTTGAGATGATGAAGATGAAGAGGAATAAGAGGAAAGGAGAAGAAGAAAAGTAAAAAATTTGGTGTTGGTGGTTCACCATTACATACAATGGACATGTGATCTAATGACTGAAATCATATCTGAAATATTAGGCAATAAAAAACTAACGGAGATGACCAATTTGACTGACGGAGATATATTTGAGGGACCAAACGAAAAAAATTTAGAGTTATGGGACCAAAATGAAAACAACAAATAAGTTAGGGGACCAAAAGTTCAATTAGCCTAAATTATATATGTTGGGAGTTTCTTTCCTATAGTAATGCCTGGGCTAATTTTTTTTTTCTGACGCAGGGCTAATTTTTCTTAGATCTAGAGTGAATAGAAACCATGGTTTCTTTGACTATCATATTCCGGAGAGGTATCAAAAGTAAAATCCATGTTGTTCATTGCAGTTCTAGATGGCAGCTTGGTGATGCGAACTCTACCAATTTCTGATTTGATAATTAGCTTGATAAGCCTTTACTTTAGAGCACTCTATTAATCTTAATGCCAAGGTTGGTGATTTTATCAAGAATGATTACTGCTATATCCCTAGCTCTATTACACTAAATGTTCCAAATTTAGTTGACTTGATTCATAAGATTACCATTCCTAGAATTAAAGGTCCCGATGAGCTTGTTTGGATTCGTTTGATTGATAGCGTCGAAGGCGCGTTCAATTTAAAGACCGCCTGACCAGCTTATTCCTTGGGCTAAGAACATCAGACACAAAGACACCCCTCCGACTAAGTCTTAGATTGTTTGGAGACTTATTCATAATAAGTTACCCACTAATGATATTGAGGATTAAATGTTGCAATATTGTGTCTAACTGTAATTTTGTGACTTGCAGATAGAAACTACTTTCATCTTTTCTGTGATTGTCCCTATGCTACGAATATTTAGGGTCGGTTGCAAAACATCATGGGTGTGCAAATTGATACCAACTCGACTCTTAATATTATTATTACTTGTGATAGATCTTGTCCTCCCAATGCCAAAGTACTATTATTAATACTTTTGCTGCTATGTGGTATTGTAGAAACACATGCAGGTTCCAAGGTCATCTTATTCGTTGGAAGACTTTCCATCAATACTATCGTTTCAAATTTTTCTTTGAGTCGTAATTACACTAATATTGTTGTTTCTCCTAGCATATATGATTTTATGATGCTTAAAGCTTTGTTAAGACTACCCTCCTAATACTCCTAAGATCAAAAGGTTGATGTGGGTCCCTTTGATATACCCTTCGATTAAGTGTAACACTGATGACGCTGTTCATGATGGTCCCGTTTCATGTGGTGGTATTTTTAGAGATTACCATAATATTGGTATTTTGTACGCTATGAATGCTCAAACTATGAGAGTTATTCTTGCTATTGAGTTAGCTCATAAAAAAGGTTGTATTTATATTTGTGAGAAACTAATGGTCCTAAATATTCCTTGAGTTCGACTCTTTTGCTTATTTATATTTTTGTTGGAACATTGTAAAGTTGGAAGAAAATTGGAAGGTTGAAATATCAAACATCAAGTTATGAGACTTTAAGTCAGTGTTGTGTTAATTTTAAAAAATAAAGCTTGAGGGTCCCACATAAAATAAAACACACACAATAATAGTATTTATATTGTGATATTTAATTTTTTAATTACCCGATGATGATAAAAATAACTATAATTATTTTTTATTTGTGAATATCACTTCCCATAATTTTAGTTTATGTTGGTTGTGATAAGATTGATAATCTAACTAAACTTCATATTTTTCCCCATTCATATCCAATTAGTTTGTTTCCTCTAGTAGTTTTATGGGTTGGTTTCTTTTGATCTTATCCACAAAAGAGTCTTTGAACTGGTCAATTGGCTCCTACAATTGCACTTAAATTCTATTACAAAGTCTCTATATAAATAGAGGACTTCATTCAGTTCAAAAAACACACTAAATAATTCTATTGAGTTGCCGATAACTCTTTATATATGTTGTTTGTGTTAATGAGCTATTCTCATCTTTATCTTTTTTTCTTCTGTCCTTTCAGAATTAAGAGTGTTCTTAAGACCATAATATTTTTTAGTTAAAATGTCCCTTCTATATTAAGAATGATGTTAAGAGCATAGTTCATTCGATAATTTATGTCCTTTCGGGATAAAAAGTACTTTTATGATCATAATCACTTTGAATAAATAATAATGTCACTTTAGAGTTAAAAATGATCGTAAGAATATATATCATTTGGATATTTCTCTGCCTTTGGAGAATTTAGATGTTATAAATGGTGGTAGTACCATATTTGAGTGGTTGTAGTACCATATTGATATTTGAAGATTTTAAAGGTTAAAACGGTGATAACACCATATTTGACTTATCAAAATAGTGGTCATAGTACCATATTGGTTTCAGTATTAAATTAAGGGTCTGTTTGGTTCAACGGAGGGGAGGGGAGAAGAGAGATTTTAATGGAGGGGAGGGAAATGGAGGGGAGGGAAGAGGATATATTTTAATTAAATATATGTTTTGTTCAAAAGAGGGGAGGGGAGAGATTTTAATTAAAAATGTGTTTGGTTCACAAGGGGAGGGGAGGGATTTTAAAATTAATTTACTTTTTTACCCTTAAACTTAATTAAGTATAAGAAAATGCTTGTTTTTACGATATCATAATAATAATAATAATAATAAAAGTTGTTACAAAATAATATAACCTAATAATAATAAAAGTTGTTACGAGGATAATATAACCTAATAATAATAAAAGTTGTTACAAGAATAATATAACCTAATAATAATAAAAGTTGTTACAATGATAATATAACTCAATAATAATAAAAGTTGTTACAAGGATAATATAACTTAATAATAATAAAATTTGTTACAAGGATAATATTGAGATTTTAAATTAATCTAAGAATAATTTTGGCAGTGCAATAAAATTTTAAAAAGATCCACTCCCCTCCCCTCCGAAAAACTCCGATTTGGTGGAAAACAAAAAATGAGTCTTGAAGGGATTTCGCTCCCCTCCTCTCCCCTCCCCTTCTAAAAATTAAATCAAACACGTCAAATTAAAAATATTTCATCCTCTCCCCTCCAAAACTCTCGAACCAAACGGACTCTAAAAGTAGTCTTAGTACCATGTTGGAGATGTAATGCTCAAAAGATTATCTACAATGTATTATCGAACAGTAGTAGCTAAACATATTTTATCCTGAGACGGCGTATTTGTCAGTTTGCCTTGCACAATTTTAGACAGTGTCGCAAAACGTCTTAAAGAGAGCGGCATGAGATCGTGACTCAACTCAGAAATAACTTCGATGGATGGATTTTTTTTAAATAGTCCTAAATATTTCCGGAGCTTGACTCTTTTGCTGATTTATATTTTTGCGCTCTAATTTTTTATTTTTTTTTTACGAAATTCTTGCGCTCTAAACTTATCGCGTTCCATCGGTGGATAGGGGTGTTCATGGTTCATGAACTGCACTGAACTGAACCATATAAATGGTTTGGTTCAGTTCATAAAATCCATTTCAATAAAAACTGGTTAATTCTTAAAAACAGTGCCAATCCAGTTTAGAACCGGTTCAGAACCGGTTTATATTTTTAAACCGGTTTACTTATTTTGAACCGGTTTTCGTACTGAACCGGATTATTCTTGAACTGGTTTCAAACAGGATTTTAGTTATTGTTTTAAAAAAATCCATTTTTCAGTGACACTGGTAAAAAAAATTGGTTTCCAGTGATTATAATTTATTTGTTCAAAAAAAGTGATTATGACATATTTGTTCAAAAACAGATTATACGCAGAAGTTAGAAGCATTATGACTTATTTGTTCAAAAAAAGTGATTATGACATATTTCTTCAAAAACAGATTATACGCGTAAGCTAGAAGCATTATGACTTATTTGTTCAAAAAAAGTGATTATAACATATTTCTTCAAAAACAGATTATATGCAGAAGCTAGAAGCATTATGACTTATTTGTTAAAAAAATTATTATGACTTATTTGATTAAAAATGGATTATACGCAGAAGAAGCATTATGACTACCACTGCCATCAATATGATGTTAGTTAAATATAAATAAAAGTAATTGCTGAATCATCCAGCATCGCTAGGCAGATGTAGATGAAAATCTATACCAATTAGATCCAGATAACTAAATCAATGCATTAAATGTGCAAATGGATATTTAACAGCTACTAGCTAGTAGTACTACTAGCTTAAATGGTACCCCATGTCTATCTCTTCAGTAGAAAATAAATCTCTCAAACAGGAAAACCATTGTGCATGATCAGGGATTTCTAGATTCCAGTTATAATGTAGTTGTCATACATAAATCAAACATTTACTGGATGCTCATATATCTGTTATGAGGCAAAGCCTACAAGTTATGGTCTAATGCAACTGAACTCCATTTTAAAAATAAACTAAAAAATGAAATACTCAAGTACAAGACTCTTGCATTGCCATCAGATGGGATTTCCATGAAATTCATTTCATTGTTGATAATAACATATAGGCTAAAATGTGGTTTTAGTCCCTGCAAATATGCCCAGTTTTGGTTTTCATCCCTGGTAAAATTTCTTTTGAAAAAGGTCCTTGCAAAATATTTTGTTTTTTAAAATAATCCATGGGCCCACCAAAGCGCTGAAGTGGCATGATTTTGCCCACGTGGCAGTTGCTGACTGTGCAACTGTTGCCACATGGCAGTCCACGTAATAAAAAATTTTAAAAACATTTTTTAAATTATGAAAATTGTTTTATGAAATTAAAAAATCTGAATTTTTTTTTTAAAAAAAATCATAAAAAAATTCCAAAAATATTTCGAAAAATTATTAAAAAAATTTAAAATTTTGAAAATTAATTTTAAAAAATTTCGAAATTTTATTTTTATGTGTTTTTAAAATCTGAAAATAAATTTTAAAATCATAAAATTAATTTCCGAAAATAAAAACTGAATAACTTTTCCGAAAAAAAAATATGAAAATAAATTTTCAAATAAAAATTGAAAATAAATTTCCGAAAATAATATTAAAAAAAATCGAACTTAGCAAAGCTAACGAACAACAATTAGCTTGAAGGCAGCAACGACGAGAACGAAGATGACATGTACGATTATGGGTCTGAGAAACACGTTCAGCTCCATAACGGGTTTGAACAGTACGAGCGATAATGGGTTTTTGAACTTGGTCCCTAACATAAACAACAAAACCTTCGCAGATTTGGAGCGATAATGGGTTTGAGAACAATTTTGGGAATGATTTTGTTAAGTTTAGGAACAACACAAATTGGGAATAAGTGATTATGGGTGATGGGTGACGAAATCGTGATTCATGGTGAGTTTGATGAGAAATCGTGATTCATGGTGAGGGTGATGAGAAGTGATTCTGAGTTTCATGGTTTGATTCGCGAATTATACGAATTGGGGTTAGGGTTCATCCGAATTGGAACTAGGTTTAGTGAATTGATTTTGTGAATTTGTGAATTGGGATCAATTTGGGGCTAGGGTTCTTCATCATTGGGGCTAGGGTTAGTGGTGAATTTGGGCTTCTGAATTGTTTTTGTGATATTTTTATTTAATTTGTGTTTTTGATTTATTTTTATTATCAAAATAAATGTTTTTGGTGAAACAGTTTAAATCCGGTTATTTAATTTAGTTTGGTTAACTGAACTGTTTTATTTTTATGGTTCAGTTCATGAACCATTTAATATGGTTTGGTTTTTTTATGGTTCAGTGCAGTTCAGTTTGGTGATATGGTTCAGTTAACCATATTTTTGCACACCCCTATCGGTGGATGTGTTCGACATTGTTATTTTTTTCCTTTCAAAACTTTAGTGAGTTGTGTTAAACATCAAACAAATAGTGTGACTCATTTCTGCTTGATGTGCTATGCTACTCTTTCTCTTCCCTACTCCAGCATTTGTTAAGCCTTTGCACATATAGGAGCCGTACACAACAAGTTATGTTTTTTTTTAGGCTAAATTACATTCTGGGTCCTTTAAGTTTGCTGTTTGTAACAGATTAGTCCTTTAAGTTATTTTTGTAACAGATTAGTCCTTTAAGTTTTCTGTTTGTAACAGATTAGTCCTTTAAGTTATTTTTGTAACAGATTAGTCCTTTAAGTTTTCTGTTTGTAACAGATTAGTCCTTCTGTTTAACAGCAAACAACAAACTTAAAGGACTACTCTGTTACAAACAGAAAACTTAAAGGACTAATCTATTACAAAAATAACTTAAAGGACTAATCTGTTACTAACAGCAAACTTAAAGGACTAATCTGTTACAAAAATAACTTAAAGGACTAATCTGTTACAAACAGCAAACTTAAAGGACCCAGAATGTAATTTAGCCTTTTTTTTAATAACAAATTATGTTAATTACAAATTGTATATAGTATTCATTATTATTATTTTCTTTATTGACAGCTTAAATTTATTGCATTTCAAGTGAATAGAAGTTTAATTTGTGAAGGATAAAGAGAAAGAAAATAAAAGCTAGAAAATGTGCATAACGTATGGTTCTTAGTTCTCCATGAAGGTCAACTAAAAGATGCAAAGGAAGAAAATAAGAAGAGGAGGGACCGGTTATAGATTCGGTTGGATTACAAACTTTATCCAAAGCAAAATTGATGATTCGAAAGAGAAAAGTTTCCAATGAATTTGGTTTTGTCACCTTACATTGTGTTGTGTCCCTTGTGGAGAATCCTTGCTGTGGCTTGCTGGCAGGGTAGCTGCCTTACCTACGACCTTAAAAATTTGTCGTCCCTACTATGGTTCCCAATATCCAAACAATGATATTTAGTCATCACAATGATTCCAGGAGTAATGTTTGGGGAGCCCAATTGGCCCACGGTGTGACTAATTTCTCTTTGAAAATAGAAAGGAACAAAAAAACATAGACACAATGCGGTTATGGTGTTATACGTACAAAAATTGCTAGCACCAACCAAGATTATGTTGGTTTGATTGAAGCTTTACTTGAATTATTTAACCCAAATTTCAGATTGGAATTTTGTAGATAAAAAAAAATTGAAGGTGCTATTAAAAGTAGTCAGTTATGAAGATGATATTAATTATCAGTAAAATTGATAGATATTTTTATGATGAGTGACTCATTTGACTATTTCAAATGGATTAATAAAATTGTATAAATAAAAAAGAGATAATAATATTTTTAATAAATTATATTCGTCGAGTATTGATGTATTTATCATTATTAGGAAGAAATACCAATGTGGAATGCAAGCCATGTTGTGAACAAAGCAAGACATGTAAGTAAATTTTGGAAGGGCATGTGCGTGGTCTAGGAGAATTCTTGCAAAAGGTTACATGGAGGCTTGGATCGGGGCATTTGGTAGAATTTTGGAATGATTTGTGGGGCTATCAAGCTCGTCCTTTATGGTGTATTTGATTTGCTAGAAGGTTGTGATTGGACATAACAACATAATATCAGGTAGAACATCGTATGATAAACTTTTATATTATTGAACAATTTCTTGTCCTATACCATGTTTAGTGAAAGAAAAAAGACGTTATTTTGATATTTTATCTAACTTGTACTTGAGACAAAAAGTTATGTTGTGGTTTAGTGAGAGAAAAATTATAGTTTTTGTCCTGTCTCTTGCCCCCAAATTTGTTATGTTCCTAAAACAATTTTACAATCAAACACAGTACAACTGAAGTTGTCACGCCCCGTCCTTTATTTTGTAAGGATCAAATGCACCCTTAAAGCTTATACAACGAGGGGTCTTAGTAATGGTGATTCTCATCAACCACTTGCAAGTTATGTGGATATATCGTGTAATTGTTGCCTTAGAGATGTAGGAAACTTGTTATCTAATCATCTTATGAAGTCTATTTTAGCTTATCCTCCTCCTCTTCCTCCCCCAATAACGGAGAGGATCGTTGGGCAAGTTTGACGATTGACGACACTTTTTCCTTAGCTTCTGCGTACCGCTTGTCCGCCTTCAGTAACCTTAATGTTCATCTTTTCCATAAACTCATTTGGAGGTGGAAGAGTCCATTTAGGATCCAATGTTTTCTCTGGAAGTTAAGTCACACATCTTTGCTAACTAATGCCAATAGAGTTTGTAGAAGAATGACAACTAGTGATGCGTGCCCCTTTTGCAAGATTGCTAATGAAGACCACTTTCATTCTTTCTGAGATTGCTTTATGGTTAGGAATGTTGAGATCCGTCTGCTTCCCCTCTATGTCGATTCCTTTTCACCAAATTCCCATGTCTGAAGTGGAAATCTTCCACTGTTCTACCAAAATGATTCAAAATAGGCTAAATTACATCATAAGTCTTTTAAGTTATTTAATTGTAATAAATTGGTCCTTTAAGTTTTATTCGTATCACTTACGTCCTTTAGGTTATTTAATTGTAACAAGTTAGTCCTTTAAGTATTTTTCGTAACGCTTAAGTCCTTCAAGTTATTTAATTAACTTTTAGACCCCGAATAACTTACATTTTTAAGATCTAAAATACCCCAAATTGTTACGGTTAAATAACTTAAAGGACCTAATTGATACGAAAAAAACTTAAAGGACCAACTTATTACAATTAATTAATATAAATGATTTAAGTGATACGAGAAAAACTTAAATTATTACATGTAGTCATGACCTATTAAAGCTTTCGTAGGAGCATTCTATTGACAATAATTTTGTGAATAGATGGATATGACCGATGCAAGGAGCAGTGGCTTTTAACACATATGGTGCAGTCACTCCTGATGGCGGTTTGTCATCTTGTAGAAGAGTACTTAGAGATGATAACATAAATTTTATTTGTGCTTTTGCAGCAAAATTACATTTGTGTTACGTCCTTGAAGCGGCGCTTTGAGGAATTTATAATGGTTTGAACATGGCTTGGAGCATAAGGTTTAGGAAAATTCATGTTTTTTTGGATTTTTAAAATACAATTTTTTTTTCTTCTAAAGAATGGTTGCATTACTACTCATCGCATTAAAATTTGGTGGAAGATATTCATCAGATTCACAACAATGGCGATGAAGTGACTTTGAGTCATGTGTCCGGAGAGGCTAATCGAGTTGCTGGTAGACTTGCAAAACATGGTTTGTCTTTGGACAACGGTGTTAATATTTTTGAATTTTCCATGTCTTTTATTTCTAATGTCTTATTGACATATGTAGCTCGTATTGCTTTTGTTGGAACATTGGTGTGAAGTTGGAAAGAATTTAAAAGATTAAACACTAAGTAATAAGACTTTGAGCTAGTGTGATGTGAATTGAAAAAATAGAGAGTGGGGGTCCCACATAAAATAGAACACACACATTAGTAGGGTTTAAATTGAGGTATTTAATTTTAAATACTTGATAATGATAAAAATAATAGTAATTATTATTTTTATTCATGAATATCACTTCCCATAATTTTAGTTTATTATGTTGGTTGTGATAAGAACAAAAATTCAACTGAGTTTCATATATTTCCTTCATTCATATCCAATGAGTTTGTTTCCTCCACTTTTGTAGATTTCTTTATTTTTTATCTTATCCACAAATGTTGTTGAATTGATTAGTGATTAAGTTTCATTTTGATCTTATCCATTAGAGTAACTGCTGCCGCAATTTTAGCTAAAACAGTTACGAAATCTCTATATAAATAGAAGACTCCTCTCAGTTCAAAAATCACACCAAAGAGTTCTATTGAGTTGTCGAGAACTCTTTCTCTCTTCTCCCCCAGTTTGTGTTAACGAGCTATTATTCTCCTATCTCCTTTTTATGTCCCTTCAGATTTAAAAGTGTTCTTAAGACCTAAGTCCCTATTCGGTATAATGTCCCTTCGAAATTAAGAAATGTCTTAAGAACATAGTCCCTTCGATAATATATGTCCCTTCGAAATAAAGAGTACTTTTAAGATCATAGTCCCTTTTTGGAATATTAATGTCCCGTCGAAATTAAGAATGATCTTAACGGTATATAAATATTCTTTCAATATTTTTCTACTCTTGGAGAAGTTAAAAAGTCAGAATGGTGGTATCACCATATTTGAGTGGTCGTAGTACCATATTGAATTTTTGGAGAACTTAAAGGTTAGAACGGTGATAACACCATATTTGAGTGTTCCTAGCACCATAATAGAGTGGTCACAGTACCATATTAGAAAGTGGTCTAAGTACCATATTGGAGGTGTAAATCTCGAACGGTTTTCTACAGTGCAGTAGTTAACCGCACAGTTGTAGCTGAACTTGTTTTATCCTGGAGGCGGCGTGGTTGATAGTCTGCCTTGCACAATTTTAGGCAGTGCCACGAAACGTCTTAAAGAGAGCGACCTGGTCGTGACTCAACCTGGTAACAACTTCGGTAGATAGTCCCTTTCAAAATAGAATTTGGAAATCCAAATAAAACAGTTTGGAAATCCAAAAACAACAGCTTTCACTAGAGGTTTTTAGTTACTTTTTTTGGGGCTTAGGCCGCTTTTATTCATAAAAAAATTCAATAATTAATTAATATTAAACTAAAAATCGAAAGATTTGTCCAATTTGAATGTAATTTAATTTTTGCAAATAGATGACTCATTCAGGAAGAACGGAGTATATCATATTTGACAAATTTTTTTTTTTTTTAAGTTTGGAGTCATGGGCTTTCTTGGCGCTATAGCGAGCCATGGAATCGGGTTGGCATACAATTATTTTGGGAGACACAATTTTGAAAAATCTTCTTCATGTTTTAGAAAAGAGAAATGATATTTGAACAACTGTTTTTTGACAACTTTTGTGACAACTTTCTATCTCATATTCACATTATGTTTTTACTTTCTCTCTCTATTACTTTGATTTTTGTGTCAATTCTTCATTTTCTTTGTAAAAATTTGGTTGTATCAAAAATTGTCATATAAATGGATGTTCAAATAACACAACTCGAAAAGAAAATTGCTCTTTATGCACATATGTACCCGAGCTGGTCAAAATGCTTCCAACGGCAATTAATTACCATTCACTTTCAAACGGTTGTTAATTGTCGTTCATTCATGAACAACTAGGAATCGTTCGAACTCAGCCATATGGTAGGAACAATAATTAATTGTCATTCAAATCTATATTAAAAGTACTTATAAGTCATCATCAAGGCTTTTACTGGATGATGACTTGTACGTGAGTTGATGTGAACAACAATTATGCTCTTTCTTTAGCCTTCATAACCCTTAGTTTGTCTCATTTTTTTGTTGTCCGACTTCTTAGTATCTCTTCGCAATCACACATCTAAGATTTTGTTTGGGAGTTTGGAAAGGGAGAAAAGTGCTTTGGAGGGATGAGATTAGAGGAGAAAATAGATAAATCTTTCAAATATTGTGAGAGAGTGTTTTTCTAGTGAATGATAAAAGAAAACTTTTGATTATTAATGTACTTTTAATTTTGTGAGTATTATAACAATATGGGGAAATTACACTGACCTCCCTTGAGGTTCCTTTAAATAACACAAACACCTCCTCTAGTTTTATAATAGACATAAACCTCCTTTATGTTCTCTTAATATAGATAGGTACCTCCCTCTAGGACTTAACACCAACTTAACACCGTTTGCTTTTAATTCTGACGGTCTCTGTGAATCTCAAACCAATCCCTTTCACGGTTGAGAAGTCTTTAGTTAGAGGATTTTCTTCCCCTTTCAACGCCCTTCAGAGTTGTGTCTAGTGGCATCAAGAAGTTTAAGATTGACACACCTTATGGAACTGGTAGTGGCATTGTCCTCCCTAATTATAGACTTGACGCTTCTGGCAGAAAACAAAAGGGAAAGGGTGTTTACCAGTTTGTGCACAAATACAATGTTAGTGGATACAACCTTATCTACGAGCCTAGAGAATAGAATCTTCAGTAAATGGGTTTCGTAAAAAATGAGTGTTGTCATGAAATTCATTGTTTAAAGAAATTGGATGTAAATTTGGATTGCGGTACAAGCTATCAGAGAAAAAAAGGGCCGTCAGACATAACAAATTCAATGATTTGGTGATTTATTTTTTGTGGGCAGCACCACTTTCATCACCAACGAGGCACAAAGGGAATAGAACAAATTTGGTTGATGAAATCGTTTTGGTGGAAGAGAGTGCAGACTAAAGTTTGAGTTTTTTTTATTTGTTAACGCCACTTTAACACTGTCATAGTGAAGGGAGGTTAGGGTTATTTGTTAAAATCAAGGGGGTGTAAGTGACATATTAACATACCTCAAGGGAGGTGAGTGTAATTTGCCCTAACAATATATATTGGATTTAGAAAATTTACCCAAATCCTCAAAACCCTCCTCCAATACAATTTTGGAGATTTTGTATTATGAACAAAAATAATCCCCTCAAAGCCCTCCCCTCCCAAAGCTCTCCATTCTTTCTTCCTTTTTCTTCAAACCCTCCCTTCCTCTCCCCTCCAAACTCCCAAAAAGAGCCCAAGTGTTTTGATTTTATGATGTATTCCCATTTTTTTGGACTTCATTTCCCAACCGTATTAAAGTGATGAAGTGGATTTGGTTCAGGTCCCTTAAACATGTTATGTTGAATTCAATCCTTAAATTCAAGCGTATAGAAAATCACAGATGGAAGAAGTCTCTGCATTTGACGCTTTACCATCATAGCAAGCTAGTCAGAAGAGTTTGGTGCAAAGAACCCATCACAACAACTGCAGTACAAGCCATTCTTACTATGGGTTGAACGGTAATTAATTACCATTCCTGCCAAATGGCTGAGTTTGAATGATTCTTAATTGCCGTTTACAAATAAACGGAAATTAACTATCGTTTGGAATCGAACGATAATTAATTGTCGTTGGATGTATTTTGGTTAATTCGGAATGTCTTGTGCCATACATGAGTGTCTAAAGAGCAATTTTCCATGTTTTATCCATATCTAGAAATTTTTTTTGTGACCCCCTTTCCAAAAAAATTTTTTTGACCCGCTTTGAAAATTATTTACCAAAATGACCCACTTTCATTTTTGGTGTGTTTTTTTTGTCGTTTTGTGTCATTACCGCCGTTCCAATTGGCGGTAATGGCAGTTTTTACAGGGGGTGCAGGCACAGACTGTGGGTGGCAGGCCAGCAGTATTTTTTTAAATATTTTCTGCCCCTTACCGCCAAACCAAACGGCGGTCATGGGCCTCCCCCCTTTTTTTCGTTTTTTTATTCATTTACTTTCCCCACCCCCCTTATTTTGTTAATAAAATAAATAAAAAACCAAAATAATAATAAAAAATGTATTGATTTAAAATAAAATAATTACATCATTTAGATCATGCTATTTTTTTCTTCTAATACAGCGATTCCGGATATAATGTTTTTCCTCGTCCTACAAAAAAAAATTAACGAATGATTAATCATCCAATTTTGTGAGTTTTAATCATACTATAAAAATAAAATTAACGAATAATAAATTAACGAAATTAATCGAGGGTTGCTGAATAAATTAACAAATAAGTAGGGTAATTTAAAAAAAAATTAACGAACTTAACGGAAAAAATTAACAGATAAAATTAATAAAATAGAGACTGTGTGAACTAGAGACTGTGTGAAAAACACTTAGAAAAATATGAAGGAGAGACTGAAGAAGAAAGTTCTGTGTGAATTTTTCAATTGCAGTAGTGTGGTGTTTATATTGCTAAATAATTAAACTAAATTAACGAAATAAATAAATTAACGAACTTAACGGAAAAAATTAACAGAAAAATTTAAGTCTGCTGATACACTAAATGTAAGTAATTATATTCCACTAGAAAAATTTATAGTGAAAAAACTATATGAAGGAAGTCTGCTATTCCACTATAAATTGAACCCTTCTGCATATAATTTTTTCATAGCAGACTTCGATAGCAGACTTCCTTCATATAGTTTTTTCACTATAAATTTTTCTAACTGCTAGTTGTTTTAAAATCACCTCAAGATGGGACAATTCCTTTATCTAGGGAACAAACATAGATCCCGTCATATTTCAGAAACACTAAATGTAAGTTTATTTTATTAATTTTATCTGTTAATTTTTTCGTTAAGTTCGTTAATTTATTTATTTCGTTAATTTAGTTTAATTATTTAGCAATATAAATACCACACTACTGCAATTGAAAAATTCACACATAACTTTCTTCTTCAGTCTCTCATTCATATTTTTTCTAAATGTTTTTCACACAGTCTCTAGTTCACACAGTCTCTATTTTATTAATTTTTTCTGTTAATTTTGTTAATTTTTTTCTTTAATTTACCCTACTTATTCGTTAATTTATTCAGCAACCCTCGATTAATTTCGTTAATTTATTATTCGTTAATTTTATTTTTATAGTATGATTAAAACTCACAAAATTGGATGATTAATCATTCGTTAATTTTTTTTTGTAGGACGAGGAAAAACATTATATCCGAAATCGCTGTATTAGAAGAAAAAAATAGCATGGTCTAAATGATGTAATTCTTTTATTTTAAATCAATACATTTTTTTTTTATTATTTTGGTTTTTTATTTATTTTATTAGCAAAATAAGGGGGGTGTGGAAAGTAAAGGAATAAAAAAAAGAAAAAAAGGGGGAGGCCCATTACCGCCGTTTGGTTTGGCGGCAATGGGCAGAAAATATTAAAAAAAAAAAACTGCTGGCCTGCCACCCACAGTCTGCGTCTGCACCCCCTGCAAAAACTGTCATTACCGCCAATTTGAACGGCGGTAATGGCACAAAACGACAAAAAAAAAAACACACCAAAAATAAAAGTGGATCATTTTGGTAAAAAAGGGGGTCAAAAATTTTATTTTTTTTTGGAAAGGGGGTCAAAAAAAAATTCCCATATCTAAGCTCATATTAACATTGTTATAAGGCCCCCTCTGGGTTTAGATATTTCACACTACTTCTTTCATTTTCACAACTTCTAAAAAATTTCATATTATATTTTTTACTTTTAACTATTTTCTTTCACTCATTTTTACCTGTTTTTCATCCTCGTTTTTATATACTACATAGTAAATAGTGTAAGCTCTTCGGTTTAAAACATGGGGTATAGGAAACTAAAATTTTATAAAATTCAAAATTTGATTTCCTAAATTTTTGAGAAAATTGAAAACTCGATTTTTGGGTTTTACAAAGTATTTTCTAAAATTTAAAATTTAAGTTTTATATAAGAGTTTAATTTATACACTTGTTGATGTGAAAATCTATCCTCTCAGTAAATGAATTTGATGATCAATCGAAGACTCAAATTAAATTCTTAGTCGATAGGGTTAAAGCCTTAAGTCTTATTTCGAAGTTTTGTATATTTCATGTCTCAATCGTGTAGAAGAACAAAAAACCTCATTTTGGAAAAAAATACTCATACGATTTTGTTATGCTTAGTAAGTCTAACTTTTATTACAACATTCCCCAAGTGTTTAGTGTCCTTTATTTTTGGGATCCATCGTACCACGCCTTCCACACTCCTTATGGGATGTTGATTGTTACCTTGTTTGATGGAGTTGCCATCACAGGTCTTAAACCTACAAGTAAGATTTTAATTCATGTGGAACCCAAAAAGAATATTGATCCCATCCTAAACTTCTCAAGTTATAACCATTTGATTCAGAACAATTATTCGTCATTAAAGGATGTCTTGGATAACGAACATGTCGCCTTCCTTTTGTTTTGGCTTCATCATTGTCGCGGTGATTTTTGGATATCAAGCTATTAATTAGCGTTGACTCGCAATTTTAAGTTCACCACCGATCTTTTATTTTTCCGAGGAAAAGGGAGAAAGTTCGAAAAAGCCCTATTTTTTTGAGAGATCAAGGTCCGGGGATTGGTTACGCAAAGGGAATGTATTAGCACCCTAAACGTCTATAGTACTCTATAGGAACCTCTTGTTTTTATTTATCTTTATGCTAAACTGATTATTTGTTTGTAAATAAGTGCCTAAGTGTAAAAAGATTAAAGAGATGAGTTTAAAAAAGAAAGAAAAAGTTTTTGTTATTTTGTTGATTTGGAAAGACAAAGTCTTTTGCCTACATACCCGAATGAGATCAAAATCATGTAGTTCGGGGTAAAAAGCCGAGTGATTTGTTTTGATTGATTTTAAAGTTTGAAAATGTTTTGAGAAAGACAAGAGGCCGAAAAGGTATAGAAGAAATAAAATGTGGGTTTGATTGATTTTAATTGAAGAAAAAGTTTGATTGATTAAAGATTGATTAAAATTTGATTAAGAAAGAAAATGCACTTGGTTTGAAATCCAAGGTTGATTTTTTTGATTTTGATTATATGAAATGTTTTTGATTTTGACTATTTGACTTTTTTTTGAAAGTTTTGATTAATTCCTAAGATCCAAGACTAGAGTATGCGGAGATAGTCTAAAGCGCGCCGGATCCCTCAAAATGACGTTGGATCAAGTGAGGGTCATTTTCCTTGGTTACGGTCATTATTACATTTTTATCGTTTTAGGCATAAAGCGGAATAAATAAATGTGAGTGTCGGTGCATATTTTCATTTATATTTACATTGGTCCTAAATACATTCTAATGAAATAAAAATGACAAAAATAATATAAAAAAAAATAAAAATTGCAAATGCATTAAAGTAAATAAGAAAATAAAAATGCATGAAAATGCAAGACATAAAATAAATATGTTGCATAAAGTAAATAAAGAAAATAAAATGCATGTAATGCAAGACATAAAATAAATATGTTGCATAAAGTAAATAAAGAAAATAAAATGCATGTAATGCAAGACATAAAATAAATATGTTGCATAAAATAAATAAAGAAAATAAAAAAATGCATGAAATGCAAAACAATAAATAAATATGTTGCATAAAATAAATAAAGAAAATAAAAAAAAATGCATGAGATGCAAGACAAGAAAATAAATATGTTGCATAAAATAAATAAAGAAAATAAAAAAAATGCATGAAATGCAAAACAATAAATAAATATGTTGCATAAAATAAATAAAGAAAATAAAAAAAATGCATGAGATGCAAGACAAGAAAATAAATATGTTGCATAAAATAAATAAAGAAAATAAAAAAACCCATGAAATGCAAGACATAAAATAAATATGTTGCATAAAAATAAATAGAATAAATAAAAGTGTATGAAATGCTGGAAAATAAATAAAAGTGCAAGAAAATAAATAAAGAAAATAAACTAAACTAAAGAAGAAAGAAAAAAATGCATACAAAATAAACTAAAGCTAAAAATAAAATAAAGGCAAAAATAAATAACTAAATGAAACAAAATAAAATGGCAGAAAATAATAAAAAAAGAAATGGAAATAAAGATGTAAAGAAAGATAAATAAAAGAAATGCAACAAAGAAAATTAAAATAAAAGAAAGGGGGTGTAGAAGTAGGAAGGGGGGTGTAGGAAAGAGTCAGAAAAGAGGGGGAAAAAGATGAAGTTGGGCCGCGGCTGGGCTTAGTCATTAGGCCTGGCCTATAAAAACCAGTCTCTAGATTTTTGCTTCATTTTCTTCTTCTTCCCTCTCTCTACTTCCTCTTCTCTCTAAAATCCTCTCCTCCTTCTCTCTAAAGTCTTTGGCCGGAAAAGAAATCCGGCAAGGTGGCCGGCCGGCCCAGAGGGCGGCACCACCGCGCCGGAGTATTTTTCTAACTATCTTCTCATCAAACATCTTCTCTCCAAGAGATTCAAAAGAATTAGCCATATCCAGTACATTCATATAGAAATCTTGAATGTTCTCATCCTCCATCATCTTCAAATTTTCAAATTTAGTGGTGAGTAGTTGAAGTCTGGATAGCTTAACCTTTGAAGTTCCTTCATGAGTGGTCTTGAGTATCTCTCAGACATCCTTGGCTATGGTACACTGCTTAATCAGTCTGAACATGTTCTTGTCCACTCCATTGAATAGTGCATTCAAGGCTTTGGAGTTTCCAAGAGCCAGATCATCTTCAGCCTTTGTCCATTCTTCCTCTGGTTTCAGCACTTCAGTCTTATTCCCATCTTTGTCCAACACAGCTGGATGATCCCAACCTTTTAGCACAGCTTTCCAGGTCCTGCTGTCTATGGATTTCAGGAATGCACACATACGAGACTTCTAATATTCATAATTTGTCCCATCCAACAAAGGTGGCCTGTTAACATATCCTCCTTCCTTGTCCATTCTTGCCAGAAAAGTCTTCCCTAGAGCTCACCCAATAACAGGCAGGGTGCTTGCTCTGATACCAATTGAAAATCTGGCAGGTATGAATCAGAACACAAAAAACAGAGCACGATGAATGTAAAACAGAGCACAATAAAACTGGTTCAGAAGCAGCAAATAAAAGTGCAGAAAGTAAAGAACACACAGTATTTGTTAACCCAGTTCGGTGCAAACATCACCTACATCTGGAGGATACCAATCCAGGAAGGAAATCCACTATGAGGAATTAATCCTAAGACTCAAGACACAACCCCTGTTCCTAGTCTTCTGACTTAATCTCCACCAGTCAAGATTTCTACCCAGTAACCCCTAGGTATAAGAACCCCCTCTTACTTCCTTATCACGTAACTACAACCGAGTTACTAACAACTCTGGAAACAAACCAGTTATGAAGACACTCTTCAATACATCAAAGACATCACTCGTACTTAAAAACTTAGAGTGAATTACAACTCAAAACAAACTAAACCAACTCAAAACATATGAGTGGTGTACAAAATAAAGCAAAAGCTTAAAAGACTCAAAAACTCTAAAAACTCTAAGACTCTTATATCTGGTTTTTTGATTCGCAGTCGTCAATAGCAGTAGCACGTCTTCTTATATAGTCTTCAGCAGGCACACATAATTCTAAATCATATCTTCTTCAAAATACAATACTGAAATTCTTTGAAGCTCAAAAAGGAAACATATATTTCTGAATCATATAATGTAAAGATCCCTTTGAAATATATTCATTCATGAACACGAAGCCAATCTTCACCAAGATCTTCACCAAAATAATCAGCCTTCTAGAAAACAAATGTCTGGATAAATCTTCAAGAGATACGCACAAAATTAATGCAGAAAATCCAGCTTCTGAAATGCAGCTTCTGAAGTTCAGCTTCTGAAGGTCAACGCCAGTCAACGTCTGAAGGCAGCTTCTGAAGGTCAACGCCAGTCAACGTCTGAACAGTGCGTCTGAAGACCTGTTCTGCGTCTAATGAACAGTACCAGCGTCTGAAGGTCATTTCTGCGTCTGAAGGCCATTCCAGCTTCTGAAACTTCTCAAATCCATTTTCTAGCTACTGAAGACCCAAAATAACATCTGAAACGCATTGCTTGTACATTATGATTTTACCAAAACATGCAGCCAACACATAGATATCCAACAGTTTTTATGTCTCTAATTTTTGCCTGGACCGCCCTTTCGGGTTTTCGACTTACCGAGCTGTTCTTTTATTTTTTAGACAAAGTATTTCTTGACTGCATTGGCATTCACAGGACGGGGAAGCTCGTCACCATCCATAGTTGTAAGAGTCAATGCGCCACCGGAGAAAGCTCTCTTGACGACATATGGACCTTCATAGTTACCACTTGCCCCTGGAATCAGGTTGGAAAGATAAAACCTTCCTGAGCACAAGATCTCCTTCTTGAAATACACGGGAACGAACCTTCTTGTCAATAGCCTGCTTCATCCTCTTTTGATATAGTTGTCCATGACATAAGGCATTCATACGCTTCTCTTCAATCAAATTCAACTGATCGTATCTGTTTTGGCACCATTCAGCCTCTGACAACTTGGCCTCCATTAGAACTCTCATTGATGGAATCTCGACCTCCACAGGGAGTACTGCTTCCATGCCATATACCAAAGAAAAAGGGGTTGCCCCTGTTGAGGTACGCACTGAAGTACGATACCCATGTAAAGCATATGGTAACATCTCATGCCAATCCTTGTAGGTGACCACCATCTTCTGCACTATCTTCTTGATGTATTTTTCTTTCTTTGTTTTTTTTTTTGCTTTTGTATTTTTTTGTTTGTTTTTTTTTTGCTTTTGTTTTTTTGTTTGTTTTTTTTGCAGCCTCGATGGCACCATTCATCTGGGATTTGATCAGGAATACTGTAATGGCAGCTCCTCGGAACCCAAGTTAATCCCTTCGAGTGCTTTTCATGAGGCTGAATGACATCCCTTTCATACTCTAGTTACCGAGAGATCTTTTCGAGAATCCTTTCATCCTCCTCCTCTTCAGCTTCGTAGACAGGGAACTCAAAGTCGGGAGAGAGCATAGGGTTACAATGTTCAACGGGTTTATTGGTGTTTAAGCTTTTTATATGATTCATTATTAGTTTTAGTAAACAAGTAAATGCAGATATTTGGAAATTGATTAAAGAAAAATAAGTTCTTTTGGTTTTTTGTGTTACCATTTTCCAAAAAAAAAATATATAAAAAGACAAAGTCGAGGATAAAACGACTTTATTTGATGATGCGAATGCATGAAGCAAAAAGCCCTAAAAAGTTCACTTTCGTCTCGGGCGGAACGAAAGGAATTTTTTAGAAAAACAAAAAGCGAAAACAACAAACTGTTATTTGGAAAAAGGAATAGCAAAAGGAACGTCAACAGCGATCCAATTAATGTAAACTCTGCCATGTGTCACAAAATTGGCTGCCACCTTTTCAAGATTGTCTTCAACAGGGTGAGCTTCTGAACAATCTTGCACCAAATTAACGAATGAGGTCCCGTGATCCGGTAGTGGATCAGCTTGCACATTTTGACTCTTTGAAGGATAAGATATTAGCCTGGATCAACTTTTGGACTTCAGCCTTTAAGGCGTAACAGTGCTCAATGTCGTGACGTGGTGCCCCTTGATGGAAAACACAAGAGAGATCAGGTCTATACCACCTTGGCAACCTTTCAGGTACCTTATGAGGTGCCTTAGTTTGAACAAGATTTTTATCAAGCAAAGCGGGGAGCAACTCTGCATACGCCATCGGGATTGGATCAAACTATGATATCCACTGGACCCGATTCTGTTGGGTGGACGGTTGGGGAGCCTGTTGTCGAGGCTGTTGTTGATACTGTTGCTGAGGCTGCCTATGGGCCACCATACTTACCTCTTGCTCTTTCTTTCCTGAGAAGCCATTCCCAAACTTCTTGGTACTGCTGGTAGCAAAAGCACTTTCCATAACTAAACGTCCTTCTCAGACTCCTTCCTCCAGACGCGTTCCCATGTTAACCATCTCAGTAAAGTCTGTCGGTGCACTCACGACCATTTTCTCATAGTAGAATTGACCAAGGGTCTTCAAGAAGATTTTGGTCATCTCTTTCTCCTCTAAAGGCGGGACAATTTGAGCAGCCACTTCCCTCCAGCGTTGGGCATACTCTTTGAATTTTTCTTTGTCCTTCTGAGTCATAGCACAAAGCTGGTCCCGATCCGGGGCCATGTCCAGGTTATACTTGTATTGGCGGATGAAAGCCTCGCCAAGATCGTTGAAAGTGCGGATGCTAGCACTGTCAAGATTCATGTACCATTTCAAGGCAGCACCAGTCAGACTGTCCTGAAAGAAGTGGATGAGAAGCTTGTGATTATCAGTGTGCATAGACATCTTTCTCACGTACATCACCAGATGGCTACGTGGACACGAATTCCCCTTGTACTTTTCAAAGTCAGGGACCTTGAATTTGGGCGGTATTGCGACATTAGGAACCAAGTAGAGGTCGCGGGCATCCCTCCCAAACAAGTCTTTTCCCCGGAGAGCTTCAACTTCCTGTTGCATCCCGTCAAATTTCTCCTGAAGTTCATCCATCTTGTCAAAAGCTCCGACACTTTCAGCATGAAAGGTAGGCTCGACCTCTTGTTGAACGGTGTGGATAAGAGGTGTTGAATATGTTGCGGCCGCTTGAGTGAATGATGGACCAGGTTGAGGAAACAGTACCGACCGTTGGGCGAACAGAGCTGGAGTTTCAGAAAGAGTGGAGTGAAAACCTTCAATAGATGGAAATGGCATTCCCCATGGGTAAGCTCTAGACGTAACAGGTGGTGGAGTAAGCACGGTAGAAGTTGGCAAAGTAATCGAGATTGGTTGCTCAAGAGCAGTGACAGCAGGCTGAGGATCTGACGCCTGGGCTTGGGAAGCTAACAGAGCATTCATCATGGAGGTCAACTTCTCCATCCCCTCCCTGAGACTAGCCACCTCTTCCCGGAGATTCTGGTTATCCTGCTCTAACAAATCCATTCTTCTTCTTTGGTGTGTTCGAGTGTTGCGAATGCGAGTAGGCTTGTAATGAACACGCCAGGCCACTTTCTTTTGTTGGTTATTTGATGTTGGCTAAATGTTTTGGTAAAATCAAAGTGTGCAAGCATGCGTCCTCAGATGTTAATTCAAGTCTTCAGAAGCTGGAAAATGGTTTTGAGAAGTTTCAGAAGCTGGAATGACCTTCAGAAGCAGATTTGGCCTTCAGACGCAGAAATGGTCATCAGACACTGAACAGGACTTTAGACGCACTATTCAGACATTGACTTCTGTTGACCTTCAGAAGCTGAACTTCAGAAGCTGATTTCAGAAGCTGGATTTTTGCATTCTTTGTGATTAATTCTGTGCGTATCTTTTGAAGATTTACTGAAGAATTATCCATGCATTTGTTTTCTAGAAGGCTGATTATTTTGGTGAAGATCTTGGTGAAGATTGACTTCGTGTTTATGATTGAATATATTTCAAAGGGATCTTTGCATTATATGATTCAGAAATATATGTTTCCTTATTGAGCTTCAAAGAATTTCAGAATTGTATTTTGAAGAAGATATGATTCATAATTATGTGTGTCTGCTGAAGACTATATAAGAAGACGTGCTGCTTTGTAGAATTTGATTGAGTCAAAAACCAGAAATCAGAGATTAAGTGTTTTAGTGTTTTTGTCTGTGTAAGCTTAGGCTTTGTTTTGTGTACCACTCATTTGTTAGAGTTGGTTGTTTTGTTTAGAGTTATTAATCACTTAAAGCTTTTAAGCACAAGTGAATGTTTTTCTGTTTTTGAAGAGTGTATTCAATCTGTTTGTTTTTGTTAAGTCTGATAATCACTGGGTTGTGATTACTTGGTTGGGAAGTAAATAGGTTCTTATATCTAGGTGTAGAAGTCTATACCGGTAGTGATTAAGTGATAAGACTGGAAAAACAGGGGGCTGTGAGTTGAGTCTTAGAATTAATACTACTTAGTGGATTTCCTTCCTGGATTGGTATCCCCCAGAGTAGGTGAGGTTTGCACCGAACTGGGTTAACAAATTCATTGTGTTCCTTTACTTTCTGCACTTTAATTTTCTGCTTCTGAACTTTAGTTTTCATACTCTGTTTTACTGGTTCAGAACCAGAATTGCCAGAATTTCAATTGGCATCAGAGCAGACACTCTGCTGGTTTTTGGGTGAGCTCCAGGGAGATATTTTCTGGCTTTATGGAGAAAGAAGGAGGATTTGTTAACAGGCCACCTCTGCTAGATGGGACAAACTATGATTATTGGAAATCTCGTATGAGTGCTTTCCTAAAATCTATTGATAGCAAGACCTGGAAAGCTGTTCTGAAGGGTTGGGAACATCCAGTTGTGACTGACAAAGATGGTAAGAAGACAGGTGTTTTGAAACCAGAGGAAGATTGGACCAATGATGAAGATGCTTTGTCACATGCAAATTCCAAAGCCTTGAATGCTATATTCAATGGAGTGGACAAGAATATATTCAAAATGATCAAGCAGTGCACAATTGCCAAGGATGCCTGGGAGATTCTCAAGATTACTCATGAAGGCACTTCAAAGGTAAAGCTGTCCAGACTTCAGCTTCTGACCACAAAATTTGAAAATCTCAGAATGCTGGAAGATGAGAACATACAGGAATTTTACATGAATATTATGGACATGGCTAACTCTTTTGAATCACTTGGAGAAAAAGTGTCAGATGGGAAGCTTGTTAGGAAAATTCTCAGATCCCTACCCAAGAGGTTTGATATGAAGGTAACTGCTATTGAAGAAGCTCATGACATCTCCAGCATGAAGGTTGAGGAATTAATTGGGTCTCTTCAAAACTTTGAAATAAGCAGAACTGATAAGAAGGGGAAACGGGTTGCATTTGTAGCAGATACTGAAACTGTGGATGATGATACCTCATCAGAAGCTCTTGTGATGCTGACCAAACAATTTAAGCAATTTCTGAAGCAGAAGACAAGAACTGATGAGAAGAGCAATCAATCAAAGAGAGTTCAGTGCTTTGAGTGTGAAGGATATGGTCATGTCAAGTCAGAATGTCCTACTTATCTCAAGAAGCAGAAGAAAAGTCTGACTGTGATTGGTCTGATGAAGATAACTCAGAAGGTGAAGAGGAGCCTGTCACTGCTTTAACTGGTAAATTATGGTCTGATGATAAAGTTATGGGTTCAGAAACTTCTTCAGAGTCTGAGTCAAATGATGGAGAATCATCCTGTGAAGATCTGGCTACCTATTACAAAGATCCTGCTGCTTTTTGCAAGAAGATGCAATATCAATTTGATGAAGTGTGCAAGCAGATGGAAGAACAGAAGAAAATTAACACTCAACTTCAGATTGAAAGAGGTGAACACTTAGAGAAGATTTCTGTTCTCAGTAATAAGGTAATTCAACTGAATTCTCAACTTGATCAGATGAAGAAGCAAGTCAGAATGATGAATTCTGCTACTGATGTGCTGGAAGAAATTTTGGAGAAACAGAATCAGGGAAAACCAAATGGAATTGGGTTTAATGATCAGAATCTGAACATCAAACAAAAATCTGCTAAGAGGATCATACCTGCTGCTACTCATGTTCCACTGATGAGGAAATCTAAGAACAAACCTCAGGAATCCAAAGACAAGAAGGCTACTCATCCTTGGGTATGTCATCATGTGGGAAAAAGGGACACATTAAACCTTTTTGTTACAAGCTGCATGGTTACCCCAAGCATTATCACCACAGAAAAGTGGAACCAGCTGTGAACAAAAGCAAGATCAAGAAAGAATGGAGACCAAAGTATGCAAGTGTTGCTCAGAGGCTGAACAAAGGGAAAGGAAAGGCTGTTGCTGATGACAGCAAGCCCATTCCTGTAGCACAGAAGAGTTTTGGTGCTGGACCATCCAAAGTCTGGAGCAAAATGTTGGTTCCTGTTCCTGATCAGAAGGCTCTAGTTTCTAGTAAGTCTGAAGATGGTGTGACCTGTGTTCAGAAGAGAATTGCTGATCTTGAGAAGCAGATTGCTGGGAAGAAGGTTCTGAATGTGCCTGAGGCACACATCAATTGAGCAGCATCTGATGATTGTGTCTAATGAAGACTAAGCAACTTCTGATGCTGAGTCTGAAGACTGTCAAGTTTGTGAATGAAGTCCTGGATTTTCTGTTTGTGTTTCTGGTCTGCATTTGTGTTGTTCTCTACAGTTGTGGTTGTTCTTTTATGTATGGATTCTGAGTGGTTCTGATCCTTGCTAGTACTGTGCTGAGGTCTGAGCTGTTAGTTTTGTTGCTGGTCTGTGTTGTGTTTCTTGCTTCTGGTGTTTTGTCAAATTTGTTTGGCTAAAAAGGGGGAGAAATCTGTGTGGTCAGATGCTACTACTGATCTGTTTACTTCAGGGGGAGAGTTTCTGCCTGTGTTCTGTTCTCTGCTGACTCTGGTTCAGGGGGAGAGTATTTCTTTGTGTCTCTGTCACGAGCTGTGTGTTTCAGGGGGAGTTCCTGAGTGATGTGTTGCAGGGGGAGTGTTTGTGTACTTCAGAAACTGAGAAGTTGTTTGTGTGCTTCAGAACTGTTGTGGTATTTCAAAACTGAAGCTGGTTGGTTTAACATAGCTTTTATCCGCTGCTATCTCTGTTGCTATGGTTAATTATATGTGTAGTTCTTCATGGCTGAGTATATTTTGAAGAGGGAAGAACTTGTTCTTTGTGAAGCATTTGATTTTAGCCAAACACTTGCCAAAGGGGGAGATTGTTGGTTATTTGATGTTGGCTAAATGTTTTGGTAAAATCAAAGTGTACAAGCATGCGTCCTCAGATGTTAATTCAAGTCTTCAGAAGCTGGAAAATGGATTTGAGAAGTTTCAGAAGCTGGAATGACCTTCAGAAGCAGATTTGGCCTTCAGACGCAGAAATGGTCATCAGACGCTGAACATGACTTCAGACGCACTGTTCAGACGTTGACTTCTGTTGACCTTCAGAAGCTGATTTCAGAAGCTGGATTTCTGCATTCTTTGTGATTAAATCTGTGCGTATCTTTTGAAGATTTACTGAAGAATTATCCAGGCATTTGTTTTCTAGAAGGCTGATTATTTTGGTGAAGATCTTGGTGAAGATCTTGGTGAAGATTGACTTCGTGTTTATGATTGAATATATTTCAAAGGGATCTTTGCATTATATGATTCAGAAATATATGTTTCCTTATTGAGCTTCAAAGAATTTCAGAATTGTATTTTGAAGAAGATATGATTCAGAATTATGTGTGCCTGCTGAAGACTATATAAGAAGACGTGCTGCTTTGGAGAATTTGATTGAGTCAAAAACTAGAAATCAGAGATTAAGTGTTTTAGTGTTTTTGTCTGTGTAAGCTTAGGCTTTGTTTTGTGTACCACTCATTTGTTAGAGTTGGTTGTTTTGTTTAGAGTTGTTAATCACTTAAAGCTTTTAAGCACAAGTGAATGTTTTTCTGCTTTTGAAGAGTGTCTTCAATCTGTTTGTTTTTGTTAAGTCTGATAATCACTGGGTTGTGATTACTTGGTTGGGAAGTAAGTAGGTTCTTATATCTAGGTGGTTTCCTAGGTAGAAGTCTATACGGGTAGTGATTAAGTGATAATACTGGAAAAACAGGGGGCTGTGAGTTGAGTCTTAGAATTAATATTACTTAGTGGATTTCCTTCCTGGATTGGTATCCCCCAGAGTAGGTGAGGTTTGCACCGAACTGGGTTAACAAATTCATTGTGTTCCTTTACTTTCTGCACTTTAATTTTCTACTTCTGAACTTTAGTTTTCATACTCTGTTTTACTGGTTCAGAACCAGAATTGCCAGAATTTCATCTTTGACGGCGGCAGATTAACCTTTTATTGGTGAATATAGTGTGAGACTCGATTTGGAAACTATGAATGCAGTATGATGCATGATTATGCTTATGCAAAAAAGAAAGTTTTGTTATCGAAGGATTTGTCGAAGTAATTGTAAACATCATAGTTTGAATGTTTCATTTAAAATATTACAAACAATCCCCTTGTTTAGGAACAAAGCCAAGGAATATGCTCAAAAGTTCATCAATAGAAAACTTTGAAAAAGCCCCGATATTTCAAATTTGAGGATGCCAAGTTATCTCCCATAACGAGCTTGAGAAATCCTCTGGACTAGCCACTAAAGATCCTAGCTTCCTTATGTTTGTCAAATCCGGGCTTTTGAAGTTGTACTTCTGAGTGTTCCTCTTTGTGAAGTTCATTCCTACGATGTTTACAACAAAACTTGTCTAAGTCCTTCGATACTTGATGAAAAAAAATGTTTATGAATGAATGCATGTATGCATGATTATGCTAAAGAAGCGGTGAAAACATCATAAGGTTAAGTCCATAATGTTGGAGCCGAGGGTAAACACGCCATTTGGTAAGGACTATGGTTTCATATGTACATGTATCACGGGTTCTACCAGGTTCCCAAAGTCCTCAACCCCTTCCAAATATCGTCGGATTACGAGATTGACTCCCGGTCCAACAACATTTGTAAGAAAGTCTCGTTTGAGTGTAGTATCGCGTATCAACTAATTCAAGATTACTCTTGGTTAGCCACCGCACTACGTCCTAAAAAGGCCAAGATGAGTTAAGTGTGACTAAAGGTCCTCAACTTCATAGGTCACTTGAAAATAATAATGTCGGACACGACTACTCATGCGGACATAGTAATACTTCCAAGATTCCTCCATTGAGTGGGGTTATCACATGTGCCACATCCGAAATTTACTCTCGGAAAGACACTTTGATTATACCACCATCCTATCTTATGTTTCCCTCAAGTCCGGGTGTAGGACTTATCTCACCACTCACGTAAGAAGATAAACACTTAAGCACGTATTTACAATTACAAATAGAAATAAAGCATAAAGATAACGCAAAGCAAGATAGGTTTAACCCACTTAGGATTTTGATCCCCAGTGAAGTCGCCATTTTTCTGTCGCGGTGATTTTTGGATATCAAGCTATTAATTAGCGTTGACTCGCAATTTTAAGTTCACCACCGATCTTTTATTTTTCCGAGGAAAAGGGAGAAAGTTCGAAAAAACCCTATTTTTTTGAGAGATCAAGGTCCGGGGGTTGGTTACGCAAAGGGAAGGTATTAGCACCCTAAACGTATATAGTACTATATAGGAACCTCTTATTTTTATTTATCTTTATGCTAAACTGATTATTTGTTTGTAAATAAGTGCCTAAGTGTAAAAAGATTAAAGAGATGAGTTTAAAAAAGAAAGAAAATGTTTTTGTTATTTTGTTGATTTGGAAAGACAAAATCTTTTGCCTACATACCCGAATGAGATCAAAATCATGTAGTTCGGGGTAAAAAGCCGAGTGATTTGTTTTGATTGATTTTAAAGTTTGAAAATGTTTTGAGAAATACAAGAGGCCGAAAAGGCATAGAAGAAATAAAATGTGGTTTTGATTGATTTTAATTGAAGAAAAAGTTTGATTGATTAAAGATTGATTAAAATTTGATTAAGAAAGAAAATGCACTTGGTTTGAAATCCAAGGTTGATTTTTTGGATTTTGATTATATGAAATGTTTTTGATTTTGACTATTTGACTTTTTTTTGAAAGTTTTGATTAATTCCTAAGGTCCAAGACTAGAGTATGCGGAGATAGTCTAAAGCCCGCCGGATCCCTCAAAATGACGTTGTATCAAGTGAAGGTCATTTTCCTCGGATACGGTCATTATTACATTTTTATCGTTTTAGGCATAAAGCGGAATAAATAAATGTGAGTGTCGGTGCATGTTTTCATTTATATTTACATTGGTCCTAAATACATTCTAATCAAATAAAAATGACAAAAATAATAAATAAAAAAATAAAAAATTGCAAATGCATTAAAGTAAATCAGGAAAATAAAAATGCATGAAAATGCAAGACATAAAATAAATATGTTGCATAAAGTAAATAAAGAAAATAAAATGCATGTAATGCAAGACATAAAATTAATATGTTGCATAAAGTAAATAAAGAAAATAAAAAAATGCATGAAATGCAAAACAATAAATAAATATGTTGCATAAAATAAATAAAGAAAATAAAAAAAAATGCATGAGATGCAAGACAAGAAAATAAATATGTTGCATAAAATAAATAAAGAAAATAAAAAAATGCATGAAATGCAAAACAATAAATACATATGTTTCTAAAATAAATAAAGAAAATAAAAAAAAATGCATGAGATGCAAGACAAGAAAATAAATATGTTGCATAAAATAAATAAAGAAAATAAAAAAAAATGCATGAAATGCAAGACATAAAATAAATATGTTGCATAAAAATAAATAAAATAAATAAAAGTGCATGAAATGCTGGAAAATAAATAAAAGTGCAAGAAAATAAATAAAGAAAATAAACTAAACTAAAGAAGAAAGAAAAAAAATTCATAAAAAATAAACTAAAGCTAAAAATAAAATAAAGGCAAAAATAAATAACTAAATGAAACAAAATAAAATGGCAGAAAATAATAAAAAAAAGAAATGGAAATAAAGATGTAAAGAAAGATAAATAAAAGAAATGCAACAAAGAAAATTAAAATAAAAGAAAGGGGGGTGTAGAAGTAGGAAGGGGGGTGTAGGAAACAGTCAGAAAAGAGAGGGAATAAGATGAAGTTGGGCTGCGGCTGGGCTTAGTCATTAGGCCTGGCCTATAAAAACCAGTCTCCAGATTTTTGCTTCATTTTCTTCTTCTTTCCTCTCTCTACTTCCTCTTCTCTCTAAAATCCTCTCCTCCTTCTCTCTAAAGTCTTTGGCCGGAAAAGAAATCTGGTACGGCGGCCGGCCGGCCCAGAGGGCGGCGCCACCGCGCCGGAGTAAAACTCCTTCTCTTTTTTCAAATTTTTTACTCTTTTTTAAAACCTTTTTTCTTTGTAAAACCGAATCCGAACTTAGATTTTCAATACACTCATTAAAAAAGGCTAGATCTAAATTTTAAAAAACGAAAACTACCTTAAGTTTTTTGGTTCGGTTCTACTGTTGGTGCGTGGCTTTAGCTTGGATGTTGGTTCTGTGGCGGAGATTTGTGTTGGATGTTGGTTCTGTGGCTGAGAGTGGTTTTGGTTCGTATTCGGATCCCTTACTGATTTTGGTTGTTATTTTGATTTTGTTCTTGATTTGTGGTTGTTTGTTGGATTTGTGTGAGAGAAAGAAAAAAAATTGGGTTTTGGATTAATTTTGGGTGGTGGCCGAATTCTGGGTTTGTTGGTGGCTTGTGGTGGTTGAGATGGTGGTTGAGGTGGTGGTTGTACTGTGATTGGTACTGACTCTGACTGATTTTTTTGACTGCTTTGGTACCCGTGAACAGTACAATAAATGTACTATTTATAGGCCAAAAATAGGGTTGGTGAAAAAACTTGGACAAAAATGTCCCTGGACAAATATTGGACCCAAAATGACTGAAAAATAAAAAACAGTAAAATAAAAATAATAAAAAACGAAAATAAAAAGAAAATACTAATAAAAAAGAATTTAAAAAAGGAAATAAATAATAATAAATAATAATAATAATAAAATAATAAAATAAAAAATGGTCGCCTTCGGAACAAAAATGAGGTATTTTAAAATACCTCCCTGCCGAAATTTCGTCTGAAACGACGAAAATTTCCGGCTTAAAAAGACGAGAAAAACGCATTGAAAATGGATCAAAAATGGGGTATGACAATCATTATGTCTTTTGCTCGAAATATATTACCATTGGAAAATTCTTACTTCCCTTGGTTAGACTTGTTCAAAATTTGCATATAACAACACTAGCGTAAAAACACTTTACAATGTTATTAAATTATATACAACAAATCAAATGAATAATTTTAAAAGTGGTTATGAATAAAGTCAACTATTTTAAATAATCTCACGATTATGATTGATTGATGGTGTGTAAAACATACTTACTCTTTCAACTCTCCTTCTGCAACACCCATAACTTGAACCACCCCTCTACCCCGTGCTCATGACACCAATAAATGTAGTCTCCCACCCACAACCAAAATCCCCCTTCGACGTCTGCATCTTAGGTATGTCTCGAGTTCCATCAAGTCAATACATCTCACAATAGCACATAACTTCTCCTCATTGCCATAATTTCGATGGAGTGCCTCTAACCCGACTTAGCGCCCCCCTACATTCTGTGATTGCCCCCACTTGCATACACAGACACAAAGCGTCCTACTCTAAAGTCATCATAGCATTTTTGTGGTTTGGTCTCTTCATTGATGGTTTGAGATCTAACATCTATTTAGTTCTTGGTGTTTTATGTTTTCCCTATTTTGCTTTCTATTTGGTGTCCTAATGATATTTTTAGTTGCTCAAAATGTATATCCATGGTGTTTTTTGAAAAGCCCCATAAGTGTGTGACCCTCTTAGAAGTGCATTTTGCATACAATGTTAATAGTGGCTGATGCCAACGTCAGCATTTTCTCCACATCTGAGATCACTTATAGTCAAATTGAACCTACACAAGTTAAAGAAATGATTCGTAGCTATATGAGAATGAAATTGAATATGGACTCTCTTTTCTCTTTGACCATTTACCATGTCCGAAAGAAATTGCTTAGTTTGTTGGATTTGTAATGTCTCGTTGGCTTTTGTGTGCTGTATATGTTTCGTTGTTGTGTAATTCGCTTTTTAAGTAGTTTGTATTGTTGTTAAATTGTGAACACAAGTTTGTTTAATTTGATTGTAATGATCTTATCTTTATTTAGCTCAGTTGATAGAGATATTGTATAATATATGTAATGATTCAGACAACACCCCACTTATTTACTTTAAAAAATGAATTTCTAGTCATTAGGTTATTTGACCAAAAAAGTAAAAAATGATTGTTGCTAACTCATAACTTTTTTTACAAGTTGCCAACTAACAGCAAATATAAATAGTTTTAGCCTTTTTTATTTGTTTTGACAATTAGTTGTAGTTGTTCATGTTAACACTATACTTCAATTTGATATCATAATGTCACACTGAATTCATCAAAACAACTTTATTCATTTCTGATCAGGAAAATTCATCCCAAAATAATACTATATTATATAATTATTCCTTCATACAAGACATACTAAGAAATACAAATCCAATTTAAAAAAGCAAGAAAACAAACCAAAAAAATTGAGCTTTAAACCTTCCACACCAATTGTAGTAGCTTCTTATCCTCACTTGCATTTTTTCCCCTCATCATTATTTTATCCTTTTGCTTTGATCTAACATATGATCCTTTCACAGGAACAGGGCTTGAACCTGCTCTCAAACTCTTCTCCCAATCAATCTTCTTCACTTCTTTCAAACATTTTTTGGGTTTAAAATTTGGTGTAAAAGCACAGCCCTTTTTATTTGCTCCTTTGTTAACCTCCTTGATTTCAATTTTAGCTCCTCCTTCCATTCTCATTCTTATAATCACCTCAGAAAGTGCTCTAATTTTGTTATCTACTTTATCAAATGCTGCATCTTTTGCATCTCTCTCCTTCCTCTGCTGAAAAATCCGGAGCAATCGACGAGCTAGATTGTATAAACCTTCCTTAATCTCCTCTTCTAAATCTCTTTCAATCATCATTGCAAGCTCACTTCGTATCTTCAACTCCTCTGCTGAAACAGAAACCTCAAGAACATTTTTATTTGACATATCTACAAAAAATTAAAAAAAAAACACTTAAGAATTTTATCAGCAAAACTACGAAGAATGAACAAAAAAAAAACGAATTTAATTGAGTGAACCTAGAATTTCATTTCACCTTTGTTGTACATTCCATAATGATCCATGTTATTTCAATTAAATATATAATTATATTTGGTGCAACATTGAATATGTGCATAATTTATATACTAGCAATGTGATTTGGACATGGTGAGATGGGACCTGTGTGACACTATGTAAGGAATAGGACACAACATAGGGTGCTTAGAGAAAATGTGACAGTAAGAGATGTTTCAGTTGACTCCTACAAAATTAGACACCAAATAGCTCTTACTGGATTAGCTTAGATTTCGCTTTGCATGGATGATAACGAGGAGACACAATTAATTTTTCAAAATTAATTGAAAATTCTGCTTTACGTGGAAGAAATAAGGCTGGTTGGGTTGCCCTTGAAGCACAATCAATCAATAACAGGGTCTGCACATGTTTGATGTATCTCATTGGATGTGTACCCTTTTCTCCCACTTGTTAACATTATAATTTTTGTTTGAAAAAATGCAAATTATATTTTCACCCCCCTTAACTTTTTTTTTTTTTAATAAGTTGAGGGACCAATCCCACTATTCACCAATGGAGGGCTAAATTGAAGTCAAAACAAAGCCTTGTATTGACTTGGGCAACACATCAGTTGTTAGCACTATGAGGATTCGAACATGAGACTTAGAGATGAACGCACTCTGAGGTCCCTAATGCATACTATGAGGCCAACCAAACAAGGTTTTGACCCCTAAACTTAATTTCAAGTAATATCTTAGTGTTAATACTAGGGGAGAAAATAGTCTGAACTGAACTAAGCTTTGCTAGGCTCAAGCCTTGAACTATCAAAATGGACAAGGCTCAGAGCCAAAACAATCAGGTCTTTTTGTCACACCCCAATTAGTCTGAATAAAATTGTGGGTTGGGTTGGACCGATCTATTAGCAACATCACAATGTAATTTTTAAGAAACTAATATTAGAATGAAGCTTTAACAGTTATTATCTAATTTAAAAATTATTCATAAAAATATATTTAAATATATAAAATTAATAAAAAGAGATACATTTAGTTAAATTTTTAAAATTGGAGTTTATATATTATTAATTTGGTCCAAGTGAACGAATACACATGTGGATCCTATAATACCTCACAAATAGATAATCGTGTGAAATTAGTATATCATGGTATAAAAAATGAAATGAGTGAATAAATGAAAAAGGGTCTGACTAGTTCATTGCCTGCATAGCCTATAGTGAATAATTAATAATTGACTATTATTTTTTTTTCAACTTATTGCATTATCACGCGCCCTATTTTTTCCTTCAAAAACCCTTTATTCGAATTATATAATCTGAACTGAGTTTAAAATTATATAATCTGAACTGTTCAAAAACTGCTGGAAGACAAAGCACCTTAAAAATGTTTTTGTAGTCTTGATAAAAACTGCGTTTCAGATTATATAATCTAAAACCCCTTAAATCGATTAGGATTATATAATTCGAAAAGTGTCAAACGCCCATGAAGAGGCAAATTGTGGTGTAAAAAAGGCATATTTTGGATTATATAATCCGAAGTGCCATAAAACATTTAGGATTATATAATCTGAAATGTATCCGAACAGAAATAGAGACACTGTTTTTTTCTCTGATACATACGGATTATATAATCCTTTGAAATAAACATGCACTCATGAATAAATAAATAAAATATTGTAATGAAAACGATAAGAAACAACATCATTTTCAAACATAAAATGAAAAACAAATTATCCGTACGTTACAAAACAAATATTCAAACATAAAATGAAAAACATCAAATTTGGTCAAAATACTACAACACCATAAAACTAAGCCCTAGGACCCCTGCCACCCCTACCACGCCTACAGCGATAAACTCACCATCAATGAACCTCCGCCAAAATTGATTCCAAACTATTCCATTCATCAATCCCTCTCTCCACCACACCACTGCCCATGACAGATAAGACATGGTGACTGAGACGGCCTGATGACTTTTAGCAAGTGTAATAAAAACGCATCGAAGTAATAAAATAAATTCGTCTCCATAGAAATTGTTTCAATCTCAACTCAGCAATTTAATTATAATAAGGATTTATCAAATAAGGGGTATGCAAGGTATATATTTGAATTCAACATAAAATAAAAATGAAAATAAATTGATTTGGAAAATATCAGAGATTAAACTGATCAAGTCTTTCGAATAAATTAATTCTCGCTGTTTGGTAAATTGCACATAGTTTCTACAATTATTCTCCTAATTTCACGACAAATTAACAAAATAGTTTTGATTGACTCAGAACTCTCTTCTCAAGTTACAACACCCTAATCACTTAGGTGAGTCTGCAGCCGTTGAAGGTTTTATATGAACGTTAATTTTCATGTCATAACCTAACAATTGTCTATCCCTAGATTAACCCGTTAGATTAACCAAAATTATTAGGTCCACTTGAATAGCTAGTGTCAATAGTCAATTGATATTTGAAATCATTTTATATAGGATCAATATACAAAAAGTATTAAGAGCAGGGCCGGCTTAGGGGAGGTGCAAACAGCTCAACCGAGCTGGGCCTCCCCAAGACATGGGCCTCAAAAAAAATTTTATAGCCCAGTATTCCCACCCCCACCACTAAAAAAAATTCTATTTATTCTATTTTGCAGCATATGTGATACTCCCTTCGTTCCTTTTTAATTGTCACTTCTAAAGAAAAAAATTTGTTCCTTTTTAATTGTCACTTTCAAAGTTCAATGCAACTTTAAATATTGTTTTACCAATATTAACCTTAGTTATTCATTACGGAGAGAGAAATATATGACATGCTATATTAAATTAATAAGGCTATTATATTAAAAGTATAAATTATTGTATCAAAAGTAGTGACATTTATTAATTGTCTTGGTTTGTATAAAATGTCAAAAAGTGACAATTAAAAAGGAACGGAGGAAGTATGTTTCAGCTTCTTCCTTCTTCCTCCAACTTGCGACCTGCCGACCTCAAACTTACGACCTCTTTGTACGTCGTTCCTCCACTTCCGACCGCCGTCTCTCAACCATTTCCACCGATTTCAACCACCGACCTCCATCTCACACACTGTTTCGACCACCGACTGTCGTCTCTCAACCGTTTTTGCCGTCTCTCAAAGAATCACAACAATCATAGGAACGACCGTCACACACTGTTACGAGCCTCTTTTTACTTACAGAGCCGAGCCTCCAGATTCATAGGAACGACCCTGATTAAGAGCAAATAATTTTGAATGAAACAAGGATTATAATTGCATTGAAAAGAGTTTATACAATCACATGGTTCAAACATCTCAAATTAAAATCATCCACCTAATCAAAAGAAACTAGCTACTCATGATATAAGAATTGAACAACATGAATAAAAGAAATTACAAACAGAGATGTTATGCTCATAAAGTTCTCTTTGATCTTAGATGCCCTTCTCTCTCGTGTTGCATGTTGTAGCTTTCGTTTCCAATCAATCACGTTCCCAAAACGTTATCTTCTCTTGTGCCAAAACGTGAGTAAATAGTAATTCTTCTCTGGTTGTGTAGCGCCCCCTTTTATATCAGCCAAGTAGCAAACATAATTGGTTTCTTTTCAATTTGTTCACGGATCAGCAGTCAGCAAGCATCACATACACTTCCTTAGCCCAACAAATGCCAATCCCTTTCTCTTATTTTTCTATTCACACCTGCCCATAGTACAAAACCAAGTGCCACATCATTTTCAATTCATAGAAGCACAAACAAGTTTTCTTTCTTTGATTATATGACTATTAAATATAATAATAATAATAATAATAATAATACACTATTTGATTCAATAATTTAAAAACGGCAATTTATTGAAAATGACTCTAAATTAAAAATTAAACTAATAAAGATAGACTAAAAACCTAATTAAAATTGAATCTAAAACTAGTGTATGATCACTGACTGTCATCACGGCCTAACCTTCCGGTCAGCTCTAGGTATCCATGCTCTCCCTCCTGCTCAGCAGCAACCTCATCAAGGGCCTCCTGCTCGGCTGGCCTCGAGATATGAACAACCTTGTTCGGAAGTATGCGGTGTGGATGTGAAATGGAATAAACCCATTTTATGTATCCATGTGCCGCCTCAACACTAGTCACAACATGAAGCCCCAAGTCCCGATCTCTCAGCATTTGATCAAGATAGTGCACATAGCGGTAATTGATCTTCGATAAGGTCGTCTGGGGAGATGCATTGTCACATGGATGTTTGGGCATGGTCTGGAAAAAAACAAACTGGCGAACCACCCGCTCCGGCAGATATCGCACCCTATGAGTCTCGTATCTGAGCCATCCAAAGTAAAGACTGATACTCTCGAACAGACATATCTGACGGTGTTAGTGTATGGGGACATGTAAACACCTCCCAGATCCAACGAATCCAGATGTGTTCTGTAAGGATCAGGTGTAGCCTAACCTCTCAGCGGGAGAAACATCATGGCACGTGGATGGTGATGGTCCTCATATCCACCCCATGTATCCCTGGCACCTATACCCCCGAAGTGCTGAAATACTCAAGCCTGCAACAAAGTCAACAACATATAAGTATACTGACAATCAACATACGGGTGAATGAACAAGCAGTCCATTATTATTTATTTATACATGCAACAAAGATAAGTATTCTGCCAGATGTCTGGTCTTATAATGGTAGGCATTGTTAAGCTCCTTGTAGAAGTGTGCAAGGGAAGCTGCTCCCCATGCATAATTAGAGACAAGCTCCCAGTCTCTGAAGTACTTAAAGTATGTGACATCCACATAGGTGGCGCTCTTGTCAGTGAAGAGCATGGTACCCACCAAGTAGAGAAAATATATGTGGTGAGGTTGGTCCTACTTCTGCTGCATCTCAGGTATATCACCAGCCACCTGAGCCTCATGTGCCTTCTGAAGACGCTCCTTGAAAATATCCTTCAACCAGCTAAAGCGTGGATGGGCACCATTTGTCTTTTCCACCTGCTCCCAGGCCTTGACCAAATCAGCCCCCAACAGCTGCACCATCATATCAACTATATCGGTCCTGGAAACTACACCATCGTGGTCCAAGAGCATGCCCTCGATGGGGAGATGCAACAAACATGACATATCATCAAGTGTCACTGTCTTCTCCCCCAACGGAAGATGAAAGCTAGATGCCTCATCATGCAATCTCTCAACAAAGGTAGGAAGCAACCCGTGGTCAATAACACTGTAGCTGGTATCCTGCAGCCATTGAAGACCAGTGGCTCTTAGGGAATTATTGAACCATCGTGCTGCCATCCAAGTGGAGTTTTCTTCATCATGTAACACCCCAATCTTTTTCTCGTTGTTTATACACTTTAAATTGCCACGCCACTGCAAAAATTAAAAACAAAAATTAACATTAGCTTCACAAAAATTAGAATAATACATGGAAAAATTAACAACAGTTTACAATAATTAAAATACCATAGGAATTCAATTTACATTAAATAAAAAGGTGTAGCGTCTTACCACTACATCAATCGACATCCTGGTCGCGTGAACATGATACATGGTCAGTACAGACAAGTCATGTGGGCCACCAGGATAGTCATCTAGCTGCTCTGTCTCTTCCTCCAAATCCACCTGCTCAACATTACCCTCTACTTGCACCTTCACCTGCTCTTCCCTCTCCATTTGGGGCTCGTTCTGTGGCTCAGGATCGTTCCACTGAGATGTTCCCTCGCCAGTGTGCCCTCCCCCAGCCACCGCGCCTGGACCCCCTCCGATGCCATCCTCTCCACAGAAGCAAGCATTTCTTCTCTTTGACCCCTAATGCGTTCCATACCTGTAACATGCATAATTAAGTATACACACAATTAACAGAAATATAGGAAACTGCCAAAGTAAATGTCCACGGGTACAATTTGGATTATAAAATCCGAACAACAACAATATTGTTAGGATTTTATAATCAAAATAGCTTCAGTGCTACAAAAAAAATCGAACCCAAAGAGTGACATGCAGAAGGAATGAGACCTAACTTTTAGTTTGATGTTTGATGAAGCTTGAAATGTGATGATTTTGAGCAAAAATCCTCCAAGACTCGGCCAATGTGTAGTTTTAATTTTGGGGAGAGAGAGAGAGAGAGAGAGAGAGGGAGAGAGAGGGAGAGAGAGAGAGAGAGGGAGAGAGGGAAAGAGAGAGAGAGAGAGAGTGTGTGTGTGTGTGTGTGTGTGTTTTAGGGTAATTGTTGAAACTGTGTAAAATGGGGAAGTTTCTGATTTCGTTTTATATATAGATAGGTTTCGGATTATAAAATCCAAATAAAGGGTAGTTTTGGAAGAAAAAAGGACACGCGAGAACCTCATAGGATGGAAAAAAGTAATAGTTTTAATAATTTTCAGCTCAATAACAAGCAAATTGGCCTTCCTTAAAAAAAAAAGCAAATTGGCCTAATCTGACCCATTTATATAATCAAACTCGTCACACCAGAGTGGATTGGACTGACCTGACCCATTTGATATCTCTATCCATGTTTGGTCCGGTCAAAAGTTCAAGACATAGGATTAGCTTTTTACTTATCATGAACTAATATACTAATCTCTTTAGGGTAAAGCTTAGACTTTTTAAAAGCATGACTTGTTAGCCTATATAAATGCATATTTTATATTACATGACATTTATGACTATGTTGGTACCCTATAAATGCTACATATCATTTGCAAAATAGAAAAAGTACAGTTTGGGAAGACTAGGCCAAAACTAAAAGCAATTGTTTCTTTAAAAAACTTAACAAGAAAACTGAATGGGATATAACCTTAGTGACGGGAAAAAGAGTGTAGTACAAGAGAACAAAGATAAAATTAAAAACAACAGTTTTTAAGAAATTTTGATTTTGATTAAAATTATGGAAATGTTAACGAGTGTCCTAAGAACACTCTTTAAGTATTTTATATAGTAGGTTTTTATAGAAACTTGTGCATTCAATGAATCAAGAATTGAAGTATCGGACATTTTCAATGAATAATTTCTTAATTGTGAATCCTTAAAGAGTGTCTTTAGGACACTCGTTAGCAAGACCATTGAAATTATTTATCTATACTATCTATAAAGAAAATACACCATTTTGGGCTGAATTTTTCTCCTTCCAATTATACCTTTAATCAAATTTGACCTTAAGAATGCTATTTTGTTGGTGTCATTAAAAAAGATAAGAACTTATATTATATTTGTTATAATTTTTATGAAAGATATTATATTTGTTATATTGTTGGTATCATTGAAAAAGATAAGTATAGCTCGATACAATATGAAAGTGCAAAATATCTATTATTATCTATACCTATAATTTTAATCAAAATCAAATTAATTTTAATCAAAATTTTGTAAAAACTATTGTTCGTAATTTATACCTTTAAACAAATTTGACTATTAAAATGATGTTTTGTTGGTGTCATTCAAAAAGAAAAAAAATTATATTATGTTTGTTATGTTTTATTGAAAGATATTATATTTGTTATATTGTTGGTATCATTGAAAAAAATAAATATAGTTTGTTACGATATGAAAGTGAATATTCATTATCTATACATATAATTTTAATCAAAATCTCATAAAAGTTACTGATTGTAATATATACGCATTAGTAGGTATAGAGATTTTGCACTTTTCTATTGTAACAAACTATATTTATTTTAGAGTAGTAGCAAACTATAATTACCTTCCTCTCCAAAAAAAAAATTATACTTATCTTTTCAAAGACACCAACAATATAACAAATATAATATAAATTCTTATATTTTTGAATGATACCTAAAATATAACATTTTTTATGCAAATTGTTTAAGGGTATAATTAGAAGTGAAAAAAACAGATTAAAACCATGTATTCCTTTTATGTATATAATAGATATATATTAGCGGAAAGATGGGCACTGATGTACCCGTATTTCTGTTCTTTTTATTGCGTTGACGCTTGTAAATTATGAACGATGTTTTTATGAAATTTTAATTTTGATTTTAAACTTTAAAGTATAAAGATTATATGTATGTGAATTTCAAATTATATGCTTGTTTGGATTAGACTTATTTTGTGCTTATGCAAAACAACTTATCCAAATAAATAAGATTTTATGTTACTTTATAAGTTCTCACTAGCGAAAATTATATCTTTATAAATTGCTTTTTCATAAACTACATTTACAAACTTATGAATAATACATAAAAGTTTATTTATTTGCATAAGTTGTTTTGCATAAGTTAAAAATAAGCCTAATCCAAACGGGTATAACAAACTCAATAAACTATGTTTGTCTTTTTCAAAGACACGAACAATATAACAAATATAATATGAATTTTTTTTAAAGGAAATATAATATGAATTCTTATCTTTTTTAATGATAACAACAAGACACCAACAATATAACAAATATAATATGATTTCTTTTTTTGTTTAGAAAAAATATAATATAAATTATATTTTTTTTAATAATAATAATATGACATTATTGTAGGAAAATTTGTTCAAAGTATAATTGAATAATAAAAAAGTCAGGCCAATATCCCTTATTATTCTCTTTATATATATTAGCAAAAAGACAGGCACTCACGTGTCCATCTTTCCGCTCTTTTTATTGCGCTAACGTTTGAAAATTATGAAAGGTGGTTTTTTTTATGAAATTTTGATTTTGATTAAAACTAAGAATATAAATGTTTGTTGCTTTCAAGTTATAATAAATCAAACTAACCATGATTATTTATTTCAATGACACCAACAATATAACAAAAAAAATATAATCTAAATTCTTTTTTTTAATGACACCAAAAACAATCTTTATTATAGAAAAATTTGTTGAAGGGTATAATTGGGATAATGGAAAAGTAAGTATAAATAAATTTATCTAGTTTGTTACACTTTTTAAAAGATAAAGGAAAAAAACCAGACATATATATATATATATATATATATATATATATATATTCATATCGTGTTTGTTACATTTTTTTAAATTTATTCTTATCTATTTGTTACATGTGTTATTTGTATTGAAAATTGAGAGCATTTTTAAAAAAAGAAAAAATCAGCCCAAAAGAGCTTAAATGAGATATTTTCTTATTTAGTATAGAAGTATAGAATAGATATATAGTATTGATACTGGTGAGGAATAGATATATAATATGATAGATATAGATATAGATTCATTTGTTATAAAAAAAAACTTAATTTAAATTAAATTAAATCTTAACTAAATAATGAATAATAAGGTAGAACTAGTTTGGGGCAAAAAGAAAAAACACAATAGCTGCATCAAATCAAATTTGAAGAGTCCTTATTAACGCTAGGAAGTTGAAAATTTATTCGAAATCAGCAGTAGAAAACAATAGATACCGGCAGCATAGAAAAAGTGCACACCAATTGTCTTTTATCTTTGCTTTCATGTTTCATGTGAAAACACATCATCATTAATTAATATACGTCACCTCAATAAAACAACAACTACCTAACCAACCGGAACCTTAAACAAACAAAACCTTCGTATTCTGTTCCTACGATCACGATTCTCATATTCATTCATGAATACTCACGTGATCACCCCTAACCTCACCACCACCCTTCATCATCGTCATCATCATGTGCATGGTTTAACGAATTCTTCACACCGTTACTCCAAAACCAATCATCGTCTCTTCCATTCATCCAAAGTCTCTCATAACGTTCGTGTCTTTTCAGAGCTGAAGAGACAAAACAAAATTGATTACAATGATCCTGATTGGAAAACTAAGTTTAAAGAAGATTTTGAGGCACGGTTTAGACTCCCTCATGTTACTGATATTTTCCCTGATGCTTCTTCTATGCGCTCTACTTTTTGTCTCAAAATGAGGTTTGTAATTCTTTTCTTAGTCGGCTCATATGATTGACACTTTAATCATAACCACTTCTAAAGTCGCTCGTATAATTGATTGTGATTTGTTGACCATGTAAAATTCTTTAAGATGTATCAAAATTTAACTCTTTGTTATTTATGTAATTCATATATACTTTAGTGCTCGCGATTCACTCACCACATTTTCTTGCAATTTGATTCCGTCCTCATATATGGTTCGCTGCTGGATTGTGCACGTGGGTGTGGGTGTGGTTGTTTTCTCCGTATTTGGAAAGTTTCTTTAGGTTGTTTGTCACACACACTTTTTAGTGTTATTTGCTTTTTGTTTTCACTGGCTCAGGTTTTATGCCCCTCATGTCGTAATCTTCCTTTATATTTTAATCTAAATGGTGTTTCGGATGATACCATTTGTACCCTATTTGCCTAAATATATATATATATATATATATATATATATATATATATATATATATATATATATATATATATATACACACTTTAGTTTAAAAAAAATAACACGGTCAATCAATTGTAATTGTCAATTCGATTAAAATGTTTGATATTCATCCCGACTATTTTTAAAGTTACATGTATATGATTGATTGTGATTTGTTAATATTTGTAAAAGAAAAAAAAATTACTAGTGGTGAATGAAAATTAAACTCTTTTGTTTTTGTTGATGACAGGGCTCCTATAACTAGAGACTTCCATGGGAATTATGATTCTGGTGAGGAATGGAATGGATACATTAGTGATAATGACAGAGTGCTTCTTAAGGTAGTTTGCATTATTTGGCTTGTGTTGTTTGAACTTTGATTGAAATTGATTCAATGTTGTCGATGCGGAATATAGTGGAAGGCCAAAAATCATCCATATAAATACGCCATTGCGGCATGTGGCGCCACCATGGCGGGAATTCCTTCACAAACTTCCTATGGCGGTTGTCCAAAAAACCGCCATGCCATTTTGCCATGGCGGCACCATGACCGCCATTTAACAACAATGAATTGATTATGAAGAGTTAGCTTGATAGCTGTTGTTAATGTAGATATTGGATATTGTTTTAGGTGGATCTTCTTTGAATTCATGTCTCATTTCAAGTCATCTCAAGTTGTGTCGTATTAGCTGTAACTGTGATATTTGATTTTTTTTTTCTTAGATTTTCAATCATATTAGTCCTCTTTATGGAAAACTTTGTGCTATGTCTGTCAGCTATAAACTTCGTGTTTGAGGATGGAATGCCTCGCGAAGTGTTTTAGTGGCGGTTCATAGCCATTTCGGGTAATAAATAATCGCTCAAATTGTTGCCTTAAGTTGGAATCTGCTGTCTGGTTCATTGGTTGAAAATTGGTCTCTTTCTGTTATTAACACTTTGTTGTTACATAGCAGCTATAGCGACCCCATATCGCTATAACGTAGCAGAATTTGGACAAACCACAATTCTTTCCGCGATACGCTATTTAGTACAAAATGTTCTCTTTCTGTTATTAACACTTTGTTGTTACATAGCAGCTATAGCACCCTATATCGCTATAACGTAGCGGAATTTGGACAAACCACAATTCTTTCCGCGATACGCTATTTAGTACAAAATGTTGTCAAATAGCGGCTAGTGACATTATAGCACTATTGTGAGGCAGAATTTTAACAACCCGCTATTTTCTGCTATCTGTGATTGATTACATTGATTAAAACATTTGTTCGTTCGTAGTTTTGCAATTAAGCTAATATTTGTCCTTGGTTTTGCAATTAAGCTAATATTTGTCTTGTGAGAGAGAATATTTTTTACATTTTTCGCTTATCCTTGCATTGGAATGTCTTTTGTAATTGTAATCGAATTGAAGTGAAATGCTGGACTTGGATATTTACTGATGATCTTATTCAATTATGTTTAAAATACATGTTTTGCAATGCGAAATGCTAATGTTTTTACTTGCTTTGATCTTTCAGACAATATACCATTCATCACCAACATCTGCTGGCGCTCAGTGCATTGATCCTGGCTGTAACTGGGTGGAACAATGGTAAAGTGTTTGATTTTCCTAATGTCAATCTGGTATTTAATGTTGCTACATTGAGTATAATGATTGCAAGCAGCTTGTTTTTTGGAAAGAGAAAGAATGTATGATTGAGAGATGAACATTCTCCAGAAAATTATGAACAGTAGTTATTTATTTTTTCTTTTAAGTTACCAAATGGTTGTGTTACAATGTTTAGTTTCTATGACTTTTTTTTTTAAGTCTTCATGATGCATATAATTTTGTTTTATGACTAGCGTAAGCGGTATGGTAAAAGGTTCTGAAATCTTTGTAGGGTTCATCGAGCTGGACCTCGGAAAAATATATACTTCAAACCAGAAGAAGTAAAGGCAGCCATTGTTACTTGTGGAGGACTGTGTCCTGGTCTTAATGATGTCATTAGACAGGTTTGCTTCTGATCAAATTGTTTCTGATATGGCTTTGACAAATTCTTGAGAAAAGATAAAGATCCTATTTGTTTCATATCTGTTCAAAAATCTCTTTCGAAAGTTTTTAGAATGCTTGTTTAAAATTTTGAAAAAAAAATCACATTTCTGATTATTTTAAGAAGTTAGTTTGAGTAGCTTCTGGGCAGTGAAATGCTTTTATCCCTTAGTTATTGCCAGACCTCAAATATATTCGTTAACGTCATGTACGTCTTATTGGTATGTATTTAAATTTGTTTCTGAATGTTTGATTCAGTAATTAATGTGCTGCAGATTGTAATCACACTTGAAATATATGGTGTAACCGAGATTGTTGGTATTCCTTTTGGCTATCGCGGCTTTTCTGACAAAGAGTTGATGGAAATACCGGTAATCTCATATTTCCTTATCTAAACAACAATTGATTCGACTAAAGTTCGATACTAAGTCTATTGAACTTGAGCTCTTTCTAATGCTATCTAGTAATATTGCGATTTCATTACAGCTGTCAAGGAAAGTAGTTCAAAACATTCATCTCTCAGGTGGCAGCCTATTAGGAGTTTCACGCGGAGGACCCGGAGTTAGTGAAATTGTGGATAATTTGGAGGTTGTTGATCGATCCATTCTATTAATGAAACTGATTACTCTATACAGAAGTAATATTTGTCTGTGTACGCGCGCTTGTGTGTGCACACTAGTATATTTACCGTGATTTTTATTTTATATGCATATTATTGATTGATTGCAGGAAAGAGGGATCAACATGCTCTTTGTGTTGGGTGGAAATGGTACACATGCTGGTGCAAATGCAATTCACAACGAGGTTTTTAATCCTTTAACCCTTATATTAGTTAATTGCATTTATTTAGATCATTTTGTAATATATGATTTCTTAAGGAAATCATCTCTTTGGATTTGATTTGTTGAAGTTCACATAAAAGTTAATATATAAGCATGTCTTGAAAATCGAATGATTTTAAGATTTTATTGTTTTCAGTCCTGTAAAAGACGGATTAAAGTGTCTGTAATTGGAGTGCCGAAAACTATAGACAATGATATTCTATTGATGGACAAGACTTTTGGCTTTGACACCGCGGTTGAAGAAGCACAAAGAGCAATAAATTCTGCATATATAGAGGTAAATTACTTGATAATGAATCAATTTGACAAACCCAGTATTGTTTACTATTTAATAAATACTATCATATTTAAATATTTTACTCCTCTTATTAGGCGCATAGTGCATATCACGGAATCGGGATTGTGAAATTAATGGGCCGTAGCAGTGGATTCATAGCAATGCAATCTTCCTTAGCCAGTGGACAGATTGACGTATGTCTAATTCCTGAGGTATGTAAGTTAAAAGTTGCGCATAGCTCTCTATTTTTGTCGAATAGATAAACTGATACAAGTTCTATCTGTGGTTCATAGGTTCCTTTCAATTTACATGGACCTCATGGAGTTTTGAGTCATCTAAAGTACCTCATAGAATCAAAGGGATCAGCTGTAGTTTGTGTGGCAGAGGGAGCAGGACAGGTGATTAAGATTTTGTAATCACTTTCGTAAATAAAACATTGACAAAACTCGCATCCCTGAATTTTTTTTTCAAAGAATATATCATCAGACATAGAAACATGAACTTGCTAATAAATTTTATCTTCCTGATGCAGAATTTACTTCAAAAAACTAATGATACCGATGCTTCAGGGAATGCTAAACTTGGAGATATCGGGGTTTATATACAACAAGAGGTTTGCTATTATTTGCTTATGGTGCTTACAATAATGTAAATGGGTTGAAACTTTATGAAAATTGGATATATACTATTGTTTTATCCTATATAGATGAAGTATCAAACCAAATATAATGAAAGAAACTGTAAGATGTCTAGAATTAACATAAAAACAAGGGATGATGATTTTAATATTCTTGGATAGCTTATTCACATTTTCTTCACAAACTAATGCATGTATGCTTCTGAAGTAAGTGAGACATGACGTAGTTTTATACTCGTCGTGATCTTGATCTGCTCTCCTAGTTTTATTTCTGTTAAAAGTAAAATTCAAACAGCATATTTTGAGCTATAAGACAAAAATTGTGTTGAGTTATTTTGTAATGTCGTTCCAACAACTGTTTTTTTTTTTTTTTCAGACGAAAAATTATTTCAAGGAGAATGGTATTCATGCTGATGTGAAATATATTGATCCAACATACATGATTCGGGCGTGTCGAGCAAATGCATCAGATGGAATTTTATGCACTGTTCTTGGACAAAATGCGGTTAGTCACTCTTCCTGTCTATCTTTTCCCATTGTTGTATATATGTATGATTTCACTTTGATTATTGTTTCTCATAAGGAAGTTTATCAGCCTTGTATTCTTATCAACTCTTTACTGCTGAGTGCTGACCAGAGTTGTTAAATAGCGGCTATAGCGTAAAAGAATTGGAAGATATTCCAATCATTCCCTGTCACGCTATTTAGTACAAAATTTTGTGAAATTTCCGTGCTTTAGAACTATTGTATTGTATAGTAGAATTTCAAGAAATCACTTATTCTACGATCCACAATTGACAACACGGCGGCTAACCACTTCTGCTATAGATTATTTTATACTTCACCCAACTATAAGGATGAAAAATGTAGATCTCAATCGAAGTTACTATATATGTAAATATTAGTTAATGAAATGTTAAATATGAATATTTACAATAAACTGTGGTAAAAGGAACACTGGAGTAGAATAGGGATTGAATTGCCCTTGTAATCATGTTATGTCTACTCATCTTTGTGATTCTTTTTGTCCTCCATATAAGATTGCTGCTTTAGAGACTAATTTATGCTTTATAAGATTAGGAGGATCCACTATCTTTAATGCTTTTTCTAGTTTGTGATTATTTGTTTTGTGTGGTGACCTTGAATGAGAATACAATTCCCCAAGCACAAAATGCATATGGCATTTCCACTTATAAGGCCATATCTAGTTGTTGGAAATACGGTTCACGAGTAGTTTTGTAAACTGAACCGTAGTATTTAAACGTAGTACTTAAACACAAGTTGTAATTTTAAACTCTACGTTGAAAAATAAAAAATACAACAAACATTTTGCAGCCGGAGACGTAAGCATAATTGATTGAACTCCGTGATCATTTTTCACGTGTTCTTTGTTTGCATTTTAGTCTATGTTTCCTTTCGAATCAAGGTTTCTGTTCTAACACTAGTACCGTACATTTGTTATTCGATATTGATTCTCGGCTTTGGTATTGCAGGTTCATGGTGCATTTGCTGGATATAGTGGCATTACAGTAGGCATATGTAACACACATTATGCTTACTTTCCAATCACCGAAGTAATATCACATCCTCAGCTGGTGGATCCAAACAGTCGAATGTGGCATCGATGCTTAACTTCGACTGGTCAACCCGACTTCATTTGATTATTTTCTATTTTTGAACTAATATATTCAAGAGGCTTGGAAATTCAGGCTTCCACAGATTATATCATAGGAATATGGATTCAAAATGTATTTTTGGTTAACCTACCCATCATTATTGGAATAATACAAAGGATGACATTTCTTCCTTATATAAAAAATTGGTTATTTGTATAGCAAGGCAAATTCACAGTCCTGCCAATTGCATTCAAAATAAAACTTGAGGAAATAACCAAGCACTGAAAATGCTTGATTTTGATCTATTGTGACATTTTTTGTAACCTATAATAAAGGCTAAATTTAGTGAAAGTAAATAGCAGATTTAACTGTTGCTTTGTATTTGTACTCATGCCTCAGTTATTGGATTGCCTGTTCATATCTGCACGTACTCCTCATCACCTCATGCATTGAATAGTCAAAGAATGCTCCAAAATAAAGGTCTATTCAAAGAATGTATTTCAACTTTCTTGATAGCAATCACAAGCAGTAGAGGTTAATAGCTGCTCCCTTAACTGTAATATCTTAGCATTTAGAAGATTGAGGATAAATGGGGATGTGAAATATGTGTATGGTTTTTTATTCATTATATTCGGAGAAAGTATTTTTACTTTCAGCTGTGCTGGAAGTCACCAAAATTATGTTTATCATTTTTCTTGTAAAATGGTATCACTACATGAAAAATATATAATTTATTTGAATCCAAGGTTATTTTTATTTACCAACATGTAGTTGGTTCCAACAGGTAAGAGACTCTTACCTGAATTGTAATTTTTTCATAAACAAATGGTAAAGGCTTCAATCTTAACTCTTGTGTCTGAAGAAAACCCGATTGAAAAAGGAGGACTTACCTTGTGTGTCCATCACATTTCTTGTGAGTACCTATAACATAGTTATAAAAATAAGTTGTCCTTATTTGTATCAACCATTTTAAATAATTTTACTGTCTCTAATGCTATGGATAAATTTAACAATATCAGACAATTTAGTCTTTCAAATTGATAAATGTTAATGTCATTATGTTTTCTATTCTTTCAAATTGATAAATGTTAATGTCGTTATGTTTTTGTGATGTTCAATTTGTCCGCTCTTTTTTTGCACTAAATTATGAAAATATGTAAATTATGAACAATATTTTTTTATAGAATATTGATTAAAATTATATATAGATGTTTGTGACTTTTAAATTGTAACAAATCATGTTTATCTTTTTCAATAACATCAACAATATAACAATGTCACCAATAATATAACATTTTTATAAACAAATTTATTTAAAGGTATTATTGGAAGAATGAAAAAGTCAATTCAAAATCCTCTATACCTTTATAGGTGGTTATAGATAAATTTTAAAATCTATAAATAAAATTGAAATTTGGCAAACATGCAAGATATCTTAATATATAAATCCTAGGCAGTCTGATAAACACTTTTGCAACCCTAAAATAGCTAACCCTAACCCTAATTTTTGGTTTTGAAAAAAATTTATGAAAAACAATTCCTGCTGAGAGTTGAACCCCAGACCAAGTTCTGGTAGATCACAATCATTACCACTAGATCACTAAAGTTTTTTGTGACTTATAGTTGCTTTCATTTTATTTATCTAGCACAAATGCGAGTTCACTTTAAGTCATTCTCACAACCCTGAATTCCAACATCATTTGAACACGAATTGAACGTCATTCACACACATCATGCGATTCAACTTCATTTTCACCGCCGCCGGTGACCCCAATAACAACATCCCGCCACCGTTGCAACTGCCACTTCAACAACACATGCCGTCGTAACTGCCGCCGCCGGAAAATCACTTTCTCTCACTGATCCACACATATCACGCCGCCGCCGCAACTGCCACCTCACCAACAACTGACTGCCGTAAATGTCATTGCCGATAACTCGCTTTCTCTCACCGATTCACACTATCTTTCATCGAATTGACAAAAAATTATGACCAATGTTGATATTGATTGTCTGAATTTTGTTAATTTTGAATCCTTGACATTAGGGTTTGAAAATTATTGATTTTGTTATGTGATTGTGTGAATTTTAGCTTTTTCTTCATTATTCTTTTTTTCATACTAAATGTTAAGTAGTGTTGCTCTAACCCTAATGATTAGCCCTACTTTTTAGTTATAAAAATTTATGAAAAAAACTTCGGATGGGGATCGAACCAGGTACCACATGCTTTCAATTCACAACTCTTACCACCAAGGTACTGATGTTTTTTATGACAGGTGATTGTTTCAATGTTGTGTATTCAACACAAATCTCGGGTCCTCTTTCTTTCAATCTCACAATTCCTAAATCATTTCTCACTCACTTTCATCTCTCTCACCATCTTGCAATTGAACCTAATAACCATAACACCACCCTTTTTGACGGACCTAATTAATTTTTATGAAAAAAAAAATCTGCAAGAAATTGAATCAGATAACACATGAAAATGTCATTTTTTTTAAAGTCATTAACGCCATTGCAATTCCTTTTTTGATAGCAGTTCTTTTTCATTATTAGCGGTTCCTTTTCATTATTATTTTTTCTTTCAATTATCACATAATATTCCTTTTTATTTTTTTTCTTTCGGTTACCAAATAGCAATTCATTTTCATTATTTTTTTTCTTTTGATTATCACATAACAATTTCTTTTCCTTTGCATTTTTATAGATTTAACGGCTTTTGCGGTTAGGACCAATTTCTTGGTGCAAGCTTTTGTATGTATTTTTTCTTTTGATTTGTCATTTTTATTGCAGTCCATCTTTTATTTTTGTTGCTTTTTGAGATAGTTTGATAACATAATACTAAATGTAACTATAAAAGTAATAATATAGCAAATTTGATACTTATATATGAAGCTATACAAAACCCGTGCATCGCACGGGTTAAAGTCTAGTTTTAGATAAAAAAGTTGAGCCACGTGAAAAATGTCCCTTCTTGCCCCCACTGGACTGAATCCTTCCCGTAATGAAGCCTATAAAGACTTACCTAAAAACGTACCCTTCTGGTGTGATAGTATTAACACCTAAGACTTGATAGTAATGGTAAGATAAAGCTTTTGCAGCCTTATTTGGAACAACATTTCTGAAAATTTGCTACACATAATAAAGGAACATATCCATCCTCACCTTATTCTTGTTGTACATTAGTCAATACAGGACTTTAGTCAAAGATTAAAAAAAAAGTGCACGAATATACTTACCCCGTCACTGTTTCTATTGTATATTATTAATAAATAAATTTGGCAAAAGAAATTAGTAAAATCAAACACTTTTCTGTCAAAGTGAATCCACCAAGGTCAGCCCTAACAAGTGATCTTTATACGTATATTCTTCTCTTTTTCTTTATTTTATTACCATTCCTTTTTCTCTCTCAAGAGTAGCTAAGCCCAAAATTGTTCCTTCCTTTATGACTTTTTATTAAGTGTCTAAGTTGAAACATTTTCTACAATATTCAACCATTTTTAATGGTAGATTCCTATGTGCGATAACCATAAATTTGGACCATCTACAACGCTGACACGTGTGACATACAACAACTACAAAGTTGTTAGGTCAAAGTTCATTTTTGGCTTTGATCCAACAAACTTGTAGTTGCTCTATATACATATGTAGTGTTGTAGATGATTCAATCACGACTTCATTGATGCAACTGCCATAGATGCATATGATTTGAATTTCAAATTAATGTGTAATATAAAGCTATGATTCTTTTTTACACACACATATATATATATAACTTATGACTGAATACTCTTTTAGGCTTTTACCAATGTCTCCTTTCTCTTATAGTCTTATACAAGTTTTTAATTTGTAAAAAAGAAGGAAAGTTAAGTGCTGCATTGTTTTGTGAATTCAATAAATAACTGCTTCTGAGTGAAAGCAATTTTTGATTGGTCAATGGTCAGTGATAACAGCTACCAACAACACTACATCACACTATGGCCAGTTTTTTACATATAAGTTCTAAACCACTAAAGGCAGAGCTTGGAAATTGGTAGATAAAGAGCTTGAGTGCTTGACCATGTGTAAACGTGAGAGATAGAGTCAGAATGGGCACTTAAAATACATCGTCACTGCATTCACTATAAGCTGTAAAACTTTCACCAACCTTGGTCAGTGTATGGCAGTGCCATTGACCATATAAGTTTGGGTCCCTACTACCAAACACTGCACTGAATTACACATGTATTGAGTGAGTCTAATCACAACTTACACAAGAAAGATACCTCAGAAAACAGACATATAAAAGAAGATAATTCTCCTTGCAAACTTTGCCAATTCTCTTTTAGTCCGGAGAAATATCAAAAAATCCAATTTAGTCCTTAAGAAAATTAAAAACAATTTTAGTCCTTCAGGAAAAAAAAAAACTTGTGAACTTAATGTCTCTCTTCTTTAAACTTTGTTTGATTGATGTAGGACAGAGAAAAAAGTGGAAAATAAAATAAAAAATCAGATGATTACGTAGTAGTTTGGTTTCGACTCGGGATGTCGAGATCCAACCTACAACAACTAATTCTTACATGACCAGTGTTGAGGTATAATAATGGTGATTATGTAGTAGTTTGATACTAGAGAAAATGATGATAGAAAATAAATGTGTTTATAAAATGACATATTTGCCCTTAAACAAAAATCAATATGATAAAAAGAATAAAAATAATATTTCATTAAAATCAGCAAAATCATAAAATAAAATAAGAAAAATAAAGAGAACAAAAATATAAATATATTTTGTAACAATAAATTATTTTTGTACGTTTACATTCTATATATGAGTTAAAAATTGTCAAGTTAAGTTTAATAGATGTTTTTATTTTCCTTCTAATTGTTGGTTATCAATGTACTTTATTTTCTACCCAATTATTTTTTTAGGAATTATTTTCTACCCAATTTGAAAGTATTAGTTTTTATTGTGGTTCTCATCACACTTTTTTTTTCATTCTTTTATGCTCAAATTCTGTTTTTAAAGGAGGGAAATTTTCTAAGACTAATAGTTATTTTATTTATTTCATTAAATAAAATTGAGTCTTACTGATTTTCCAGTTTTTAAAACGAGTCCTAAAGTGATAGAGAAACATCGTCGGAGATATCATATTTCACTTTCAACTCAAAGGCAGGGTCGTAATTGAGGCAGGGCGAGGAGGGCAATTGTCCTAGGGCTAAAAAAATAAGTTTAAAATTCGGACCCCAAAATAAAATAAAATAAGGTATATTAAGGTCAAAACAAAAAACAATACTTAAACTCTAAAAGGGTGTGTCGGATATTGATCAAATGATCTTTTTCTGAATTAAAAGTGTTGCAAATATCTTTGTCAAATGTGTTGAGCCATCTTTTGAAATTCTTGTGTTTATCAAAGCTGCATATTGTTATCTAAATGTTTCAATAGCTTATCGAATTCACTTAACTATGTCGGTGACCGTTACATTTGCAGAAAAAAGTTTTTCAAAGTTAAACTTATTGATAAACTACTTGACACCGTTAATTTCAGAAAAAAGATTGAATGGTCTAGCCATTGTATGTATTGAGAAATATATGATAGAACATTTTGATGTAGACACAATTATTTGTTAATTTCCATTTAGAAATGCTCGTAGAAATTATTTTGAATGATCACTTGGATATTAAATAAAAAATTCCATGTTTTTTATGAAGTTTGAAGTTTTTATTAGATGATTTCTTGACGTGATAAAAAATTGTTATCTTCAAGCAATTTTTTCGAAGGATCATATCTTCATGCAAATTTTTTTCGCGTTTTGGAAAATCAAAATTTTATATACTTTTTAGTTAGGCCCAAATTGTATATTTGCCTTATGCCACCAAAATCTCATAAACGGCCCTGCTCAAAGGACTATCTGCTGCTATTATAAACAAGAGTTTCAAATTTGCGATGCATTAAAAGTGATCATCAAGAGTTTGTCAATAAAAAAACAATAACGTTTACCAAAATGAGTCTTAGTGAATAAATCAATAATCTGCAAGGAGGAAGAGATAAACACTGGAGTAATTGTTCTATACCGAAGATAATCTGCAAGTGAGGTGATAATCAATCTCAATGTTCTTGGCGCATTCATGACAAATCGAGTTATGAGCCATTTAAATACCACTCTTGTTGTTGTAGCACATAGAAGTTGGTTCATAAAAGGGAGACACGCATGTGAGACAATAGCCAACACAACCCAACTATTTAAGTAGTAGTGGATGTAATCGGATTATACTCAACTTTTGTAGACCAACGAGAGATAAAATCTGAAAGAATTGTTTCCCCTGACTGTTTCATTATGTTGTAATGTGTATTTATACAATGATGTTATCTTGGGCACCAAGTATCTTGGACTCCAAGTATGTCTAACCTAGGCCTCAATCACCAAGTATCTCTAACTTGAGCCTCAATTATCTCTAACTAATATATAAAATATACTAATAATTTATACAATAGATATTTTATATTCTAATAATATCATGTTTCTTAGTCTTCCAAAAAATAAGAAAATCTCCAAGAAATATACAAAAACCATGTGGTAGACTTGCGGTTTATGGGATCACCTATCCAATCAACATCAAAATAAACACATAACTTCGATGAAGAATATGAGGAAAATAACTCTAAAATTAGGGGCGTCATAGATGATTAAGGATGCGAAGAACGGTTGTCAATGTAATTTCGTGGGAGAAACAACAAATTGGCTGACAACATGAACAACATAAGTTAGACTAGGTCTTATAATCGTGAGATACACCAAGCTTCCAACCAAAGTACAATACAAAATAGGATATGATAGAGAAACATCGTCAGAGATATCATATTTCACATTCAAGAAGTAGCAAAAGTGCCTAAGTCAACTTCAACTCCCAAGAAGTAGCAAATGTTAATGTAGTTATATTAAGAGAGAATATGACCTCTATGAGAACAGACAACTTCAACTCCCAAGAAGTAGCAAAAGTGCCTAAGTCCTTCATCTCAAAGTGTTTGGCTAACTGCAATTTCAACTCATTGATCCCACTAACATCAACTCATGTGATAATTGTATCATCAACATCTAAAAAAAAGTACAATGCGACCATGAGTCGTGGACCTAATAAACAAATAAAAATTATGATCACTAGACAAAAACCAAATGATATGATCACAATAGAGAATTTCTCAAACATAGCCCGAGGTGCTTGTTTAAGACCATATAGACCATTTTTCAACTTGAATGCACCCTTCCCTCGGATTATGAGAAAAATATGGGGAAACACTATATATGTAAAACCATAAGACCCCGACTTTATTTAATAAATAAAAAGAATATATTATTCATACAGGTGCTACATTTACTCATCAATTCACTTTTTCTTTAAAATCATAAATCATAAATTAAGCAGCGGAATAGTTTCATCGACTTCAATTAAAATAATTTAAGGTCTAAACACCATAGCAAGATAAAATTATAATTTCCAAGCCAATTCCAACTAAACATAACAAACGACAAAATACCTCAACCCTAATGTTACAGAATCAGAGCAACGTAATCGTCTACATAGTTTCTTTTCTATTTCAAAACTAAAGTAAAGATAGAATAAGCTTCCAGCATCACCACCCCATTACCTTGCAACTAAAGCTCCTTAACCTAAGTCTTTGTACTCCCCACGAGTACAGACACCACCAATACACAACAACAACAGAGGGGTGAGAATACAATTCACAACGTATAATTAGAGCACATGAATAACATTAAAATAATAATCACATACAATCATCAACATTTACGAACATCATCAAAATTCCTCATCAATTTATACATCATCATTTACACATCTTTTCACAGTACACACTCCAAGTTCAAATATCACCATTTATATGCAGATGTACTTTATTCCTATCATTTATATGCATGTGGTACCATTTTTACCCATCATTTATTGTATGTCAGAGTTGTGTTACTGAACATACACTCATCATTCTCATCATTTTCCTAAATATGATATGATGCCTGAGAAAAGACTCACTAAATACTACAAAATAACACATCATCAGTAATTCACACCACAATAGGATTTATCTCATCAAACTCATCATTATAAAGAAGAAATGTCTCTTCATATTTCAACAATCATAAACAAGATATGTCTCATCATTACTCGTCATCATAAGCAGCATTTATCTCATCATTATTCAACATCATATCACAATATATAACTCATCAATATTCAGCACCAATATACAATATATAACTCATCAATATTCAACATTTTTACGATATTCAACCCACCTATAGCATCACCAAAAACAGTATTTAACTCACCACTTATCGACACAACAATACCCTCGCCAATTAACGACACCATTATTACATTTATTCATCTTATTAAAAACAACATTACAACATATTACTCCATCTCTTCAATGAAATCCCTATAACCCCTTAATTCGTCTCACCATTAGTAAACTCATTATCCTAAATCATGACTTCATTATAACTTAAATATTTGTCTCTCTATTATCGACACGTATAGCATCAACAATTTCCATAACTATAACTTCATTCTAACTTAAAGTCTGTATCTCACCATTATCATTACTTATGACGTCATCAACTTCCCCAACAATAACTTCATTATATTTTAAGGCCTCATTCCCCTATTATCGATTCTTCGTTATTATTGTCAATTATTATAAACTATTATCCCTTATTTTCATTTATATTCGTCTTACACTTCTCTAGTTGATTTCTATCTTAAACTCGTCATCATTACAATATTTAACTCACCAATTAACGACATCACGACTCATACTATCTTCACCCATTGACGACACATTATCACATTTTATTTCATCTCCTTAAACACAACATTATAACATGTTACTTCATCTCATCATTAAAAACTCTATAACATCATTAACTCGTCTCACCATTAACAAACTCTTTACTCTCAATCAAGACTTCAATATAACTTAGTATTTTGTCTCCCTATTAACATCACCTACAATCCCTACAATCTCCATAACAATAACTTCATTTGAACTTAAGATCTTTATCTCACCATCATTAGTACTCTCGTATCACTAATTATCTTAAACGACCACACCATATTCTTCGTTTATTGTAATCTTATACTCTTCTATCTAACAATTATCTTAGACTCATTCTTAATTTAGGGGAATCACATTTATCGTCTTCGATTACCATAGACCATCACTCCATATCTTCACTTATAATCGTCTTATACTCCTTTAACTAATTCATTATCTTAGACTCATCATCGCTCTAAGGAATCACTTCTAGAACACCTAAACACACTTCCCTCTCTTAGGTACATTGCTTCGGGACCCTAACTTTCACTTTAGGAACTCATTTAAGGAAGAAAAGTAGGTTTTTCTATGTATGGGAAGGGTGCACGACCATACTCCCAGGGGGCACGACCGTGCGCCCCCAAAACAACACAAAAAGGAACATTGGCAGAAAGTTAAGCACAGGTCGTGCTCCCTGAGGGCACGGTCGTGCTCAATGCACCAATTATGCAGAGATCGCAGATTTTGTGATTTTTCGCCATGGGAGCTTCTCTGGCTCCGATTTTGACCCCAAACGCACCCAAATCGTCCAGAAACATCACCCTAAGGTTACCCTAACATCCAAACACTAATTTCCACATAATCCACCTAATTACAACAATTTTTTACATGTTTAATTCACTTCTCAAAACCCTATTTACATCAATCTTTCTCTTTCAATTTATTCTCACTAACACCCCTTCTCAACACCAATCATCACCAATTCTCTCTATTGTTTTCTATGATTATAGCATACATCATAAGACTCATAACAATTCTAATTTTCAAAATTAATGGACACACAAAGATGAGGGTTTGAGAACCCTTTTCTCCCCTTTTCAAAATTAAAAACCCAAAGATGGAGGATTCTCCCCCTTACCTCGAATTCACCGACAATGCAGCTCTCGGCTTGATGTTCCTTAGCTAGGTTCTTCTCCCTCCCCTTCCTTCTTTCTCCTGGTTTTCATGCTCAGCTTTCCTTTGCATCCTCTCTCTCAAAAACCCTAGTTTTTCCTCTGTTTCTCTCAATTTCTTTATTTTATTTTATGTAACCCTAATTCTCCCATGTTCTCCTCTATTTATAGCTACTGTTTGTGCTTAATGTGATAGAGATGTGACTAGCCAATCTGGAGATCCTTTGAATGGAATAGGAAGCCCTATGAATAAGTTCAAGACAGAGGATGAATCAAGCTTTACAAGGCTTAATCATAAAGATCAATGAAAAAGAAATTCAACATGCATCTGAGGCTGCACCAAATTAGGTCACTTTCTTACAATTGGATCAAGATGTTTTGAGCCCAACTTGAAACCCAAATTCACATGACAAGAAGCTTTAGTGGACTGATTAGTGCTAAATAAAACAACCACTAAAAGTCCAATTTTATTCATTTTAATATGTAATTTTTGTTTTTTTTTGTGGATTTTTAGATGATGTTTTGTATTCTCCCAACCTCTCCAAATGCTTCAAATTAGTGCTCTAAGTTATTATAGTGGCTAGTGGGAATTTTAATCATGTTAGTGCCTATTTTCTAGGTAATAAACATGCATTTATCAATGTATTTGGTATATGCATGGTAGTGGGAATTTATCTCTAGTATTTCAAGCCTAGACTATAAATAAGAAGCTCATGTACTTCTCAAATCACAATTTGAAGATTAATATATTCGAATTTTCTATATTTTGAGAACTTTTTCTTTGTTCTTGGGTTAAGAACTTTTATAGTGTTGGTTCTACCGGCAGGTCGCGGTTAGGGTCGCACTTTTGTTTGATAACTTTGGTTCTACCGACAGGTCGCAGTCAGGGTCAACAATATAGAAAGATTATATTGAGGAGTGTGTAAAAATTATATATTTAACTTTTTAAAAAGTCAACGGTTTATTATTTTCAATAAAAAAATTCTACTATTAACTTCCTAAAACTAGTGCCCAGTTAACATGACCCTAAGGCTTTGTTTGAGAGTTTGGAGGGAAGGGGAAGGAAGGGCTGGGGGGGGGGGGTGAGAAATATAGAGAAAAATTGAGAAATCTTTCGCATTTTTTGAAAGAGTATTTTTGTAGATAGTGATAAATTAATGTTTATGATTAATATATTTTTAATTTTAAAATTATTATAACAACATAGATTAAATTTGAATAATTCATATAAACCCTCTCAACCCCCCCCCCCCCCCCCCCCAACCCTCATCCAATACAATTTTTTAGTTCCTCAAATGAGGAAAGTTTTATATTTTGAATAAAAATTAACCCCTCAAAGTCATCTTCTCTCAATGTCCTCTATTTCTTTCACTTACTACTTCCTTTTTCCTAAACTCTCCTCTCCCTTCCCTTCCAAACTCATAAACAAAGCCTAAAATAAAAATCAATGCCCGAAAACACTAGTTAACATTTCTCTTAAATTATCGTATTTTTTTTTCTAAAAATGAATAAATGTTATTTATCGAACCTAGGGAGTGCCATTATATAATAGAAGAGTGCCCTAATAAGCAGAAGTGAATTTTTGTTTTGTTTATTTGTCTGGCCACAAAGACCAATGCATAAATGTTGACCGGTCAAAGAATCGAAACAAAAGCTATAGTGTGGGCCTTTTCCATTATGGATGTTTCTAATCCCAATATACAGCAAAGACGAATTTTGGGTTCCCTCACCTAGGGCTGGACATCGGGCGGTTTCGGTCGGAAATCGGGGCCAATATGTGAAACCACACTAACCCACGGTTGGGAGAGCCAGGCCCATTTCCGTCCAACTTTGTCTTCGGTTAAGTCGGTTTCGGTTTAGTCGGATACAGCGGTTTAACGGGTGGGTTGTATCGGTTAACCCGCATGATTTAATTGCTGCCTTAATTTTTTTGTTCTATTAATTTTCCAAAAAAAAAATTATATTACCATATCTTGGACATGTCAATAAAAGTGAACTAAATTTCTGCATTTTTGCCTTTCATATCAGTTTGAAGGCTAATACAATAATTAGGCTTTCAATTTAACTTAAAATACTAGGATAAGATTAATAGCTGATTAATTGCAACATAAGAACCATATTAGGTCCAAGCAAGGTCAATGTCATAATATTGTTCTATACTTAAAGAATGGCCAATATTTAAGCCATCATTTAAACTTCACAGCACAGCCAACATTAATAAAATGCAGTAGTTCAAACTAAGTCATGATATATTTACAGTCATCCAATATGAAATTTTATAAACATTAAAACAGCTGGCTTTAACAGCACAGGCTGCATGCATTTGCTGCTGCTACAACATAGCGAAACAAGAACCTTGAATAATGTTGTTGCTGCTGCACATGGAAAAATATATGTATATAAGTTCTATATGTGATATCATACTAAACATTTGCAAATAAATCACAGGAAAAATTTAATTATAACCTTGATTGAGATCAATTGTTCTCTTAGTTAGACCAGAAAAATTGTTGAGCATCATAGTTAGAAGGAGAATCTATGCCAAATGTAAGAATCTGTTTCAAATTTGAATCAAAACAATAAGCTTGTTAACAATATAAAAAAAATTAACCATCGTATTATGTTGATAACACCGTTCAATTAAACTATTAAATCATTACGGTTGTTATAAGCAAATTTTAAGAGGGAAAGTGTGTAATTATATGTGTAAATGTTTGTTAACTTTTCCAAAACAGCAAATACACATAATCATATAGGCAGTACATTACTAATCATATAGGCAGATATACATAATCATATAGGCAGTACATAACTACATATACACATAATCATATACTTGTAATTTTAAAACTTACGATTAGCTCCTGCTCTAGTTAGCCCCTCCATAGCTGCAACCTCAGTTACCACATCAACAGCTGCAACTCCAGTCACCCCCTCCATAGCTTCGGCTCCATTTACTCCCTCCATAGCTCCGACTCCATTTAATCCCTCCATAGCTCCGACTCCATTTAATCCCTCAAATACTGATTCAGATATTAAAAAATATTATTCAAGACCTGTTGCCGCTTATCTTTCGCTTAACAACATATTCAAGTAAAATTGAAGGTAAACTCAAGTAACAACATATTCAGCCAACAACTATGAACTATTACCCTATACTCAAAATCTAAGAATATTCTTGAATTACCAAATCTTGTTGAAGTTATACACAAGTTCCAGACTTTCTATTACCAGCATTATTTCAACACAAAAAAAGAAACAACACAACAAATTTTCAACTCACTGTTTTCCAAAATTATAGCATCATTTCCTTCTTCAGCCTCCATCTCTAGTGTTTCCAAAAACACAAGTGTTAGCAAACAAAAACACAAAATTAAACGGTGGATGAACAATAGGAAAAGGCTATAACTACAAAAAGTTTTAAAATTTTAGAATAACCTTTTATAAATCGTTTAACTACACAGGTTATCGAAAAATAAGCATACGCTGCAAACTCAGACTTTCATCACTTATACTAATGGCAATATTAATATTTCTATTACCAGAAACTTTGAAACTTGGCGATAAATCACAAAGTATACGGCATTTTATATATATATATATATATATATATATATATATATATATATACTATGAACTTCAGTTTAAAAATAAACATCAAGTTGATATACCTTATTTTTGAAATGCCCGAACCCGGAGGAGAAAACGAGGTATACGAAGCCAAGCAAACAAATTCAATGAAAATGAACATAATTAAAATGCAGAGAAAAACATACAAACCTTTCAGAGAAAAACAACACCAAACCTTTCAGAGATCTTTGAAAAATGCAATTTTCAGGAGATTGAGATTTGGGTTTATGTTAGAAAAACGATTTCTGGAAGAGGGTTTACGATTTAAGGATGATTAAGGTGAAGCATGATGATTTTGGAAGAGGGTTTACGATTTCTAGAAAAAATGAAAGTGAAGGTTTTGTCTTCTCAAGTTCTCACCCTCAGATCTGTAAAGCAGCGGCGCAAGCAAAGAAGAGAAAACTAGGGTTTTTTCAGTTGTTAACAATATATATGATTGGGCTTTGGATGAAATTGGGCCTATAATTTGGGTTGGACAGATAGGTGAATAATAAGATGAATGGGTCGGTCGGGTGCGGTTTTCGCTGGGTCATTCCAGCCCACCCGAAACCGACCACTACAATCCAGAAAAACCCACTACTAATGGGCCGATTTAACCGGGTTACCCGTGTAACCCGAACCGACATGCTTCGGGCTTATTGGGTCGGCCGGTTTGGGCCGGTTTGCATTTTTTTGTCCAGCCCTACCCTCACCTTTGTAGATCTTCTTGGTCGCCAATACAGACAAAACAATCACCCAACAAACTACTCCAAACGTTAGTTACGTTAAATCCTCAAATAATACACGTGACACCAACCAAACCAATGAAAACCATGTATTATGACATGTCTGCCCTTTTCAAAAAACTAGTACTCCATAATATGACATGTCTACCCTTTTGAAAATTTGGATTAATTATAGGCTCCTAATGAATACTTTTATTATTAAAAAAAATGTGACAATTTTTTTCTTCCCTTCAAAATAGTTGAGAAAATATTATGTGTTAAAAACATGTATAAAAATAAAAATTGACATATGGCAGATGGAAATGTTGACGCGTGGTGTAATATGAAAAACTTAGTTTTGTTTTAATTTTAAATATTATATATGATGATATATATGATGATGATAGTATAATGATGATGATGATGATTTTTAAAACAACCCATAAACAAATTGTTTTTTTATATTGATTCTCCTATGAAATGAGAAGTTAGGAGAGATTCACATGTGACAACACAATTATAACCTCTCAAATATTACATTCTAACTAGACAAATGTTATGCCTCAACAACATTGTTTCATCAAAATTTTCTCTACCAACCGCATCTCTGCAGTATTTTCTGCAGCTGATCTGTAATAATCTGACTATAAACAACTACACTACCAAACATCTTATCCCGCCTTAAATTCCTATCTTCTTATTCATCCAAACATAGCTCTTTCAAATGGACTTTTGGTGAAGGAAAGAAAATTCACATAATCATTGTGAAGTTCCACTTGAAGGTCCATCAAATTTGATCCTTTTAGCATTTGGACTACTATGTGAAGAATTTGGACATGATCCATTTGTTAATTCATCACTCTTAAAACTCATGCACCCTGCATCAAGCACCCCAATAGGGCTTTGAGGCACAAATGGTGCAAAATTATTGCCACCAATCTTTATCAAGGAAAGATCTCTTATCAATTCAACACACTTTAGAACTCTCTCCTGCACAATTCAACAAAGGAAACATGATATCAAACACAAGGACAAAACTAAAAGCAGAATTTGTTGTTTGTTCTTGCTCACTGTTTATACGTGAGAACCACGGACCCGGATTCCCTATGGTAGAAGTTCTACACGTGGTAATGAATCTCGGCCATTAATTTCATATCAGAAGACTCAAATTACACAATTAACGATCTCGACCCTTAAGTTGGATTCGACGGTCGAGATCTGTAACTGCATAGCAGATAATCCATTTTCAGGAACCACAACAACCTCACCTTATCTACAATGAAGAAATCAGTTATGGCCTTATCAACTTCTTGTGCTGGCAGCTCCTTTAAAACAGAAATTGCTACCGCTGCTGCGATTTCAGAAGGCCTGAATTCCAAGAAGTCAATACCTGCAATGCAATTGAATTTTCCAACAACAACTCTTCAAATTCATTACTCATTAAGACAATGTAGTACACAAGGACAACATATATAGAGTAATGAGAATGAATAGTATACCCTTGATTATGTTAAGGATGAGCTGCACTGATCTTGAAATCGACAACTTTTCGGGATACTTCTCGCAACTGATCTTAGCAAGGAAGAAGTCTATGAAGGAACAAGGAGTTAAAGCCCGCATTTTCCATCCTAATGTGCTTAATATCATTAGTTCCATTCTCTGAATTGTTTTAGCTTGGAATACAAATTTCGGTTCTCCAACCTGCACGTTATCAATATCAATGAGAAAATTAGATGCTAAAAACAAAATCATATGTAACAACAATCTTAGAAGATTATATGATTCTTCTATACCTGCAAATCTACAGATTGAGGCACTTTAACCTCTTCCATTTTAGCTGCAAGTGAGAAGCAAGCTACAGCTAACAATTGTACAGTCCAGGTCACACCTCTCTGAACATGCCATACACAACAATTAGGCTTTCAATAAGAGATCAGAGTAATAAACCAAGTAAAAAACACAAGCAAACTTCGATGTTTGATATTCGATCTTACCGGTAATTGAAAAACAGATAGGAATCGATCCAAGTAGTTCACAGATAGGCAAAGACTCAAGGGTCCAAATCCATAATAAGCATGAGCCTGTTGATCACATTATTACAGACAAAATTCAGTAACAGGATTATCCAATTAAAATACAAGATTGATGAACTTCATCACACAGTTTAAACCGGTAAAAAATCAAAATTTAAATAAGAAGCAAAATGGAAATCAATTTAGAACTTCAACAAGTTGCCACAAAATTAGTTGAGGAAGAATTGGCAACAACACCTAACCAAGAAAATTAACTGAAAAACCAATTAAAACTCAATGAAAAACCAGACATTGCAGACTAATTGATTTTGGGATTAAAGCCACAATCTAAAACCACATAAAAACACACTTTTGATGACTAAATTCACATTAGAATCACTTAAACCACCTAGTTAAGAATCACATAAACATTAAAGCAAAAAAATCATATAAAAATGATTTTTTTTCATGACCCTTAAATGAAAATAAGAACTTTATGGTCACAAAAGAATTAAAACAAAAAACCAACCTTCCAAATCCAATCAAGAGCATCTCTTCTAACACTCAAATCCAAATCACCACTACGCAATCTTATCAAATAATCCTCTCTAGGCAAATGATCCTTCTCTTTCTCAACCATAACCTTCACAATTCCCTCACTTTGTGCAACAAAACACAGAAATGAATCCGATCCAACGTTGTCCAAGTTAACATTTGTGTGGTCCCAAGAAGGTGAGATTCCAGAACCATCAACAACATCATCAAAACATGTGCTATTGTTTTCACTACATAAAAGATTAGATTCAGCACTGTCAAAGCTTTTAGCCATTGAAAGATGTTAAAAGGGTGCTAATAATGAAACTTCATCAAAAGGGGTTACTGAAAAAAGCTTAAAAAGTAAAACTTTATTGATGTGTTTTTTGTGATTAGATGAAAAAATTGAAATGGCACTGGTTGAACATGGAAGGAGAGTGTGAGAGTGATGAAAGAGATGATGAGGTTTATGTAGAAAATGGGTTTGTGTTTTTAGGGTAAAAAGAATGGAGAGAGATTGATGGGGCAAAAATGATGATGGGTATCCATTGACATAGCCAAGACCCAAAGAGAAAGGAAAATAAAACATGACAAAAAGGTTTTATGGTTATGGTGGGTTCCCAATAAAAAAAAAACACAAAAAAAATTAGTTTTGTGATTTTGTTAAAATGGAAAAAGTTCCAAGCAAAAAAAAGAATGTTTTTGAGAGCAAAACATGGGGATTTCTTTTTTTAAGCACAAGCCTTTTTTTAATATTAATTTTAAATTATTATAGAAAAATATTTAGGCGAGTTGACTACCGATTCAATAGATATAAAAATAGAGTTTTCAAGAGTTTTGACAAAAATAATTACGTATACCTACCGATGAACTCTTCACGTCGACAAGAAGAATCAATCTCACGTCTTTGCAAAACATACACAAATTCCTTATCAAATGGATCGACCTCAGTTTCATGAATATTTATATAATTTATGATAAAGAAGTTGTATGAAGGGTAAACATTATTTTATTTTCAATTTGAAATATATATATATATATATATATATATATATATATATATTATGCAATAAAAATTAATCACGACTTAACGTTGTAGAATAAGTTCTTTTTTATAAAGGCAAAAAAAAGCAATAAAAGGCAGGAGAAGGTATGAACCATATACACTAAGATATTACACCTGAGAAAGCAAGGCAAAACTATCCCTAACATTGTAGAATAAGTAAGAATATGTTCTATCAAAAAAGGAATAAGGAAGAATATTTTTTTTTTAGATTTAGTAAAAATTTAATTATTATGCACAAATACTATGGAAAATGTATATAGAGACGTCCAATTATATTTATAATGTAGATATTTGTATAAGTATTTTTCTTTCAAAAATATTTGTATAAGTATTTTAAAAAAATAATATTACAATCATATGACACCACTGTGAGATATAAATAATGGAGTTTGTGTAAAACTAGTATTTTTTTACATTATCAGTGAATACTTATTAAGCTCCATTTTAAAAGTATGAATGGTTTTATATAAGATAGTCAAAACTATACTGGTAGTCCTTCAAAAAAAAACTATACTGGTAATATGAAGGTAATTCAACTTATTTTAATTCTGTAAATTATTTTCTTGGATTGTGACAATTACAAAGGGTGAAATAATTAATGAGCTATGAAGAACTTTCCTCTATTACATGAACCATAATCGTGACTTTTCTCTTCTTTTTTGTTTGTGTGTGTGTATATATATATATTTCATTTTATACAAACATAAATGTACTCTAACTTCTCTAAAAAAAATAACAATGTGCTCTAATTGTTATTCCATATTCCCATATAGTTTTTGAAATAATACTCTAAATCACAGTATTCACTTCAATTTATTATATTTACGCATAGGTCAAATACTAAAATTTGTCAAAAAAATAAGTTAAATAATACGTAAAAGAGAAATGAGAATTTTTTTTTTTTTTGAGCAAAGAGAAATGAGAGTTTGAATTAGGCAAAAGAGAAATGAGTTATTATTGATAAACTAAGAATATCGTTGAGTCAAAAAAACTAAGAATGTGGTCAAATAAAAAGATAAACTAAGATATTTGATCTACAACTGAATACAAAATTTACTTACATTGCATAAAAAAATTGTTTGCATGCATCTTTTTTTTTTTCTTATAATCATCTGATTTTAATGGGAAAATAACTTTGATAATGTGAAGTTCGATCGGAAGATAAGTATAATTTAAAAAAAAATAGTTTTTTACCAGAAAAATAGAACTTCAATTCTTACAAACAATAAGTCTTTTGATAGAGTTCATTAATTACTTGAGTTTAATCACGTATTCACACACATCTAGTTAAATCAAATAGTAATATCACTTTATTATAATACTACCATATATACACGATGAAATATGACTAGATCAATATCCAAAAATGTTTACACTTTACACTTATACCGTATCCAAATTAAATACGTGAACCAATGTTTTTATTTTGAGTTTTATATATAATTGATTCCACATTTACACAAAGCTTCCTCAACAAAGTATAAACTGCCCAACATAATATCAAATGGACTAGACTTATCTCATGTAAACTTCTTTTTTTCCGATCATATATGAACTTTGCACTGTATTTATGTTTGAATTATTCCATTGGAATTAACTTAAAGATATTGAAGAATTTGAAAGATAAAATATGTTAGAAGAACTAAACATATTATAAGATAATGGAATGTTTGTCATTTCACATTCATGTGAATAGAATATATACATGATTGTGTAATGTTTGGTCAACTCTATAATTATGATACATCATAATTACATGAAACTAATTATAATTAACAAATAATTACAAAATATTTTATTCTATCATACCCCTGTAGTCGAAGCGAGGGGCTCACTGACGCTTAGACCGGTCCAAAAATCATTAAAGAGAATGCGAGAAAGTCTTTTGGTGATGGTGTCTGTAATCTGATGTCAGGAAGGAACATGGAGAGCCTGTGCCTAACCTCGAGCTACCTTTTCTCGAACAAAATGAATGTCCATCTCAATATGCTTGGTGCACTAATGCTGCACAGGATTACCAGAGAGATAGATGGCACTGACATTGTCACAATACACCAAAGTGGCCTGGGGAATAGGAAAATGAAGCTCCAGAAGAAGGTTGAGAATCCAACATGATTCAGAGACAGCATTGGCAACACCCCTATATTCTGCATCAGCACTAGAACGGGAGAAAGTGTGTTGTCGTTTGGAAGACCAAGAGATTAGGATGTCACTGAGAAAAACACAGTAACCAGAAGTAGAACGTCTGGTGTCAGGACATCCACCTCAATCAGCGTTAGTGTAGGAGATAAGCTTTGTAATTAGGGATGATGATAAATGTAATCCAAAATGTAAGGTGCCCTGAACATAACGCAGAATACGCTTAAGAGCAAACATGTGTTTCGTGCGAGGTGCATGCATGTGAAGACAAACTTGTTGAACAACATATGATATGTTAGGTCGAGTGAAGTGAGATACTGTAAGTCCCCAGCAAGACCCCGATACAAGGAGGGATCCTCATAAGAAGTGCTGGAGGAGATGCTGAGTGTCTGCTTTGTGTCAATAGGAGTGGTTGATGGTTTGCAGAATGCCATGCCAACATGTTCAATGATCTCTGAGGCATAAATGCTTTGATTGATAAATATGCCACTAGAATGACGAGATACTACAATACCCAAAAAGTAAGTCTGAGGGCCCAGATTCTTCATTGGAAACTCAGATGCTAAGAGTGACATAATTGATCTCTGAAGGCCTTGAGTAGAGGTAATGAGGATGATGTCGTTTACATATAGTAGAATGTAAGCCATGTCAGAACCTTGTCTATATATGAGGAGGGAGTGGTCTGATGTTCTATGGCGGAAACCAATGGTGGCGCCATAGTCAGCAAAGCGTTGGTACCATGCCATGGGCGCTTTCTTGAGACCATACAATGACTTCTTCAACCGACAGACATAATCTGGATAGCTGGGGTCGTGGAAACCCAATGGCTGATGCATGTAGACAATTTCATGAAGATCATCATGTAAAAAGGCATTTTGGACATCCAGCTGATGAATAGGCCAGGATTTAGATAGAGCAATGGTGAGCATTGTGCAAATAGTAGCCGGTTTCACCACCGGGATGAAAGTCTCATCACAATCCACGCCTGCAACATGTGACCTGCCATCACCTAAAAGACGGGCCTTATAACGCTCAAATGAGCCACCATAATTTTTCTTATGTCTAAAAATCCACATACATCAAATAAGATTAGCATCACAAGGACGAGGAACTAAATCCCACGTCTTATTTCTAATAAGAGCGTCAAATTCAGATTGCATTGCGGATTTCCAATTCGGGTCTGATAACGCTAGTTTGGGGTTTTTAGGTATGGGTGATACGGTGTGGTTGGAGTGAGAGATTGATAAGTTAAATATCTTGCGGGGTTTGACAATGCCTTTGATGCTAGGTGATGGACGAAATTGGTAAGTGTACCAAATCGTAACAAGTAATAAAGTAGTAAGTTTATCATTCTCCACAGGGATTGTTGTTCAACTTAGTAATTAATAAAACTTATTTCAAAAGATGAAAGTTAAATAAAATTGAATAGAATTTGATAAGTGCCATAAACTAGTTATAAAGCATATTTATTTTAGGCACTTTTCTTACTTGTTTTACAAGTTATCTTTGTAAAAGCTCTGAAAGAAAAGATAAATATCATTTCATGCTTTTTAGACCTAATCCCAACCATTTTTGTAGGTACATGCTATTTCCTTGGACTTGAAGATCAGAGTCTGAAGATCAGACTCTGAAGGTCAGCGTCTGATGAACAGTGTCTGAGCTTCAGAGTCTGAGCAATTTCGCAGAGCAAAGTATGGTCGCAGAGCGAAGTAGGTTCTGAAACTCCAGACTCAAAAGTTCAGAAGGTGAGGTGGCAGAAACCTTCGCAGAGCAAAGTATTGCTTCGCAGAGCGAAGTAGGGCGGTTTGAACTGTTCAAGGCTGAGGTGGCAGAAACCCAGTGGTGAAGAAAGGACTTTGCAAAGTGAAGTATGACTTCGCAGAGCAAAGTCCTTAATAACAGAACACTTATAAATAAAAACAAAAGCTGGATGTTTGGAGGGATGGTATTATTAAGTAGTAATATTTTTAGGTTATAGTTTTAGACAGAAAATAGGGCTAAAAGAGGTGATCTTCATGGAGCAAGAGTGAAGGGAGTGTGGATTAACTAAGATTCTTTGGGAAATCAAGACTTAGCTTTGGATCTTCATCTTTCTTTCCACTTTTGTATTGTTGTCATGACAGTGACCAACTAACCTTCCCTTGTTGGGATTGGAGGTACTTAATCAAGTTTAGATGTAATCTTTTGATCTTGCAAATATATGATTCTAGTAACTTATGTGATATTGAAGTTATTCTTGCTATTCATTCTTATGCTTGATTTAATTGTTATTGACAAATACTTTTGAATCTAGGGTTAGAATAATCTTCTATCAAAACAATCATTCTAGACATAGATTTGGGTTTTGATAATCACACAAAGTGTCGGAACGTAAAGCTTTCGGATGGTTTAATAGATTGGGAAATCGTCGATTAAACGATACGATCGATCTCACGACGTCATTTGGACACGAATGATGTTGTCGAGTGATACATGACAATTTCGCTAAAAAGCCATAATCCATATGCATGATCATTAGAATATATTCGATGCTAGATTGACGAACTCCAATGCCAACGCTTTTATTTCCTATTACTCGTCGTCTTTATTACCGCTTTTAAATTCCAATAGTTTATAACAAACAACTTATAAACCCAAACTTGAAATGATAACAATTGTTGAATGGCTTACGGTATCGCACTAGTCCCTATGGAGACGATATAAAAAAAATACTTACTTTTAACTAAACAACAAAATGGCGCCATTGCCGAGGACTGGTGTTTAGATATTTTAAACATCGCAACAATTTGTATTGTTTTGAGCATTTATATATATCTTGTTAATATTCTTTTTTCTTTTGTATATTGTAAAATTTTGTTTGCATTAACCCTCTTTGTTATACAAAGAAAAATTTCTTGTTAGTTACACTCGTTTCAGATTCTCAACATAAACGAAATCATGGCTGATCATGATTATATCAACTTCTATACTTCATTCGAGTATGAATCCTATCAACAGTATCAACAATATCCTTCTGAAGATGAACAAATGTTAACAATGGAAAATATTTTGAATATGTTCATACAACAATCCATGATCAACATGCAAAATACCAACCTAAGATTGAAGACTTTATCAAGCCATTTGGAGATTTTGCAAGTTCAATTAGATTTTTCACCAAGAATCATGGATGTTCAAACCAACAATCAATCGACTCTTGAATTCGGAGAGGTTGTTGAAGAAGATGTTGATGAAAATGAGGAAGAGTTAATGTTTGAAGGATGTGGTATAATGAAAATTATGGAAGAAATAGAGATACCACACGAAGTAGAATTTCCTCAAGGAAGGTCATTTACTGAAGAGGTTGAAACTGTTGATAATAAAGAAATGACGGATTCTGAGAAAAAGGAACAGTTTCTTAACAAGGAAGAAATTTATGAAAAGAAGGGGATGAAAGTGAGCAAGGCAGAAATTGATTGTGTAATAGATAGCATTTGTTCCTTGTTCAACAAACTCTGGTTAGGGAGGATATGGACTCCACATCAGCTCTACTTCAAGTTCATTGAATTCCTCCCAAAGAAAAGGAATACATAAGAGGATGTGTTGTCCGTCTCATTTTGGCCACCTTAATGAAAAAGGCGTCGAGCTAACGACGTAAAACAAGCGCTTGTTGGGAGACAACCCAATTTTGTAAGTATTTATGTTTTATTACTGCTTTTTAGAAACCATAGGTGAAGATAAAAATGACAAATCTGTTGAAAAGTTGCATTTTTGAAAATTCCAGAACCTGTCAACTTCGCAGAGCAACGTTTCCCTTCGCACTGCGAAGCTTCAGAGTCTGAGCTTCAGAAGTTGAGATTCGCAGAGAAAAGTAACTTAGCAGAGCGAAGTTTTCGAATTCTGTCAGGTACAGTTTTCAAAACCATTAACCCATCCTTTATTCCCCCAACCACTCTTTTCACTTCTCTTACCCAAAATCATTTCAAAAGCCTGACAGTTTCTTTTTCTCTCTCTAAAACTTTATCCTTCTCCTCCAAAACATTGTGTCAGTAGCTTGAAATTCTTCCCATTTTCGCAAGCACACAAGGTATGATTTCTGGGTTTTCTCTTTTTTCATTTCTTCTTCAAAATGGTAGGATTGTATGTGACTTAGGGTTTAATTTTAGACTTCCAATTTAGGGTTAAGTTTTGTGTTAAGTTTCGTTTTATTTTAAAACATTCAATGTTGGGTAGATGAAATAGAATCATAAGCATACAATTTTCATGAAAAAATTCGATTTTACTCATTCTTTTGAAAATTACCCATTTGTAAATTTTGAAATAAACGGATTTGTTAAGTGATTTTATGCCCTTTATGATTCTAACTCATCCATGTGAACACCCATAATGTTTAAAATGAAACAGAGCCAAAAATCTCAAGGTTTAGGGTTAGATTCTGAGAAATTTTTTGTCTTTTGGGCTAACTTGGCAGAGCAAAGTTCTTGGTCGCAGTGTGACCATTGTTCTGGAAAACCCAGAATCATTCTTTCAACTTTGCTCTGCGACCATAACTTCGCAGAGCGACCCTGACAGAACCAAATTTTTCTGCTTCTTTTCAATTCATTTTGTTTATTTCAATCTTGCCTAATGTTGCTATATATATGTTTTCTATGTTATTTTCTTTTGTAGATGGCACCAAAAGCAGCTGGAAAATGACCGCGAGTGGAGACCGGTTCATCTAGTGCAAGGCCACAAGAGGCCTATGATGAGTCTCGATTCCTAAGCCTCCGCAACCAGCAGAGGTACACACACCTGCTCAAAAGGACATTTTGGGCCGAGAGGCAATTTATCATCAATGAGCATGGCACCTATAGGGAGATAGCTCACTTGATCAATTCCCGAAATTGGGGAATTTTGGCCAACCCTCCCCTAAACCTTAACTATGACATAATTAGGGAGTTTTACGCCAATGCTATCCCTGCTGACCCTGAGGACCAGTTCTCCTATCAGACCATGGTTCGCGGCCGTGTCATTAGATTCTACCGTGAGGCCATTAATGAGTACCTTAGGAACCCCCTCCAGCTGGATATAGATGAATTGTGTGCCTTCCATAGGCACCAAAACAGAGGAAATTGGAATCACCAACATATTGCCCAAACCATCTTCCAACCTGGGAAATATTATGAGCTCAACTCCTCTGGCCAACCAACAAAAGCCATAAAAAACAATCTCACCACACCTGCCCAAGTCATATTTCATCTCATTGTCCATAAAATCCGACCCAAGAGTCACACCTCCTCCACTACTTTAGATGTCACCCCTTTGCTTTACTACATCCTCACCAACAAACAAGTGGATGTCGCAAGGGTGATTGCACATGAGCTGAGAATAGTGGTAGAGAGTGGAATTAAGCCACCAGCTAAGAAAATGTGCCATCTTGCATTCCTGGGCCTAATTATGGGTCTCTGTCGGGATGCACGCATAGTGATCCCTCCCCAGATCCATGAAACTATTAAAAATCCAATCACTGATGATTATATTGGGAGGCACTACACATGCAAAAGAGCACCCAGAGCACAACAACCACCTCCCCAAGCCCCACCTGCACCACAGGGCCCTTAGTTTTCAGACAGTGCTAGATCCACCTATACATGGGATGCTCTGGAAGCAAATCACAGAGGTCAGCTGGGAATCCAGGAGTCTTTGTATAAATTGCAGCTGCAGTGGGGACTTCCATCAGATCATGCTCAACATTTGATGACTCCAGAGGCTTTTCGGTCCTATGTTGCATATCCTGAGGACATGCCTTTTTTCTCAGAAGGGGGTGGCAGTAGTGCAGCTGCTGGAGGACATGATGATGATGATGATGGTGGTGGTGATGATGGTGATGGAAGTGAATACATTGAGGAGGACGATGCCCGTACTCCATGAGTCGCTTCCTTTTAAAGCTTTTACTGACTTTTGTTTTTATGTTTTCTTTGTACTTTCTAGACAATTGTGGTGTTTAAGTTATTTATATTTGTACTCTATTTAAATGTTATTTGTATTATTACTCTTTTATTATTTGGCTTTTGAGTTATAAAAATTAGTGACTGTTATTTATATGAATATGCTTTTAATGTTCAAAAATTCTGTTTTGGCCATGAATCATTAGTAAAAACAAAGCTTCTCAAATGCTGATTGATCCAAAGCTGAATGATTCAGTAACAGATGTATGGTAATGATAGAAATTGATTGATTTGCTCAAAGCCACGGTACATGATAGAAATTGATTGATTTGTACAAAGGTTATACCATACAGTTTTCTTCATTAATATGTTTATTCTGTGAACTGTTTAGAACAAACCTAAATGTGAGGAATCCTCAAGTTCTATGTATATATGTAGGAGACCGGTATTTTTGTCTAACTCGGTTGTTTTATGTTAAATCTGAAAATTGTTTTTAACTGTATGAAAGCACAGAAATGATCAAGGCATTCTTTTTGAAATTGAGAAGAAACACTTGACCACAAAAAGCCTACCCAGTGAGAAAGTGAGTATTTGATAACCCCATAATGAATCAAAATCCTTAACTTTGAACTGTCAATATTCATAAGCACAATGCTTAATGAATTTGCCCAAGTTTTTCAAAATCCAGTTCATAGTTAAATCACTATTGGATTCTGAAATTTTTACCTTCATTTTGAACCCTTAACCATCATGTATATTTGTCCCTTGCCTATTGATAAGGGAACATTCAATTAGGGTATCATTTGGTATAAGTTGGGGAGAAAAGGGAGGTATTACATTTATGTCAAGTAATGGTGAAATTTGAAAATTGATCTTGAAAAAAAAAGAAAAAGAAAAGAAAAGAAAAAGAGAAAAATGCAATAAATCGAAAAAGTTGTCAAGATCAAAGTACTACTTGTATATCACCAAGGGTTGATAAAGAGAATTTGGAGGAATGGTTGTGTAATTATAAAGAATGTTCCTCTATGCTTGGCCTTTTGAATTCAATTTTCCCACATATGACATTTCTTTTGAAACCAAGCCAAATTACAACCCTCAAAGACCTTTTGATCTATCCTTTTGTGCTTTTTAAGATGATAATTGGATGGACACATAACTAAATCAGGATGTTAGCATAATTACCGGATGTGTGTTCAAAACCCTCACGACATGATTTCAATTTGTTTCATTTACTTTCAAAGAAGTGTGTTAGGTGTGGTCCACTTATAACTGTGTTCATGACTTGAACTGTGTGATATAAATTTTGTGTTTAGGATTATTTCACATTCATAGTGTAATCTTAGATTAATGGGAGCATCAGAATTGCCCGAGCAAATCTCAAATGAATCATGCAATCTGAAATTTTGTTTAAATCTATGCCTTTGTTGTTTTGCGTCTTACCTGTTGTTTAAAGCTTGTATCTTTATTTGTAAAGTCCTTTGATTGAGGACAAACAAAGATTTAAGTTGGGGAGTGTGATAAGTGCCAGAAACTAGTTATAAAGCATATTTATTTTAGGCATTTTTCTTACTTGTTTTACAAGTTATCTTGGTAAAAGCTCTGAAAGGAAAGATAAATATCATTTCATGCTTTTTAGACCTAATCCCAACCATTTTTGTAGGTACATGCTATTTCCTTGGACTTGAAGATCAGAGTCTGAAGATCAGACTCTGAAGGTCAGCGTCTGAAGGTCAAACTATAAAGGTCAGCGTCTGAAGGTCAGAGTCTGAAGGTCAGCGTCTGATGAACAGTGTCTGAGCAATTTCGCAGAGTAAAGTATGGTCGTAGAGCGAAGTAGGTTCTGAAAATCGAAACTCCAGACTCAAAATTTCAGAAGGTGAGGTGGCAGAAACCTTCGCAGAGCAAAGTATTACTTCGCAGAGCGAAGTAGGGCGGTTTGAACTGTTCAAGGCTGAGGTGGCAGAAACCGAGTGGTGAAGAAAGGACTTCGCAAAGTGAATTATGACTTCGCAGAGCAAAGTCCTTAATAACAGAACACTTATAAATAAAAACAAAAGCTGAATGTTTGGAGGGATGGTATTATTAAGTAGTAATATTTTTAGGTTATAGTTTTAGACAGAAAATAGGGCTAAAAGAGGTGATCTTCATGGAGCAAGAGTGAAGGAAGTGTGGATTAACTAAGATTCTTTGGGAAATCAAGACTTAGCTTTGGATCTTCATCTTTCTTTCCACTTTTGTATTGTTCTCATGACAGTGACCAACTAACCTTCCCTTGTTGGGATTGGAGGTACTTAATAAAGTTTAGATGTAATCTTTTGATCTTGCAAATATATGATTCTAGTAACTTATGTGATATTGAAGTTATTCTTGCTATTCATTCTTATGCTTGATTTAATTGTTATTGACAAATACTTTTGAATCTAGGGTTAGAATAATCTTCTATCAAAACAATCATTCTAGACATAGATTTAGGTTTTGATAATCAACAAAGTGTCGGAGCGTAAAGCTTTCGGATGGTTTAATAGATTGGGAAATCGTCGATTAAACGATACGATCGATCTCACGACGTCATTTGGACATGAATGATGTTGTCGAGTGATACGTGATAATTTCGCTAAAAAGCCAGAATCGATATGCATGATCATTAAAATATATTTGATGCTAGATTGACGAACTCCAATGCCAACTCTTTTATTCCTATTACTCATCGTCTTTATTACCGCTTTTAAATTCCAATAGTTTATAACAAACAACTTATAAACCCAAACTTGAAATGATAACAATTGTTGAATGGCTTACGGTATCGTACTAGTCCCTGTGGAGACGATATAAAAAAATACTTACTTTTGACTAAACAATAGAATTGCAGGGTTGAATTGCTTTGCCCAATGCAAGATTAGTTTTGATATTCCGATTATTAACGACGATTAGGGAATCCTTGAATCCCCCCTTCGTCTTTGTTGGAATTATCTTTTAAGAAACAAACAGCTTATGTGGTGCCTATTTTTGATTTAATGAATCTAACGGTAAAACTCATATGAGGTTTCTTACAACAAGTATTGATGGACTAACTAGGTTTATATTATGTACGACATTGTCCAAAGAAAAGAGTAATGACAGAAGGAATTCAAACCTTAACTTCCTAACCTCTATAAGAAGTGGTAATTAGAAAAGCCAATGGAACTGATATAATTTCGGGTTGTCACGGCCTACTTTGATCCTACGATTCATTATTCAAGATTACACATGTAGTTAACCAATTGAAAAAAGCATTAAAGAACAGGCATAATCTAATTTAAATCGAGCACAATAAAAGCATAAATTGAATGAATTTTTTTTTAATAATATCCAAAAAATAAGAAGGGGTTCATCTTAGAACCCTAATCAAGAGGTTTAGTTGCTCATTGCAACAAACATCATAAAAAAAACAATAGAAAAACATACCCTAGAGAGAACAAGAGAAGGAAGAATCATGTCTTGAAGCTCTGATACTTGACCCTTGCCTTGAACCGTCAATATTTCTGAATGAATAATAATGTGTGTAAGGGTCTCTATTTATAACATATGATTACTTAGGGTTTAAGAGAAGAAAATTGAGCTTTTTGCACCAATCCAGCTTGGAAAACAAGCAAAATCCAATTTTTGCCCACATTTGGGCGCTTACAGGCACACACAGGGGAACCTGTGAAGGTGAGAAAAACACACAAGAAGGGGGGGGGGGGGGTTGAATTGTGTGGACTCAAAAAAACTTGGTTTCTTTTCTTCTCAAAACTTAAGACAAGTTCAGAAACTGGTTCTGAACCTTTTTCAAAGAGTATATGCAGCGGATTAAAAACAAAGAGAGAAGGAAAGAGTGGACACACAATGTTTTTATACTGGTTCCTCCCACAAGTTGGAAGTAGTCCAGTCCCCTTGTTACTAACAAGAGATTTAACTATAATCAGCCTGATTACAATTACTCAGACCGCAAAGGATTGAGATTTCCAGTTGCTCAACCACAAAGGAAGAGACTTCTAATGTTCAGACCACAAAGGAATGAACCAACCTTGCTTAGACCACAAAGGAATAAGACTCCCTGCTCAGACCACAAAGGAATGAGACTCTAACTGCTCAGACCACAAAGGAATGAGATTACAAATGCTCAGTACTCAAACTGAGACTTAAACCGAACTGAAATTACAAAGAAAGTAAGTTTGGATTGAACACTTGATAAAATATCAGAGGTGTTCACTTAATACAACTCAGGATTAAGACTCTTAACCTTAAGAAATTCTAAGATACAAAGATTGAAAGAATTTCTAAGAGTTTGGTGACACTCGTATTTTTGCAGCAAAACAGAGCAAGTTTCAGACAGTTTTTGTTCCATGAGTCTTAGCAAAATTCTTCTTCAATTCTTCTTCCTTATATAGAGGGAATTAGAGCTGTTGAAGATTTGAAGAAATTAAGCAAAGAGCCGTTGCAAGTAGTGAGCTAGGATAGCTGAAATTGTGTGCTGAACTTTGCAGAAAACCAGAACTCAGCAGCCATTTTTGAATTTGCTTTCCTTAAAAGTTGGGGAATGTTTGAGTCAGGGAGACAACTGTTCCATTGGAGTTGTTCTGACATATGCAGTCATTAAATGCGCACAGTAACAGTTGCTTTTCTTGCCACATCAGACTTCAGAAGCTTCTGCGTGAACAGTACTTCAGAAGCTCTCTTCAGAAGCACTGTTCATCAGACGCACTTCTTCAGACGTTGACTTTTGTTGACCTTCATAAGCACTGTTCATCAGACGCTCCCTTCAGACGTTGACTTATGTTGACCCTCAGACTCAGACTTCAGACGTTGCCTTCAGACTCAAGCTTCAAACGCACCATTCAGACTCAGCTTCAGACTCAACCTACAGACCCAGTTTTCCCTCAAACTTGTAAATTGGCTTCTAAGCTTTCCTTTCTTGCTCTAAGCTTGTTCTTCCAAAACCATTATCAAATACCAATCATTAAACACGTGGTTCTGCATAACTTGAACAAAGCATTAGCAATAACCAATTTTCTTTTCAACACTTTGTTATCATCAAAACCTTAAAGAGAGATATGTTCATACATAATGTTTCAACAATCTCCCTCTTTATCCAAAAGAGAGTTGCTAACACATTTTGTTCCAACAACCTGATGCAGCAAGGAATGTTGTCCCAGGTGCAGGGGCGCCTAAGGAATCCCCTATCGTGCGTTTTCGTCTCGTTTTCGATCGTTCTTCCGTCTGAAAACTCCTATGAACTTGAAATGAATTTTCTCACTTTGTATTGTCTTCAAAAACCTTCTAAGAACCATTGGTCTTCAATTTCATATCCTTGATCCTTCACGTGATGTCTTGATTTGTTGATTTACATGATTTCTCACTACAAAACACTCAAAACACCTATGGAGTTGCATGATCTAGGATAAAAGTGAATTACAACGTCTCGAGTGAAAACAATACAGTATGTTCCTCAAACAATAAACAACTCCTCTATGTCTCATCTTATTTGTCTTCAAATGCAAAGAAAAGTACTAAAAAAACATACCCAAAATGTCATATGATGCTCTGTCATCACTACGGGTGGTGATAGTTCGTGTAAGTGCGGGTGGATGTGGTTGGATTGGTGGTGGTGAAGGAGGGGGAATTGTATCAGGTGTGGTGATTGGAGAGGTGGGTGATGGTGGTGGCTAGTCAATTGTGGTTTTTGGCATTGGTTGGTTATGTGCAACAGGTCGTGATATTTGATTTTGCCACTTACGTATAAGGTATCATCATCTAGGAAGTGATAAGATTGAGGTGAAGAGGAGTGTATCTTGGTGAAGGGAAATTGAGTTTTATCAAAGATAACATGTCTCAAAATTATTAATTTTTTGTTTGACAAATTAAAACACTTATAACCTCTATGATTCGGCAGATAACCCAAGAAGACACACACAGTAGAGCGGGGTTCTAACTTATGAATGGTAGATGATGGGGATAACAGATAACATAGACAACCAAAAACTCGTAGATGTGTGTAGGTGGGATCATGATGATATAAGAGTTGTGTTGGTGACTGATTTTGAAGTGTTTTACATGGAAGAATGTTTAACAGATAAGTTGCCATTTGGAGAGCATGTTGCCAAAACGATAGGGGAACAGAAGAATGAGCTACCATAGTGTGTATCATATTATTAATGGTTCTTATCTTGCATTTCGCTTTCCCATTTTGTGAGGAGGTGTGATGTCAAGAGAAACGAAAAACAAGACCATGATTATTGCAATATTGATGAAATAGCTCATTATTATATTCACCGCCATTGTCACATTGAAAGGATTTGACTTTTTTGCAAAAATTGTGTTTGGATGAGTTGAGTAAGTGACATGAACGTTTCAAATACTTGAGATTTTCTTCTAATAAGAAAGGTCCACAAGAAATTTGTAAAATCATCTAAAAATAGGACATAGTATTTATGATCCACAAAACTTAAAATTGGAGACGTCCATAAATCACTATGTAAAATATCAAATGGCAACAAAGTCGTAGTTTGAGAATAAAAAAATTGACAATTTAACCTGATTGCCTAAAACACAAGAGTCACATACAACCGAAGAATTAAAAGGTTCACAACATATAAACAGACACGCCAGGATGACCAAGACGACCATGCTAGAGACTAGACGTGAGACCGGCAAAGCTGGGAGGAGTGGTGACTAGATATAGATCACCACGACTGTCACATTTGAGAAGAGTGATCCCCGTTTGAAAATGAGCTACAATAAAGCCAAAAGGGTCAAAGGAAACAGAAACATTGTTAACAGTGGTGAGTCGTCTCAGATAAATTAAATTTTTAATAATTTTCGGGGCATGTAGGACATGATTTAGGTGAAGGGGTTGGTGAGATGTGGCTAATTGTGTGTGTTTGGTGCCGTGAATTGGAATTTCATAGCCACTGCCCTTAATAACCTTCTAATTTGAATTACTTAAAGGAAAATAAGACGAGAGATTACCTTGTGATGCAACTGTGTGAGATCTTGCACCAATATCCATGTACCACTGATTGTTAGGAGTGTGGAGTGACTGGTGTGAATTGTTGCCTCAATGTATGTCGGTGTCTGAGATGAGTGATGACACCTTGTCATTACGTAATTTATTAAGAGTTTTTGTTAGTTTTATCTTCGTTTGTCAGCATTTTGAGACAGTTTAAGGTACAAAAGAGCAAGAAATCATCAGAGCCTGAAGTGACTGCATCGTGACACGATTTGGGAATCGTGTCACGATTTCTTAACCAGAGAAGAGCTCAAATCCTGCCTACAGAATCGTGTCACGATTTCATAATCGTGTCACGATTGGAGAGATCAGTTGCGAAATCCTTGGGAGTTTTAATGAAGGATCGTGTCACGATTTATGGATCGTGTCACGATTTTGCGATCAGAATTTCCTATTTTAGCTGAATCGTTTTCAGAAACAAGGGTTCGGAAACTTGGAGAATAGAAGCGCGATTTTGAGAGCAAAGAACTGAAGCGGTGGCTACCCCATCCAACTCACAGTCAGTCTTTGTATGTTTCTATGTTATTATTGATTATGCTATTTTGTAATTTAATTATGAGTAGCTAAATTCTCCATTGTTAGGGATGAGAATAGCTAGGTGATGACTCTTGTTTTGTAATCCTAATCTGATCTTTGAATGAATTTATTGAATCATGTTTCTTAGCTTTTTGCTTAATGCTTTTATTGATTGATCATCATTAAATTGTTGTATGATTCATATTGTGAAACGGAAGTGGAATATATGAATGCCTAAGTTAAGAAATTCTCGCCTTTGTAATCTAGGAATAGATACAAACCCTTGAAACCGTGTACTAATTCATGTCCATTCATGCTTAATTCTAAACTGTAAAACTTGCTAAGGAATTAGGGTTTACTTTAGAATTAACGTTTCTGTCACTAAGGAATTAGGGCAAGATTATTTAAGAGAATTAGGTCGTGATTCATTAAACGAGTTCAATGATCGTTGGTTAGGTAATTAACCTGAGTTCGGAGTCTAGTGAAGCTCATCCCTGACAAGCTTTTATCTCTTGATTTCAAACCAATTTATTTTACGCACTTTTCATTATTTGCACTTAAACAAACTTCGTACCCTTTTGTTCAACTGAGTAATAAAAATTACATTCGATTCGTTAACGCAGTCCTTGTGTTCGACACTCGGTTTACCGTTTTAACTTTACTACTTGAACGATTTCGTACACTTGCGAAAATCGCCATCAAGTTTTTGGCGCCGCTGCCGGGGACTGCCAATTAACTGTTGAATTGTGATTTCTTTTGCTCAATTGAAATTTTTTGCTCTGCAATAAAATTACTTTTGCTGTTACGAATTTTATTTTTATTTTTATTTTTGTTCTCAATAACTCACGTTCGTCTAATCTTGTATGCGAGGCCAGCCCTCAGCTGAACTTCTCTTTGACGCAGAAATTGAAAAGACTTGCCGTGCAAACCGCAAAGCAGCTCAATTAAGAAAGCAACGAGAGAAGGAAGGGACGAGTGAAATTGAGATCAACACAGACGAACAGGTCACCGAGGAGCCACAAGTTGTTGAAAGGATGGCTGAGTTTGACCCACCACCTCCTCCACCTGAAGAGAGACTTCTCGGAGACTATGGTGCTCGTGATCGAAACCGCAACAGGTTGACCATTGCTAACCAGCCTGTGACGGTTAACAAGTTTGAGATCAACCCAGGATTACTCCGTGAATTGAAAGAAAAACAGTTTGCTGGAAAATACAACGAAGATGCCAACAAGCATTTAAAGAATTTCTTTGTGATCTGTGAGACAACAAAAGTGGATGGTAACTCGGAAGAAGCCAAACGGTTGCGGTTGTTTCCATTCTCCCTAACTGATGATGCCAAGGAGTGGTTTGATTCTTTACCAGCTGGAAGTATTACAACATGGAACGAGATGGAAGACAAGTTCTTGGAGCAGTTCTTTCCTACAGCGTTGTTTGTGCGCAGACGTCAGGACATTTCTAACTTTCAACAGAAGGATGGAGAATCACTTGGAGAATCGTACAAGAGGTACAAGAAATTGTTGTCAGCCTGTCCAGACCACAACTATGACAGCACAGTGCAGATGCAGATTTTTTGTAATGGTTTACGCCTCTCTACTAGACAAGTCCTCGACACAGCTTCTGGTGGTTCCATAAATTTCAAAACTGCTTCTCAAATAATCAAAGTCATTGAAGCAGTTGCGCTGAATGAACAGATGGAGATGTATGACAGAACAGGTGGCACAAGAGGAGGACTAATAGACCTGAATCAACTTGAAGCTAAAAGTGCTCAGAACATACTCACCAGCAAGCAGATTCAAGAAGCAGTGTCAGCTGAAGTAACAAAGAGATTGGCAGCTCTCAACATAGGCCAACCTCTAATTGCTCCAGTGAATCAAATGAATACTGTGAAATGTGATTGGTGTGCAGGTCCTCATTTTACCATGCAGTGTAATGTGCCCATGGATGAAGCTCAAGTAGAAATGGTGAACTTCCTGAGTAATCAAGGGGGTCGTCAGCAGAACAATCCCTATTCCAACACTTACAATCCAGGCTGGAGGAATCACCCAAACTTCTCATGGAAAACTCCACAGAACAACTTCCCGAATCCACAACAAGGAGCTCCAACAAATCCTACTCCCCCAAAGAAAGCTGATTGGGAATTGGCCATTGAAGCAATGGCATCAAGCGTGAACTCTCTCACTCAAGAAACCAGGGCCTCCCAAAAGAACACCACGGCCTCAATCAAAAATCTTGAGATTCAAGTTGGTCAAATTGCCCAACAAATTGCACAAAGACCTCCTGGAAATCTGCCTAGCAATACAGTTGCCAATCCCAAAGGACACGAAAGTGTGAATGCAGTTATGACCAGAAGCAGAAGGGTGGAAGACTCACAACAACCTAAAGATACAAAAGGTGGAAGCGAGTCACCCGATGAGTTAGTTGAAGTGCCGGTTGAAGTCCGAGAGAATACGCCACAAGAGGTAGCTAGAGAACCAGAAAATCCAAAGAAAAATGAGTTGCCAAAGCCTCAGATTAAGCTACCTGTCGCGTCGAATTTCGGATGTCAAGCTATTGACTAGCATTAAATCACTAAATTTAAATCACGACTGAACTTTTAATTTTTCGGGGAAAAAGGAAAAAAGTTCTAAATTACCTTGAAAAGAGATTTTAGGTTCGAAAGTCGATTATGCGAGGGGAAGGTATTAGCACCCCTCACATCCGTTGTACTCAACGGGAACCTCTTAGTTGGCTTAGGCTTAAAATGTTTTTTGACGTTTTGCTTGCATGCTTAATTATATATATATGTAAAGGAACAAATAAATAAAATGTGAGGTGAAGAAAGAGATAAAAACAAACGAAATTGGAAGAAGGAAAAAAAGATTTTTTTATTAACGGGCTTGACAAGACGTCGGTCTTGCTCCTACGTATCTCCCGGTAGTCGGAGAATTCAAAGCTTACGTAGTTCTTAAAAAAGTTTGAAAATGCACAAAGGCGTGAAATGTTTGAATGATAAAGGAGACAAGCGCACATTAAGGCGATAAACTCGCACAAGGCGTAAAAAGATGAACGCACATTAAGGCGATAAACTCGCACAAGGCGTAAAAAGACGAACGCACATTAAGGCGATAAACTCGCACAAGGCGTAAAAGACGAACGCACTTTAAGGCGATAAACTCGCACAAGGCGTAAAAGTTGAAAGAAAACGTGCAAAGGCACGACAAGTTCGGATTGACCGCACGAAGGCGTACAATGTTTGAATTGACCACGGGGGCCAAGAAAAAGTTAAAATGGTCACGGGGGACCAAGAAAGGTTCAATTTGGTCGCGAGGGACCAAGAAAGGTTCAAATTGGTCGCGAGGGACCAAGAAATGTTAAAATTGGTCGCGAGGGACCAAGAGAGGTTAAAATTGGTCACGAGGGACCAAGAGAGGTTAAAATTGGTCACGAGGGACCAAGAGAGGTTAAAATGCGTTGGACGCGTTGAAAATAGAATGACGATTGTCCGAGCAACGAGACATACGTCAAGCATTCGTACAACCGGGGAAAGGAGAGACATACGTCAAACCACCCTTTTTCATTCAAGTTTGGTTTGAATTTGAGAAAACGTATTTTTGGGGAAGCTAGAAAAGAATGACGATCGTCTAAGCAACGAGACATACGTCAAGTGTTTATCCGATCGGGGAAAGGAGAGACATACGTCAAACCACCCTTTTTTCATTCAAGTTTCGCTTGAATTTTGAGAAAAAGTGTAAACTGTCAAAACGCTCGTTTTTAGAACTCAAAAGAAAAGAAATAAAATTGTTCAAATTAGTTGTTGCAACCAAAATGAACAAGCTTGTTGTTTAATGAAACAAGAAAGAAAATGTTTTTGTTGTTTTCGTTGATTTTTGTTTGGTTGGTTTGGAAGGACAAGGTCCTTTGCCTACATACCCAAATGGGATCAAAACCGATGTAGTTCGGGCTTAAAAAACGAGTGATTTGTTATGTTGATTTTAAAACTTAAAAATGTTTGTGAAAGATAAAAATGAGCCAAAGTGGCGAGTGAGTGAAGTTTGATTAATTAAAAATGCAAAAATAAAGTCTGATATGATTAAGATCGATTGAAGTTTGATTAAAAGAAAGTTGCTTGGTTTGAAATCCAAGGCTTTGTTAATGAAGAATATTTTTGATGAAGTTTTTGAATATTTGAAATGTTTTTGGTTTTTTATGATTTTTTACTTGGAGTTAAAAAGAAATTAAGTGCGATGAAATAAATTAAACGCGAGAGAATAAAACGTTTGTTGGATTAAAATGAAAAGGTTTTTGTTTTTGGATTATGATTTAAACTAAGAAAATAAAATATAATGTAATGCATATTTAAACATTTTGTTCCTAATGCTAATGCCATAAAAAAAAATGTAAAAATAAAATGAACAAATAGAAATACAAACAAAAAATAAAATGCATGTGTAATACGATAGGTAAATAAATGAGATGTTAAAAATAAAGGAACAAATAAAAAGGAAATAGTAATAAAAAGAAAAATAAATTGCAAAGAAAATAAATAAAAGAAATAAAATAAGGAGGTGTAAAAATAAACCTGGGGGGTGCTGGTAGTGAAAAATAACTCAGATTGGAAGAGAAAGGCCCAAAATGTCTTGGGCTTTCGTAAATTAATCTGGGCCGTCTGATTAATCAGACGGCCCTGATATGATCATAAGGTGGAAAAGGCCTAAGCCGTACGATCAAAATCAAGTGGTCTGAGGAGCGAGGGCGTACGCTAACGCGTACACCCACTCACACCGAATCAGGGAGGGGTATTTAAACCCACTCCCTTCACAATTTTTTCATTTTCACACTTCACTTCTCTCTCTTCCTCTTCTTTCTCTCAAAACCGTCCCTCACTTCCTCTCCCCTCTCTCTTCCTTTTGCCTGGCCGGAATGTTTTCCGGCGTGGTGGCCGCCGGCCCACGCGGCGGCGCCACCGCGCCGGAGAGAAAAAAATCCTTTTTTCTCAAAACAAAAACGTTTTCCTTACATCCTTTTTCTCCCTCATCTCAAATCCGACAATATTTTTTTCAAAATCCCCTCAAATCGGCCTAGATCTAGGTTCAAAAACACAAAAAATTACCTTCTTTTTTTTTCTGGTTTGCGTTCGGTTTGCTTCGTGTGTGTGTGCGTGAGAGTGCTGCTGTACGTGTGTGGGTAAGGGGGTTCGTGTGTGATTTGGGTCGTGTGTGTTTGTGTTTTGCGTGAGTTAAGTGTGTGTGAAGGGCTGGGTTGGTGTTGTTTGCGTGAGGGACTTGTGGGTGTGAGCGTTTTTGGTGTGTTGGTGTGTTGGTGTGGAAGCTTTGTTGCTGTTTGTGTTGGGAAAATGTTTTGGTGTGTTGTTGTGTTTGATGATTTTGCTGTGTTGTTGTGTTAGAGGAAGAGGAAAAAAAAAGTGTTGCTTGTTTTCTGTTTTTAAAAAAAATATGCTTTGTTAAAAAAAATTCTTCCTTTCTTTTTGTTAATTTTGTCCCTGTTTTATAGAGATTTTGAGCTGCTTGATGACTTAGAGGATAAGCTGGATTTTTTGGGATAAGATTGAAGGTTTGTGATGATTTTTTTTGGATAGGATTGAGGATTTTGTGATGATGAAAAACACTGTTTGTGGGCGTGAACAGTGCTAGCCTGGCTTGTGTTGACTGTGTTGACTTGGACCAAAAAAGAAAAAATAAAAAGAATAATAATAATAGTAATAAATAATAATAATGATAATAATAATACAAAAAGGAATAAATAAATGGTAATAATGGTAATAATAAAAATAACAATAAATGACAATAAATAATAAAAACTAAAATTAAATGTAAAGATAAAAAGTAATAAAAATAAAATAAATAAACGAGACAAAAATTGACATGAGGTATTTTAAAATACATCCCTGCCGAAATTTCGTTTTTTTAAAAAATGCGTAAAACGAGACAATAAATAAAACGAGATGAAAATGGGTCAAAAAATGGGGTATGACAGATGCCCCTATTTAAGTTTCTTCGCTACGGAGATTAAAAAGCGAAATTTTGATTCGACGGGTCGAAGAAACTTAAATACAGAGTACACCATTTTTTGACCAATTTTGACAGTAAAACATTATGGATGTGATGTCATGTATGCAATGTTATGAATGCATGTGATGCAAGTATAAATGCAAGACGGCAAAGATGACCTGATTGGGGATAAACAGAGACAAAGGGATACCCGGGTTCGTTAAAGAAACGGGATCCAACTCTATTGGGGATAGTGTTCCACTGGGGAAAAAGGTTAGCCGTTTGGGTTATTGCCGAGCTATTCACTGGGGAGAGTGGGCAATTAACCACGGGAACCAAAAAGGGTAAAATGTCAGCTGTTCGGGTTAAAATCCGAACTGCCACTGACGACAAGGATTGAATGTAAAGGTCAGCTGTTCGGGTTGTTGCCGAACTGCCACTGACGACAAGAAACAAAATGTCAACTGCTCGGGTTGTATTCCGAACTGCCATTGACGACAAGAAAGTAAATGTCGCGTCAACTGTCCGGGTTGGTTACCGAACCGTTCATTGATGATAAAACAGGAAAGTCAACTGTTCGGGTTGGTTACCAAACTGTACATTGACAACATGAAATAAAAGAAATGTCAACTGTCCGGATTGGTTACCGAACCGTTCATTGACGACAGAAAGTAAAAGACATGCCAACTGTCCGGGTTGTTTACCGAACCGTTCATTGACGATAAAAAAGGAAAGTCAACTGTTCGGGTTGGTTACCGAACTGTACATTGACGACAGGAAATGAATGTCAACTGTCCGGATTGGCTACCGAACCTTACATTGACGACAGGAGATAAAAGACATGTCAACTGTCCGGATTGGCTACCGAACCTTACATTGACGACAGGAAATAAAAGACATGTCAACTGTCCGGATTGGCTACCGAACCTTACATTGACGACAGGAAATAAAAACATGTCAACTGTCCGGATTGGCTACCGAACCTTACATTGACGACAGGAAATAAAAACATGTCAACTGTCCGGATTGGCTACCGAACCTTACATTGACGACAGGAAATAAAAGACATGTCAACTGTCCGGATTGGCTACCGAACCTTACATTGACGACAGGAAATAAAAGACATGTCAACTGTCCGGATTGGCTACCGAACCTTACATTGACGACAGGAAATAAAAGACATGTCAACTGTCCGGATTGGCTACCGAACCTTACATTGACGACAGGAAATAAAAACATGTCAACTGTCCGGATTGGCTACCGAACCTTACATTGACGACAGGAAATAAAAACATGTCAACTGTCCGGATTGGCTACCGAACCTTACATTGACGACAGGAAATAAAAGACATGTCAACTGTCCGGATTGGCTACCGAACCTTACATTGACGACAGGAAATAAAAGACATGTCAACTGTCCGGATTGGCTACCGAACCTTACATTGACGACAGGAAATAAAAGACATGTCAACTGTCCGGATTGGCTACCGAACCTTACATTGACGACAGGAAATAAAAGACATGTCAACTGTCCGGATTGGCTACCGAACCTTACATTGACGACAGGAAATAAAAACATGTCAACTGTCCGGATTGGCTACCGAACCTTACATTGACGACAGGAAATAAAAACATGTCAACTGTCCGGATTGGCTACCGAACCTTACATTGACGACAGGAAATAAAAGACATGTCAACTGTCCGGATTGGCTACCGAACCTTACATTGACGACAGGAAATAAAAGACATGTCAACTGTCCGGATTGGCTACCGAACCTTACATTGACGACAGGAAATAAAAGACATGTCAACTGTCCGGATTGGCTACCGAACCTTACATTGACGACAGGAAATAAAAGACATGTCAACTGTCCGGATTGGCTACCGAACCTTACATTGACGACAGGAAATAAAAGACATGTCAACTGTCCGGATTGGCTACCGAACCTTACATTGACGACAGGAAATAAAAGACATGTCAACTGTCCGGATTGGCTACCGAACCTTACATTGACGACAGGAAATAAAAGACATGTCAACTGTCCGGATTGGCTACCGAACCTTACATTGACGACAGGAAATAAAAGACATGTCAACTGTCCGGATTGGCTACCGAACCTTACATTGACGACAGGAAATAAAAGACATGTCAACTGTCCGGATTGGCTACCGAACCTTACATTGACGACAGGAAATAAAAACATGTCAACTGTCCGGATTGGCTACCGAACCTTACATTGACGACAGGAAATAAAAACATGTCAACTGTCCGGATTGGCTACCGAACCTTACATTGACGACAGGAAATAAAAGACATGTCAACTGTCCGGATTGGCTACCGAACCTTACATTGACGACAGGAAATAAAAACATGTCAACTGTCCGGATTGGCTACCGAACCTTACATTGACGACAGTGAGGATGCGGCTGACAAGCCGTTCCTTACAGAATTGCCCCTTCAATTAGGGAGAAAGGATGCACAAGCTGTTCGTTAAAAAACTTGTCACTTGGCACAACACTGGGGAATATGCACAAGCTGTTCGTTAAAGAACTGCCACTTGGCACAAAAACATGATAAAAAGATGCGCAAGCTGTTCGTTTGAACTGCCACTTGGCATAAAAGGGTGACATCACTTGACCAAACAGATTGGGGATGACACTTGGGGAATATTTACTGGTGACTATGATGGGATGCCGAGCAAAGTCGGGCTTTGGTTATGATTTGGTATTTGTGAGTGTGAATGATGACTCACTGGGGAATGCCAATAAAATTGGGCTTTGTTTTGTAACATCATTGGAGAATGACATTAGAGAAAAATGCAGATTGTTTATGATAAATTGGTAAGAAACGTGGTGGTTAAAGCAACCACGTACAGATGATATTGTAGTATGTTGCATGTGTGAATGCGTATATGCATGAATGCGTAATCACACGGTTTGTATGATGGTACAAATGTATGAATGCATGAACGTATGAATGTACTAATGCAGGATTCCCACTGGGGATGTGTGAAAGATTGGCTTGCACTGGGGGATACCCTAAATGTTTTGATTCATTGCATGACCGACAACTTGGTGAAACAAGATTTAGACTGGCAAAATGAGAAGTGGACCGACGTCGCATTGCAAACACTTGGTAATCTTCGATGGGGATGACGTCGCAGGGAACATCTCCAAAATGTTGACGGGGTGAAGCCGTAACCGTTAACGAGGAACACATACCTCGTGGGGAAATTGTTACCTCACTGGGGGAATCGTGTTAATCCTGCTTGGGAAAAGAACTGGTGATTCCACCGGGAATGCTCATGTTTTGTTTGGATGCCGAGCGAGGTCGGGCTTTTATGTATTTGGATGCCGAACGAGGTCGGGCTTTGATTGGGATGCCGAACGAGGTCGGGCTTTTTGTATTTGGATGCCGAGCAAGGTCGGGCTTTGATTGGGGTGCCGAGCGAGGTCGGGCTTTTTGTATTTGTGCCAATGATGATTGGGCTTTTGGGGTTGAGACTCCACTGGAGGGATGCCAATAAAAATTGGGCTTTGTTTGTGGTTTCGCTGGGGATATAAGGATCATTTTGGAAGCATGATCGATATCCAGCCTTAGATGCCAATGGTGGTTGGGCTTTTGTGAGTAGGTGCCAATGACAATTGGGCTTTTGATTGTTTTGGACAAAGGTTGATTTCCTGGGGAATTTGTTAATCCACCGGGGATTGTGCTAATCCGCCGGGGAGAAGAACTGATGATTCCGCCGGGAATGCTACCCTCTTCGTTGTTTTTTTCCTGAATCGCCCTTTCGGGCTTTCGATTCACTGGGGATATTCCCTTTGATTTACTGAGGATTTCGCTGGGGAATCCCTTGAAAGAAGTCCAATGTGGGATAAACATATGTCATGTTTAACACTGGGGATAATGATTGGATGCCGAGCAAGGCCGGGCTTTGATTGCATTTGGTTGCCGAACGAGGTCGGGCTTTTGATGATTGAATGCCGAGCGAGGTCGGGCTTTGGATGATTTGATGCCGAGCGAGGTCGGGCTTTTTATTGGATGCCGAGCGAGGTCGGGCTTTTTGTAATGTGGGTGCCGAGCGAGGTCGGGCTTTTTGTAATGTGGGTGCCGAGCGAGGTCGGGCTTTTTGTAATGTGGGTGCCGAGCGAGGTCGGGCTTTTTGTAATGTGGGTGCCGAGCGAGGTCGGGCTTTTTGTAATGTGGGTGCCGAGCGAGGTCGGGCTTTTATGATGGATGCCGAGCAAGGTCGGGCTTTTATGTTTGATTGCCGAGCGAGGTCGGGCTTTTTGTAATGTGGGTGCCGAGCGAGGTCGGGCTTTAATATGTAGATGCCGAGCGAGGTCGGGCTTTAATATGTGGATGCCGAACGAGGTCGGGCTTTTTGTAATGGATGCCGAGCAAGGTCGGGCTTTTATGTTGGATGCCGAGCAAGGTCGGGCTTTTATGTTGGATGCCGAGCAAGGTCGGGCTTTTATGTTGGATGCCGAGCAAGGTCGGGCTTTTTGTGGGAGATTGTGAGGAATGCCAATGACGATTGGGCTTAAAGTGAAATTGTAGTTGTGATCGCCAATGACAATTGGGCTTTTGCTCGTGATTAGGTGCCAAACATGGTTGGGCTTTTTGGACGATTGTGTACCGAGCATGGTCGGAAATTGTGAATGGTTGGGCGCCAAGCATGGTTGGGCTTTGGTTTGATATTGTGGGTGCCAATGAGAATTGGGCTTTTGTTGGCAATGAGAGTTGGTTTTGCAATTTCAGATTGCATGATTCATATGAGATTTGCACAGGCAATTTTGATGTTCCCATTAATCCGAGATTGCACCAAAAATTTGAAATAAATACCAAACACAAAATTTATATCGTATAGCTCAAGTTAAAAATATGTTTATCGATGAACCAACCTAACACTCATTTGAACAAATTGAATATTAATGTGAGGGTATTGAACACTCATCCGGCAAGTTTGCTAACATTCCGATCGAGTTATGTGTCCATCTAATCATTGTTTCTAAGAGCACGAAAGCATTGATCACAAGGTCTTCGAGGGTTGTAATTTGGCTTGGTTACAAAAGAAATGTCATATGTGGGGAAATTGAATTCAAATGGCCAAGCAAGAGGAACATTCTTTCTAAATTACACTCTTCCTCCTTTATTCAATCACAACTCTTGGTGATTTACAAATGTTTTTCTTTGATCCTTGACAACTTTTTGATTTAGAGATTTTCTCTTTTTCTCTTTTTTCTTTTTCTTTTCTTTCTTTTTTTTTTTTGTTCTTGTTGTCAAGATCAATTTACAAATTCACCATTTCTTGACATTCACCACCTCCTTTTTTCAACTTAATCAAAGATGATACCCTAATTGAATGTTCCTTTTTTCTTTTGGCAAAGGACAATAATCGTGAAGGTTAAGGGTTCAAAAATGAAAGTAAAAATATCAGAATTCAATAATGATTTAACTATGAACTGAAATTTTTTTTACAAACTCCGGCAATTTCATTAAGCAATTGAGCTTATGAGAATTGGCAGTCCATAGTTAATGATTCTGATTCATTAAGCTCAAAGGGGTTAACAAATACTCACTCCTCACAGGGTGGGCTATTTGTGGTCAAGTGTTTTCACTCATTTTCAAAAAATGCCTTGATCCTATCAATGCTTTCGTACAATCTAAAACAACAGCTCAGATTTAACATAACAAAATCGAGTTTAGACAAAAAATGCCGGTCTCCTGCATATATATAATGATTTTGAGGATTCCTCACATTTTGGCTGGTTCTAAATGGTTCACCGAATAAACATATTAAAAACGCACGTTGCATGATATAACTTTTGTACTAAGTACGTATTCTCCTTTCAAGTTTAATCATGGAAAAAACAGGAAACATGTATCTTAGCTTTGCGCAAATTAATCAAATTTTATCACTACCATGCATTTGTGGTTGAATCATTGGATCAATCCATATGATGTGATTGGTTGCCGATCAAGGTCGGGCTTTGATTGTGGATTGTGCCAATGATGATTGGACTTTTGTCGGAAATTGTATTTGTGAAGTCGCCATTGAAAATTGGACTCTTGTAGGAGATTGAGGAATGCCAATGACGACTGGGTTTTTTGTGAATTGGGGAAAAGGCCGCAGTTGCCTGGGGGTTGGTAATCTCGGGTTGAGGTACCGAAATCCCTTGAAGAGTAGTGGGAATATGGATGAATTCCTCACCAAAATCGAATGACATGCCCCATGTTCAAACGGGGGGATAGTTGCCCCTTGTTATATGTGCGGTTTGCTTTGGGACGTCGAGCCACTTTCATTAATGGGATGACACGTAGTGTTGCGAATGAACTGCGAACACCGACGACTCACTTCGGATTGTAAGAAATCCTTAGGATAAGAAAGGAAATGAGTTTTGGACTCGAAGATAGACGTATGCATGATAATGAATGATGTATGTAAATGCATGAAAAAATTTTTGTTTTGCTTTACAAGGAAATTAAAAAGTGCAATTAATTTCTTATAAAGCAAAGTGATATGCGAAAGTTATTTTCATGCATGTAAATGTATGGTATGCATATGTATGTTCAAAATTTCCCCCCATCCTCACGTGTAGGCTCTAAAGATGAGATTTTCTAAAAAGGTCCCTAGAGATCACGGACCTCACAAGGAACTATTGTCGTCAATTGCAAATGCTCGCAAGACCTCAATATATTCCAAATGAAATCTACTCTAGGCGGGGTTTTCGCATCTTCCCTTCAAGACATACGTCAAGTGGGCCTCCGCTACGCAACCCCATCCTATCTTAATTTTTTTCTCAAAGCTCGGGAATAGAGCATCACACGTCCGGCATTAACCCGAACAATGTGGAGTAACATCGCTCAAGTAACCCCACAACACATATAATATGAATATAAAGCAATGTGAAACAAATACATATAAAGCGAGAAAAGATAAACAAATGATAATAAAGCATAAGCGTGCAAGCAAAATAAAAGATACTTTAGCCTAAAAGCCAACTAAGATAGGCTTGACTTGTTGTACACGAAAACAAAGTGTTTAAGTGTTATCCCCAGTGAAGTCGCCATTTCTGTCGCGTCGAATTTCGGATGTCAAGCTATTGACTAGCATTAAATCACTAAATTTAAATCACGACTGAACTTTTAATTTTTCGGGGAAAAAGGAAAAAAGTTCTAAATTACCTTGAAAAGAGATTTTAGGTTCGAAAGTCGATTATGCGAGGGGAAGGTATTAGCACCCCTCACATCCGTTGTACTCAACGGGAACCTCTTAGTTGGCTTAGGCTTAAAATGTTTTTTGACGTTTTGCTTGCATGCTTAATTATATATATATGTAAAGGAACAAATAAATAAAATGTGAGGTGAAGAAAGAGATAAAAACAAACGAAATTGGAAGAAGGAAAAAAAGATTTTTTTATTAACGGGCTTGACAAGACGTCGGTCTTGCTCCTACGTATCTCCCGGTAGTCGGAGAATTCAAAGCTTACGTAGTTCTTAAAAAAGTTTGAAAATGCACAAAGGCGTGAAATGTTTGAATGATAAAGGAGACAAGCGCACATTAAGGCGATAAACTCGCACAAGGCGTAAAAAGATGAACGCACATTAAGGCGATAAACTCGCACAAGGCGTAAAAAGACGAACGCACATTAAGGCGATAAACTCGCACAAGGCGTAAAAGACGAACGCACTTTAAGGCGATAAACTCGCACAAGGCGTAAAAGTTGAAAGAAAACGTGCAAAGGCACGACAAGTTCGGATTGACCGCACGAAGGCGTACAATGTTTGAATTGACCACGGGGGCCAAGAAAAAGTTAAAATGGTCACGGGGGACCAAGAAAGGTTCAATTTGGTCGCGAGGGACCAAGAAAGGTTCAAATTGGTCGCGAGGGACCAAGAAATGTTAAAATTGGTCGCGAGGGACCAAGAGAGGTTAAAATTGGTCACGAGGGACCAAGAGAGGTTAAAATTGGTCACGAGGGACCAAGAGAGGTTAAAATGCGTTGGACGCGTTGAAAATAGAATGACGATTGTCCGAGCAACGAGACATACGTCAAGCATTCGTACAACCGGGGAAAGGAGAGACATACGTCAAACCACCCTTTTTCATTCAAGTTTGGTTTGAATTTGAGAAAACGTATTTTTGGGGAAGCTAGAAAAGAATGACGATCGTCTAAGCAACGAGACATACGTCAAGTGTTTATCCGATCGGGGAAAGGAGAGACATACGTCAAACCACCCTTTTTTCATTCAAGTTTCGCTTGAATTTTGAGAAAAAGTGTAAACTGTCAAAACGCTCGTTTTTAGAACTCAAAAGAAAAGAAATAAAATTGTTCAAATTAGTTGTTGCAACCAAAATGAACAAGCTTGTTGTTTAATGAAACAAGAAAGAAAATGTTTTTGTTGTTTTCGTTGATTTTTGTTTGGTTGGTTTGGAAGGACAAGGTCCTTTGCCTACATACCCAAATGGGATCAAAACCGATGTAGTTCGGGCTTAAAAAACGAGTGATTTGTTATGTTGATTTTAAAACTTAAAAATGTTTGTGAAAGATAAAAATGAGCCAAAGTGGCGAGTGAGTGAAGTTTGATTAATTAAAAATGCAAAAATAAAGTCTGATATGATTAAGATCGATTGAAGTTTGATTAAAAGAAAGTTGCTTGGTTTGAAATCCAAGGCTTTGTTAATGAAGAATATTTTTGATGAAGTTTTTGAATATTTGAAATGTTTTTGGTTTTTTATGATTTTTTACTTGGAGTTAAAAAGAAATTAAGTGCGATGAAATAAATTAAACGCGAGAGAATAAAACGTTTGTTGGATTAAAATGAAAAGGTTTTTGTTTTTGGATTATGATTTAAACTAAGAAAATAAAATATAATGTAATGCATATTTAAACATTTTGTTCCTAATGCTAATGCCATAAAAAAAAATGTAAAAATAAAATGAACAAATAGAAATACAAACAAAAAATAAAATGCATGTGTAATACGATAGGTAAATAAATGAGATGTTAAAAATAAAGGAACAAATAAAAAGGAAATAGTAATAAAAAGAAAAATAAATTGCAAAGAAAATAAATAAAAGAAATAAAATAAGGAGGTGTAAAAATAAACCTGGGGGGTGCTGGTAGTGAAAAATAACTCAGATTGGAAGAGAAAGGCCCAAAATGTCTTGGGCTTTCGTAAATTAATCTGGGCCGTCTGATTAATCAGACGGCCCTGATATGATCATAAGGTGGAAAAGGCCTAAGCCGTACGATCAAAATCAAGTGGTCTGAGGAGCGAGGGCGTACGCTAACGCGTACACCCACTCACACCGAATCAGGGAGGGGTATTTAAACCCACTCCCTTCACAATTTTTTCATTTTCACACTTCACTTCTCTCTCTTCCTCTTCTTTCTCTCAAAACCGTCCCTCACTTCCTCTCCCCTCTCTCTTCCTTTTGCCTGGCCGGAATGTTTTCCGGCGTGGTGGCCGCCGGCCCACGCGGCGGCGCCACCGCGCCGGAGAGAAAAAAATCCTTTTTTCTCAAAACAAAAACGTTTTCCTTACATCCTTTTTCTCCCTCATCTCAAATCCGACAATATTTTTTTCAAAATCCCCTCAAATCGGCCTAGATCTAGGTTCAAAAACACAAAAAATTACCTTCTTTTTTTTTCTGGTTTGCGTTCGGTTTGCTTCGTGTGTGTGTGCGTGAGAGTGCTGCTGTACGTGTGTGGGTAAGGGGGTTCGTGTGTGATTTGGGTCGTGTGTGTTTGTGTTTTGCGTGAGTTAAGTGTGTGTGAAGGGCTGGGTTGGTGTTGTTTGCGTGAGGGACTTGTGGGTGTGAGCGTTTTTGGTGTGTTGGTGTGTTGGTGTGGAAGCTTTGTTGCTGTTTGTGTTGGGAAAATGTTTTGGTGTGTTGTTGTGTTTGATGATTTTGCTGTGTTGTTGTGTTAGAGGAAGAGGAAAAAAAAAGTGTTGCTTGTTTTCTGTTTTTAAAAAAAATATGCTTTGTTAAAAAAAATTCTTCCTTTCTTTTTGTTAATTTTGTCCCTGTTTTATAGAGATTTTGAGCTGCTTGATGACTTAGAGGATAAGCTGGATTTTTTGGGATAAGATTGAAGGTTTGTGATGATTTTTTTTGGATAGGATTGAGGATTTTGTGATGATGAAAAACACTGTTTGTGGGCGTGAACAGTGCTAGCCTGGCTTGTGTTGACTGTGTTGACTTGGACCAAAAAAGAAAAAATAAAAAGAATAATAATAATAGTAATAAATAATAATAATGATAATAATAATACAAAAAGGAATAAATAAATGGTAATAATGGTAATAATAAAAATAACAATAAATGACAATAAATAATAAAAACTAAAATTAAATGTAAAGATAAAAAGTAATAAAAATAAAATAAATAAACGAGACAAAAATTGACATGAGGTATTTTAAAATACATCCCTGCCGAAATTTCGTTTTTTTAAAAAATGCGTAAAACGAGACAATAAATAAAACGAGATGAAAATGGGTCAAAAAATGGGGTATGACACTACCATTCCCACAAAGGTTGAAGAAAGAAAAAGACAAGAAGAGTTTTGGTAAATTCCTTGAGATGTTCAAAAAGTTACAAATCAACATCCCTTTTGCCGAAGCTCTCGAACAAATGCCAACCTATGCAAAATTCATGAAAGACATCATTTCAAGGAAGATCAGCATTGGTGATGAAGATGTGATGCTCACTGAACAATGTAGTGCGGTGTTACAAAGAAAAATTCCAAAGAAATTAAAAGATCCTGGAAGTGTCACTATTCCTTGTACCATTGGGGATAGAACTTTCAAGAAAGCACTGATTGACCTCGGAGCCAGTGTAAGTTTAATGCCTTTGTCTATTTACAAGAAGTTGGGGATTGGTACGGTGAGAGACACAAGAATGACCTTGCAGTTTGCAGATAAGTCCTACAAATATCCTTATGGTATTGTGGAAGATGTGCTTGTAAAGGTTGATAAATTCATATTCCCAGTTGACTTTGTTGTGCTTGAAATGGAAGAAGATGAGGATATACCACTGATTCTGGGAAGACCATTTTTACAAACTGGAAGGTGCATGATTGACCTAGAAGATGGTACGTTGACTCTAAAGGTTGACGATGAGGTGGTGAAACTCAATGTTCTCCAAGCAATGAAGCATCCAACAGAAAAGGAGGAGTGCTACAGGGTTGACATACTTAGTTCAATTGTAAAAGACAAGTTTGAAGCCGAAATTCCAGCTTTACCACTTGAGAGAGTATTAAGTGCATCAGCAAGTGTTGAGGAAGATGAAGATCCTAGAGAAGCTGATGTGCTAGCCATGTTAGAAGCCTTCCCGTCCTATCACCGACGCACACCGACTAAATGGGAGGAGTTACATCCAAATGAAGAAGCTGCTGAGAAAAAGTCCAAGAAAGTACCGGTAGTTGAGCTGAAACAACTGCCCCCTCATTTGAAGTATGTGTTCCTTGGTGAGAAAGAAGAGTATCCAGCCATTATCAATGCAAGCCTGAATAAACTTGAAGAAGAAAAGCTTTTGAGAGTCCTGAGAATGCACAAGGGTGCCATAGGGTGGTCCATTGAAGATTTGAAGGGTATAAGTCCTACTGTGTGTATGCATAAGATCTTAATGGAAGAAAACTACAAACCGGTGGTCCAACCACAACGGAGGCTCAATCCTGCCATGAAAGAGGTGATTAGAAAGGAGGTGGTCAAGTTGCTTGAAGCTGGTCTCATTTATCCTATATCTGACAGTTCATGGGTGAGTCCGGTCCAAGTTGTTCCAAAAAAGGGTGGTACTACAGTGGTGATGAATGAGAAGAATGAGTTGATTCCGACCCGCACTGTCACTGGCTGGAGAGTTTGCATAGACTATAGACGGTTAAACACAGCTACTCGGAAGGATCATTTCCCACTGCCATTCATTGATCAGATGCTCGAAAGGTTGGCAGGTCATGAGTACTACTGCTTTTTGGACGGGTATTCCGGTTACAACCAGATTGCGGTGGCACCTGAGGATCAAGAGAAAACAGCTTTCACATGTCCCTATGGGATTTTTGCTTACAGGAGGATGCCGTTTGGGCTGTGCAATGCCCCTGCTACTTTTCAAAGGTGTATGATGTCCATATTCTCCGATATGATTGAAAAACATATCGAAGTTTTTATGGACGATTTCTCTGTCTTTGGCTCTTCTTTTGATAATTGTTTGAATAGTTTGTCTCTTGTATTAGAAAGGTGTCAAAAGACTAATTTGGTCCTAAATTGGGAAAAATGTCATTTCATGGTGAGAGAAGGAATCGTTCTTGGTCACCGAATCTCTTACAAAGGGATAGAGGTAGACCAAGCAAAAATTGAAGTCATTGAAAAACTTCCTCCTCCCACCAATGAAAAAGGCATTAGGAGCTTTTTAGGACATGCAGGTTTTTATAGGAGGTTCATTAAAGATTTTTCAAAAATAGCAAAACCCCTTACTAACCTGCTAGTAAAAGACACACCTTTCCAATTCAATGATGAGTGTCTGAATGCTTTTAACACTCTTAAGGAAAGACTGATAACAGCCCCCATTGTCACTGCTCCCGATTGGTCACTACCTTTTGAAATTATGTGTGATGCCAGTGATACAGCTGTTGGGGCAGTTCTTGGGCAAAGGAAAGATAAGTTGTTGCATGTCATTTACTATGCTAGTCATGTTTTAAACCCAGCACAACTTAACTATGCCACTACAGAAAAAGAACTCTTGGCTGTTGTCTATGCTTTTGATAAATTTAGATCATACTTGTTAGGGTCTAAAGTTATTGTTTACACTGACCATGCTGCTCTGAGGTATTTGTTTTCTAAGCAGGAATCAAAACCGAGACTCCTTAGATGGATATTGCTGTTGCAGGAGTTTGACCTGGAAATCCGGGACAAGAAGGGATCCGAGAACACTGTGGCTGACCATCTCTCCCGACTAGAGAAGATGGATGAAACTGATCAGCAGAGACCTATTAAGGATCTCTTTGCAGATGAACACATTCTAGCAGTAACAATGGTGCCGTGGTTTGCAGACTTTGCGAACTATTTGGTAGGTAAGGTGATTCCCATTGATTTTAACTCTCAACAGCGCAAGAAATTTCTGCACGATTGTAAGTACTACGTGTGGGATGAACCCTATCTGTATAAAAGGGGAATTGACGGACTGTTGAGGAGATGTGTCCCTGAAGAAGAGCAGGAAAAGGTGTTGTGGCATTGTCATGACTCCAATTACGGTGGTCACTTTAGTGGAGATAGGACTGCTGCAAAAGTACTTCAATCCGGTTTGTTCTGGCCAACCTTATTCAAGGATGCTTTTGCCTATGTCAAGAGATGTGACCGCTGCCAACGCACGGGAAATATTTCAAAAAGACACGAGATGCCTCAAAACCCTGTGTTAGAAGTGGAAATCTTTGATGTATGGGGCATTGATTTTATGGGACCATTCCCTTCCTCATATTCAAAGGTTTACATTCTGTTGGCAGTGGACTATGTCTCTAAGTGGGTGGAAGCTATCGCCACGCAGACCAATGATGCTCAGGTAGTAATTTCTTTCCTTCAGAAAAATATTTTCTCACGCTTTGGGGTCCCTAGAGCGTTAATCAGTGATGAAGGATCACACTTCCTCAATCGGAAGATGGAAACGTTACTGAAAAAGTACAATGTGCATCACCGGATTGCTACACCATATCACCCTCAGACGAGTGGACAGGTGGAAGTTTCAAATAGACAGATAAAGCAAATCCTAGAGAAGACTGTGAATTCCTCACGGAAGGACTGGTCCGTCAAGCTGGACGATGCACTATGGGCATACAGAACTGCGTTCAAAACCCCTATAGGTATGTCTCCTTTTCAAATTGTCTATGGAAAATCTTGTCACTTACCTTTGGAACTAGAGCACAAAGCTTTGTGGGCCACTAAATTCCTGAATTTTAATCTCGCAAAAGCAGGCGAATCCCGGATTCTTCAACTCCATGAGTTAGATGAATTCCGGAATTCAGCCTATGAGAATGCCAAAATTTTTAAAGAAAAAACAAAGAAATGGCATGACAAGAAGATTCAAAATAGGGAATTTAGGGAAGGGCAGCTAGTTCTTCTTTTCAATTCCAGGTTAAAGCTATTTCCTGGAAAGCTGAGGTCCAGATGGTCAGGACCATTCAAAGTGGTGAAGCTATTCCCTTATGGAACGGTGGAGGTGAAGGACCCTGACTCGGAAAGAACCTTCAAGGTCAACGGACAAAGGCTCAAACCTTACTTTGGAGTCGAATTTGATTCCGACCGAGTCGATCACACTAAAATCCACATGATCCTGTGGTACGTCAGGCTCGTGACGTTAAACACGCGCTAGGTGGGAGGCAACCCACTCAGTATCCTTTGTTTTATGTCTTTTTACTTTTCAAATAAAAGCAAAAATCAATTGTGGCAACATCATTTTCAGGGCAGTGAATTTTTCTAAGTTACAAAAATGGGCTCTCTGCCTAACAAAATCGTGACACGATGCTGCAATCGTGACACGATTTTGTTCCTTCAAAATTTGTCCTCTCTGCCTATAAAATCGTGACACGATTCCAACATCGTGACACGATTTTCCCTTGAAAATGTGAGTCTCTCTGCCAATCGAAATCGTGACACGATCCCCTCATCGTGACACGATTTCAGTGCTCCAAAATATCAAACTTTCTGCCATCAAAATCGTGACACGATGCTGCAATCGTGACACGATTCTGAGTTGTTTTGAATTGGAAAAATGCAATCGTGACACGATTACTTCACATCGTGACACGATTGCTGCAAATTTTTGAAAAAAATGACCGTTACAACACCATCGTGTCACGATCCCACCAAATCGTGACACGATTTTTCCCAGCCTATATATACCCCATTCAAAAACTGTTTTCCCACCATTCCAAACCTAGCCGTTACTCTGTCAAAATTTCCTCAGACTTCCTCTACCCACGAATTTCACTCCTTTCCACCACCATTAACCTCTCCCCTGCCTTCATTTCCATCTTCCAACCAACAATTATCCACCATGCCTCCCATCCTTCGCACAAAACACACTTCCAAACGCCCAAAAACCACAACCACCACCAAACCCACCAAGAACACCACCAAACGTAAACCAACCACCACCCGCACTGAAACCGCACCACCCTCACACGCTGCATTCAAGTTTATCAACAAAAATGCTCAGGACCGGTTTGTGGAAATAAAGGCTTACAAATTTGTCATGGAGCGAAGGTTTGATGTTGTCCAATTGGGTAAGTACTCAGAATTTGAAAGCATGCTGCAGGCGAGGCAATGGGAGCTTCTGAATAATATGGTATTCACCGCCTCCAACAAAACTGTGACTTTAGAATTCTATGCCAATGCCCGATTCTCCCCCACCAGGTATCAGTCTTTTGTCCGTGGGAAGACCATTGATTATAGCCCTGATGCTATAAATCAATTGCTGGGTTTGACTGCCCCGGACGAGTGTGGGGTCAAGCGAAGACGTGCTGCAGTCAAGGATATGACAGAGGATGACTATGCTGGGTTGTTGACTGCACTGTGCAGGCCGGGCACGACTTGGAGGAAGGCTCGGATGCTGGCTAAAGCGGATTTCATGCCATCCCCTAAGGCATGGGCTTCGTTTGTAGTGCAGACGCTGGAGGGCACCTCTTGCACTTCGGAGATTCCTTTGAAGAGAATTCTGACCATTGATGCCATTTTATCTGGCGAGGACATCAATGTTGGCGAGCTGATAGCCAACAACATCCGGGAAATAGCAACAAGCAAACTGAAGTCAGTGGCCCATAGCAGCCTAATCTGTTGGCTGTGTGAGGAGGCTAAGGTTGAGGAGTACCGGTCCGACATCGATGTCCCAACGATGAAGCCAATCACCGAGCGCACCATGGATGCCTTCGTCGCAGAGTATGAGGAGTTCCTGCGGGGAGGAGGCCCGAGAGAGGAGCAGGATCAGCAGGGCCAGGCGCAGCCTCCACCACCATCACAGACTTGTCCAGGAGAGGGGAGCAGTCAGCAGCCGCCCTATCCGCCGATTCACCCGATGATGCTGGATTACATGTTCACATCTGCTAATTGGATGAACGAGACGTCTGATTTGCTCTATGGGAACCGTCCAAGATTCTCTGCGGAGTTTGCTGCAGAGGCTCATCTCCATAGGCGGCCACCCACCGGGTCTTATGAGCGCTTCGAGGGGAACCGGGACAGTATGCTGCAATTCTTTGAGGAGCAGAGAGGGAGAGCTGCGAGCAGGGAGCAGGAGATTACTGCAGATTTTGATGACACTGACCGGAGGAATGCAGCACATTTCATGGAGGAGATGAATACTGCGCCTCCGCATACTTGGTTTTCTGAGCAGGAGCTGCAGGAGATGGACCAGAGCCAGCCTTGATTTTGTTTTGTTTTGTTACAATTGTATTTTTGCTGCCTTTTGCTTTTGTACTTTCTATTTTGTCTGAACAATTTTAGCATTTCTGTTTTATTTCTCTTATCCCCGTGTGTAATAATTCAGTACTTGTTTGTTATCAATGCGTTTATTTGTGATGTTGATTTCCTTCAGCTTAGTCATAATCTTTGATTGAGTAGTGCACCAAAAGTTCAAAGGAGGTAGAGGCCACACTTATCAGTTGAAGTATTCGGCAGTTTGAGCAAGAATAATCACAACTCCCAGAAATCTTAACATGTAAGGTTCCATGGCCAAATTTTATTTTTTTTCAATTTACTTTCAAGAGTGTTCCATGCATCTATGATTCTAGAACTTGCAATTTTTCTCTGTTATTGATTGGTTATATTGTGTACACACTAAGGCAAATTGCTTGTCCCCTTGAGCCTTTGTAGCCAACCTGGTTTATATTGAATTATCCATTGTTTAAGCCCAGTTGAGCCCTTAGGACAGATCCCATTTTTTCGGTGACATACCGCATTACAAGCCTAGAGACTATAGGATTATTCCCCAATGTATGTTGGAGTTAGGCATTGTTTGGGTATTTGATCATGCAATAGTTCAAGTTTGGGGTTGCTCATGGTACTAGCAACATTTTAAGTTTGGGGTAGGGTGCTAGAGAACAGAAAATATTTGAGAAGATCACTTTGTGTCAAAAACAAAAATGTGTGAAAAAGAAAAGTATGAAAATTAAGCTGATAAGTATGAAAATTAAGCTGATTCTGCAGCTCGAAAAAAAAAAAAAGAGTTAAATTGCTTCAAGACATAAGTTGTGATCGGGATTTCTGTTGTGTGATACAAGTCTCTAGCCCCTTAAGGTTATTATTGGGTAGACCAGTAGGAATATGCTTAACTCCAAAAATTTTTTTGTTGAAAGCCTACTTCCCAAATGATCCCACCTGTAACCTCAGCCCCGTTATAACCCTAAAAGTCCTTAAAGGTGTGTGCATAATATTGACTTTGATTGATGCTTAGAAACTTTTCAAGCTTATGGCAATTCATAGTTTTGCATGTGATTGAGTGGAAACCCTTATCAAACCTGTGCGTGGAGTTGTGAATTGTTGAAGGAGAAGAATTGGCCGGCTAGCCCATTACATGGCTGGCAAGGAGTTGAACTTTTGGTACTGCTGTTTGATCATATGATTGTTACTTTGCTGTAGTTGTCAATGTTGCAGGTAAATTCCTCGAGGGCAAGGAATGATTTAAGTTTGGGGTTGTGATGACACCTTGTCATTACGTAATTTATTAAGAGTTTTTGTTAGTTTTATCTTCGTTTGTCAGCATTTTGAGACAGTTTAAGGTACAAAAGAGCAAGAAATCATCAGAGCCTGAAGTGACTGCATCGTGACACGATTTGGGAATCGTGTCACGATTTCTTAACCAGAGAAGAGCTCAAATCCTGCCTACAGAATCGTGTCACGATTTCATAATCGTGTCACGATTGGAGAGATCAGTTGCGAAATCCTTGGGAGTTTTAATGAAGGATCGTGTCACGATTTATGGATCGTGTCACGATTTTGCGATCAGAATTTCCTATTTTAGCTGAATCGTTTTCAGAAACAAGGGTTCGGAAACTTGGAGAATAGAAGCGCGATTTTGAGAGCAAAGAACTGAAGCGGTGGCTACCCCATCCAACTCACAGTCAGTCTTTGTATGTTTCTATGTTATTATTGATTATGCTATTTTGTAATTTAATTATGAGTAGCTAAATTCTCCATTGTTAGGGATGAGAATAGCTAGGTGATGACTCTTGTTTTGTAATCCTAATCTGATCTTTGAATGAATTTATTGAATCATGTTTCTTAGCTTTTTGCTTAATGCTTTTATTGATTGATCATCATTAAATTGTTGTATGATTCATATTGTGAAACGGAAGTGGAATATATGAATGCCTAAGTTAAGAAATTCTCGCCTTTGTAATCTAGGAATAGATACAAACCCTTGAAACCGTGTACTAATTCATGTCCATTCATGCTTAATTCTAAACTGTAAAACTTGCTAAGGAATTAGGGTTTACTTTAGAATTAACGTTTCTGTCACTAAGGAATTAGGGCAAGATTATTTAAGAGAATTAGGTCGTGATTCATTAAACGAGTTCAATGATCGTTGGTTAGGTAATTAACCTGAGTTCGGAGTCTAGTGAAGCTCATCCCTGACAAGCTTTTATCTCTTGATTTCAAACCAATTTATTTTACGCACTTTTCATTATTTGCACTTAAACAAACTTCGTACCCTTTTGTTCAACTGAGTAATAAAAATTACATTCGATTCGTTAACGCAGTCCTTGTGTTCGACACTCGGTTTACCGTTTTAACTTTACTACTTGAACGATTTCGTACACTTGCGAAAATCGCCATCAATGAGGTGGAAGTTGCATATGACTGAGGACATTGTCCTAGGATGCTGGCTGCTTCGGAGGACCGATAAGGCGTGTCCACTGATAGGTAGGATACAGGCACATAGGCATAGCCCATGGTGGCAGAGTCCAACCCCATGGTTGTCAGGTGGTGTCCTGTTGTTGATGCTGCCAAGGGGGAGCAGACCATGGTGCCGAGGCGCTGGGAGCCCCGAATTGAGGTGCACTGCGGTTACCACATCCTCCTCCGCGGCCGGGGTTGCCACGTGTGCGAGAACGGTTGTTGGGGCAGCGGTTGCCACGTTGAGAGGTGTCTTCAGAAGGTTTTGGCTGAGTGGTGTGCATTGTAGCATGAGAACTTGTGCTTGCCATTTTAGACATACCGACTTCTTCCAAAGTGAGCATGGAACGAGCCTGATAGAATGCAGGAAGATGGTTACTCTGGCGAATATAGGTGGCAACACTGTGGTAAGCTTTTAGGAGACCAAATATCAGCTGAAGGACCATGCGGTGATTGTTGACAGGAGATCTAACATTCCTCAATTGATCATAGAGCTTCTTAAGACGTTGACAGTAAGCCGAGACATTGGGAAAATTTTCCATGCGAATGTTAGAGAATTATTGCTCAAGAGTGACAGCGCGAGCATTCTTATTGTCCAGAAAAATGTCAGTCAAACGATTTCAGGCTTCCATAGCAGTGGAATTTGGTTCCAGGATGGTGGTCAGCAGGTCAGTAGAGATGGTGAAGTATATCCATTGAAGGACGATGGAGTCAAGGATGGTCCACTGCTCATACTCGGCACTAGAGGTATTTGCCGGTGAGGTCTTGTCCTTAGAGGGGACAATATGGTGAAGAATTCGATGAGAGCGAGCATGAATGCGAAAGAGCTCGGCCCAGGTGCCATATTGGTCTTTCTTCATCTCAAGAACAATAAGGATATGGTTCTTCATGTATGAAACAGCAAGAGCAGGATGAAACTCGGTTTTGGATGGGGTTTGTGTCACCTTGCTGGAAACATCACTAGTAGGAGAACCGATTTTGTTGTTGGTGTTATTTTCGCTCTCGGAGTCAGACATCTTGTGAGGGAGGAAAAGAGACGGACTGAGGAGACGGTGGGTGGTGCATATGAAGCCGGTTGCAGCTGTCTTGTCGCGGCAGTGAAGCGGCGGCAGCGTATGGCAAATATGCGGCGACGCGAGGGAGGCGCAGAGACGGCTGTATGTGGGTGAGGGTTTGAGGGAGAGAGAGAGTTAGGGATCGATTAGTGTGATACCATGTAAGATAATGGAATGCTTGCCTTTTATCATTCATGTGAATAGAATATACACATGATTGTGTAACGTTTGGTCAACTCTATAATTATGATACATCATAATTAAACTAATTATAACAAATAACTACAAAATATTGTATTCTATCACATAAGATATGTACAAATGAGGGAGTAGCAGTAAATATAAATTAATTAAAGAATCGATATCATTCTTTCACAAGTTACGAGTCTTTTATAGAAGTGGTCTCTATGTCAAAGACAAATATATATCACTCAAGGAATGCAGGTGAGGCCTACGTTACCCCCTCATGATTTGGGGGTAATTTACCTCTCATGATATCAACCAATCAAATTGAGCAATGTGTACTTTATTAACTAAATCAAACATGGAAAGAATTTTACATAGAATTTTTGTTATTTGCATCTTTACCCCATATTCTAATGTGTTTTTATCTTTCCACATTTCAATTGTTTAGACAATTTTGTTCTTCTTTTTTATTTACTTTTTTTGTTTCAAATTTTTATTTTTCTACAAAAAAATTTACACCATATCTTGTTGTTTTTTTTAAGCTTGGATCCGAAAAAAAAAACATTCCAAAACGTAATTTTTTCGAACATCAATGAGATTATTTTTTTATTAATTAGATTATTATATATTATTATATGCTTGTATCTATCAATATTAGTCTACACGTTATTTTATTTTATTTATAAGATGACTAAGTGCTATTAACCTAAACAAATTTTTTTTGACAGGTTAAAAAAACGAAGACTCATTTTAGTTCCAGAGAAAAATTATAAGACATAATTTAGTTTCTGAAAAATATATAATTTACTTTTATTTCCCCAGAAAATATAAATAGAGACAACTTAGTCTATACTTTCTTTACATTTTTTTTATTGATGAAAGAAAGATAAAAGAAAGAAAATAAGATACTAGCAATTTTTTTTAAAGATACTAGCAATTTTTTTAGTAGTATAGTATAAGAGAAAATTAAATAAAATCATGATAGGAAAGACATGTGTATTTATAAAATGGAATAAGTATATTTAAACAAAAATTAGATATGATAAAAATAAAACCAGTAAAGAAAAAAAGAATAAAATATGCCTAAACAATTGAAATGATGTAACGAAAGATTTCATTAGATTTTTTTATTTAAAACATAAAGACACATTAATTGAATATGGGGTGATGAGTATGTAAATAACAAAAATATATTCAAAATACGTAAAATGTAGTTATATGTTTGACTTTACTTAGTGTAGTTCACATTGTTTATTTTAATTTGGTCCACGTCAGTAGGGGATAATTTCCCACAAATTTGTAAAGGGTAATCTAGAAAAAACCAAGAAGGCTTTGTTACATAATATCTACATAAGGAGTAGAAACCAAATTAATATGAGGAGCTGTTAATTTTTTTTCTCGTACAAAACATTATACCCTATTTATTCACTTAAAGATGAATTTTTAGCCATTATATTATTTGATAAAAAAAAAAAAAAAACTCAAGTTTATCTCAATTGTTCCAACATGTTTGTTTCGATTCAAAATTTCCTCATCACAAGAAAATGAAACATAAGTGGATCAAATTTTCTCTTCTTTTTTTTTTTTTACTAAATAACCATTCAAGATTTTTTTAAAAAAAATAAATAAATTTATTTATTATTCAATAAATAATAATGTTTTTGAGAAAATAAAACATAAAAATTGTAAGCATAACACTGCAATAATTAAGAGCCCCGCACTTCATCACTTTTTCATACAACCTGGCTAGTTGGTGACAACGCCTAGAATGAGTTGGTGGCAATTCACGCCAAACATGTAAATGAGTTCCATAATTTTTCAATTCCATAATTTTTCTTTGTAATTTTGAGATTTTTAACAAAAAAAAAATATGAATAGCTAATTGATGACATGTCATTTTACGTTATTCTTAGTCAGTTTGCAATCATTTTCAGTAGTGTTTTCATCAAGAATAGAGGAGTATTAGAACAATTGCTTATGATTTCGGGCCATTTGTAATGTTTTCTATATTTGAGTCATGTAATTCTATTTTTTCCGACACATAGTAAGTCTAGGGTGTTTCAATGTAATTCACGAAGAAATCATGCAAATCGGCAAAGCAAGACATCTGAAGACTTTGGGAAGATTATGAATGAAGATTCAAGAGGTATCAGAAGACATTACAAAAGGAGGAATTATGTTCCCAGGTCCCATGACATCTTATATGGAAGCAAACACCCAAAAAGACAAAGAAACAGGCGTTTACGCGCAGGAAATTACACTGGGGCGCCACGAGCATGGTCCATGCGCCCCGACCATATCTCAGTCACCCCGAGCATGCATTTTCTACACACTCATGCACCCCGAGCATGAAGAAATTCGGGTCAAAACTGATTTTTGCTACTTTTAAGTGGAAAAAGTCCGATTTTTTAGCTCAACTTCACGTGGAAACTTTCACTATAAACACCAAGTCTTTCATTCACAATTTCTCATTCATAACAAAACGTTTCAAGAGGAACGCAAACATTAGAATCTTCAAGGGAGGAGTTCTCTCCTCACTTCGAGTCTCTAGGTTATGTTTTATTTCTTTTGTAATTTGTCTTTAGTTACCATGAGTAACTAAATCTTTTTAGGCTAGGGTTCTAAGATGAACCTCTATTTTGTTTGTTGGGTACTTAATTTACTTTAAAGTCTTTATTCAGTTATTTTTCGAATCCTATTTAATTTTACTATCGTGCGTAAGATTTATCTCCTCTGAAGCGAATGACCCCAAGATATAGGTACTTAGGGAGGTGACATACCTAATATTGGTGAATATCTGCCTGAATCAGGAAGTAACTAAGATAACGAATATGGTAATTAGCAAAACAAGTGACTTCATGACTTAAATCATCCCAGTAACTTCAATTTTCTTTCATCCTTGGTAAGTTAGACGAGATAGGGCTGCCCATTTGTAGAACTACCGAGAGGGAGAGTGCGCTGATGTCCTTCTAAGATTCAATAACCGAAGGAACCTTTAGGACATTGAGAATTTAGGAACCCTAATATCCGTCATTGTTTCAAATACCTCTAAGAAAGTAAGAACCTACATGTACCCCTACGCGCGTAAGTGTATCTCTCTATAGGACTGACAACCCTAAACACTGAAACCCGTAGGAACTCTGGTGTAATGGTTGCAACTGACATTTGGAGGGCAATGAACCCATACCTCTGAGAAATTAAGACCCTACACGTATCTACCCGTGTGATCAACAGGTGCAACTTGACAGCTGGTAGGTAGTAAAACCCCACGAACTCATTACTTAGATAGAAAATGCTAAAAGTTGAATAAGACTTGACTATTAAATAATTCCAACAAATAAATAGAGGGGATTCGAAGAATCCTAACCGCCGATAACATTCTGCAATCAAAACATGTAAACCTTGTTCTGTTGCAAACAGATCAAATTGCAAAACCCCTTAACTCTTTATCTTTTATTTTAATTGTTCCTGAAATTCTGGGAAGTCCTGATGCTGAACGTAAAACAGAGTATAACACGAAACAAAACAGAGAAGGAAAATATCAGACAGAAAGTAAAAGGCAGAGGATATTTGTTAACCCAGTTCGGTGACAAACACACCTACCTCTGGAGGCTACCAAGCCAGGAAGGAAATCCACTATGATAGTCCTAGTTCTAAGTTCTCAGCAAACTCCCAGTTTACAACTTATCACCTAGCAACTACCCGTATTGACTTCAACCTAGGAACTCCTAGACCTGAGATCCCATCTCACTTCCCCTCAAACAATCACTGCCCCAGTGATCTTAAACTCTAATAACAATCAACGTAGGAGACACACTCCAAAAACACACAAACGTCACTCTTGCTTAAAAGCTCATGAGTGATTCACAATTACAACTCAACTAAACACAGTCCTATGCTTGCATCAAGGTGACACAAGAAAGGCTCACAAATAACAGACTCAAAACCTAAATATATTCTTTCAATGATAGCTTTGGTTGAGATGATTTTCTTCAATAGCAGCGCCCTCTATTTATAGCCTTCAGTAGCAACAAATATTTGAATCAAATATTCTTCAAAGATATATTTCCAAAATACTTCTTTAGAAATATATTCCACAATATTCTTCAGAAATATATTTCCAAAGATCTCTTTGAAAATATATTCACAAATAAAAGTATCCAATCTTCCGAATATATTTTACGAAAATATTCTTCCTTCTAGAAACACACGCAACTTGGAGAATTCTTCAATCAAATCTATAAAAGATTATGTGAGAAAATAAACAGCTCCAAGGCACGAAAACAGGAGCACAGTAAACCAGCTTCTGAAGGTTCAGCGTCTGAACAGTGCTTCTGAACGTTCAGCTTCTGAACAGTGCTTCTGAAGGTTCAGCTTCTGAACAATGCTTATGAAGGTTCAACTTCTGAACAGTGCTTCTGAAGTTTTGCTTCTGAGGTCCAGCTTCTGAAGACGCACATCTTGCTTGTATATTTGATTTTAGCAAACATGAAGCCAACAACCAAATATTCAACAATCTCCCCCTTTGGCAAATTTTTGGCTAAAATCAATCTGAGAACAAATGCAAGATCTTCACTAATCAAAGTACGCAACCATGAAGAAATTAAACGTAGCAACCAAAAATCAACAGAGTCAACAGCGGCACATACACTACGTTTCCACACATACACTCCCCCTGAAACATAACATTCAGCAGCAGCTTTTGAAAACATACATTCCCCCTGAAACAGATCAGCTTCTGACAGGAAACACATATACTCCCCCTGAAACAGAGACTCCCCCTGAAACACATCAGCTCTATATTGTGAAATGCATGTATTGCTTCTGAACTGAACTACAGAAATGCTTGCTTCTGACACACTTATCTCCCCCTTTTTAGCCAAACAATTTTGACAAAACAACCATGCAATCACCAGGAGTAGAAAGAATAAGAAACAACAGAGGTTATAAGCACACTAGTAGAGGAAAAACAAAGGGAACACGCCCAAAAATCTGCAACACAATTCTAACTCACACCATAGATGAAAAGAACGCAGAAGAGCTTTCATCCACAAACCCATAACCATAAAGGTACCATAGAGCCATACCACACACAAAGTCTTCACAGAGGAAACAAAAACAAGAGAACACAACTGCAGAGTATAGTACAAAAATGCAGACCAGGATCACAAAAAGAAATCCAGGACATAGTCCAAAAAATTGACAGTCTTCAGACTCAGCATCAGAAGCTGCTTCATCATCAGACACAGCATCAGATGCTGCGTAGTCAATGTGTGCCTCAGGCACATTCAGAGGAATCTTCTTCCCAGCAATCCTCTTCTGAACATAGGGCATGATGTCTTGAACATCTTGCTCAACGCATCCTCAGACTCACTAGGATTCACTTCCTTTCCTTTTAGTGCCTTCTTCTTTGGGACAGGGACCACCACCTTGCTCCAGCCTTTAGATGGTCCAACAACAGCACTCTTCTTAGCAACAAGAGTAGGCCTGCTGGCAGCAGCAACACCCTTTCCTTTCCTATTCTTCAGCCTCTTGCCAACACTTTCACACTTTAGTCTCCATTCCTTCGTGACATTAATTATAACAGGTTCAGATTTTCTTTGCTGAAGGTGCTTGGGGTATCCATACAACTTGAAACAAAATGGCTTTATGTGCCCCTTTCTACCACAGTAATGACATATCCAAGGATGAGATGCCCTCTTATTCTTAGATCCCTGAGGTTTATTCTGATGTTCCAACTTAGGTTTGCCCATCATTGGATCATGTGTTCCAACAGCTGCAATGAACCTTTTAGCTGGATTTTGCTGTTTAGTGTTCAAGGTCTTATCATCAAGTCCTATTCCTTTTGGTTTCCCTTGGTTCTGACTCTCCAATATCTTTTCTAGCATATCAGTACCAGTGTTCGTCATTCTGACTTGCTTCTTCATGTGTTCAAGTTGAGAGTTCAGCTGGGTTACCTCATCTTTGTGATCAGAAATTTGCTCTAAGTGTTCACTTCTTTTAGCATGCAGTTGACTGATAGTCTTGTTCTGATTTTCTAATAACTTGCAAATTTCTTCATTTCTGAGGTATAGTTCTTTGTAAGAGGTAGCCAGTTCTTCACAAGATAATTCTCCATCACTTGACTCGGTATCAGATGGTGCTTTAGAACCTGATGGCGCTTCTGAAGCCTCAGAACCTGATGGTGCTTCTGAAGCCTTAACTTTATCATCAGACATACATCTACCAGTTAAAGCATTGACATACTTAGCAGACTCATTCTCCACTTCCCCTTCTGAGTCATCTTCATCAGACCAAGAGACTGCCAAACTTTTCTTCTGTTTCTTGAGGTACGTTGCACATTCTGTCCTAATGTTGTCATATCCTTCACACTCATGACACTGAACACCTTTGGATTGATTGCTTTTCTCATCAGTTCTTGTCTTCTTCAAGTCATTTGGTTTGGATCTCCTGCCAGCATGCTTCAAAATCTTGTTAAACTGTCTACCAAGCATCACAAGAGCTTCTGATGTGCTTTCATCATCCACAACATCAGCATCTGCTACAAAAGCAACACCTTTCCCCTTCTTATCAGTTCTGTTGTTGAAGGCTATTTCAAAATTCTGAAGAGACCCTATCAATTCCTCAACCTTCATACTGGAGATGTCCTGTGCTTCCTCAATGGCAGTTACCTTCATGTCAAATCTCTTAGGAAGATACCTGAGTATTTTTCTCACAAGCTTCTCATCAGACATTCTTTCTCCAAGAGAATCAAATGAGTTAGCCATGTCCAGAACGTTCATATAGAAGTCTTGTATATTTTCATCCTCCAACATTTTGAGATTTTCAAACTTGGTGGTGAGAAGTTGAAGTCTGGACATTTTTACCTTAGACGTGCCTTCATGTGTAGTTTTGAGAATCTCCCAAGCATCCTTAGCTACAGTGCACTGCTTGATCAGTCTGAACATATTCTTGTCTACTCCATTGAATAAAGCACTCAAAGCCTTGGGGTTTCCAAGAGCTAATTCATCTTCTTCCTTGGACCAATCTTCTTCTGGTTTCATATCAGCTGTCTTCTTTCCATGATGCTCTGATGCCAATTGAAATTCTGGCAAGTCCTGATGCTGAACGTAAAACAGAGTATAACACGAAACAAAACCGAGAAGGAAAATATCCGACAGAAAGTAAAAGGCACAGGATATTTGTTAACTCAGTTCGGTGACAAACACACCTACGTCTGAAGCATTATAAATACCCTATGTAAAAATGTTGGTGTTGATGGAATGAGGAACGATTTGAAGTTAAAGAAAGCTGCTGACATAGATGAAAAGTGGCTAGAAAATTTGACTGATGTCCCATTGGCACCACCTGAGGCACCAAGGTGGTCCCATGTGAAGAAGGAAAAGAAGACTTCTAGCGAACCACAAACAAAGTATGATAATTTGACACTAAGGTTGACAAATGCGGTGGTGGATATGAGTAAAGCTTTGTACTTCCCGATGCACCAATTTGAAGGGGATAAGGAATTGGAAGAGGCTATAAGGAAGGCTAGAGTAGAACCAGCTGTCACTTCCATCTATGAACAATGTATGGGGAAAGGAATGCTTGAGTATCAACAACATCAGGAGATGTGTGCATTAAAGGCAAGGCATGCAAGTCATATTAGAGAATTTGAAATGATGGAAAATAAAATAAGGTAGAATCAAACATTATTGCAGCTTGGTTGATATTTTGTTGTTGGCTACATGTTTTGCTAAAATCAAATGTACAAGTAGTTCGTCTTCAGAAGCTGATATCTCAATTGTATGTCTTCAGAAGCTGGGTCAGAAGCTGGAACAGTACTTCAGACGCACTGTTCAGAAGCTGACCTTCAGACGCACTGTTCAGACGCTGACTTTCGTTGACCTTCAGACGCACTGTTCAGACGCTGACCTTCAGACGCACTGTTCAGACGCTGACCTTCAGAAGCAACCTTCAGAAGCTGGTTTTCTGCGTTCTATTTTGTGCGCCTTGGAGATGTGTATTTTCAGAACATGATCTTTATGAGAAGATTTAATTGAAGAAATTATCCAAGCTATGTTTCTAGAAGGAAGATTGTTTTGCGTGAAGATCTTTATTGAAGATTGGATTCTTTTATTTATGAATATATTTTCAAAGGAATCTTTGCAAAATATATTTCAGAAATATAATTGTTTCTATTTGCTTCTAAAAGAATTCTGGAAATATATCTTTGAAGAAGATTTAATTCAAGAATTATGTTGCTGCTGAAGCTATAAATAGAGGACGCTGCTATTGAAGAAGTTATATCATCAAAACAGAAGTTATAGAAAGAGTCTTAGGTTTTGAGTCTGTAAGCTTTGTGCTTTATTTCTGTGCACCACTCAAGTGTTAGAATTGGTTGTTTTGTTATTGAGTTGTATTCACTTAAAGCTTTTAAGCAAAAGTGATGTTTTTGTGTTTTGTAGAGTGTCTTCATACCTGAATTGTCTTAGAGTTTTAAGATCACTGGGGCAGCGATTACTTGAGTAGGAAGTAAGTGGGATCTTATATCTAGGAGTTCCTATGTAGAAATCTATATGGGTAGTGATTAAGTGAGAAGACTGAGAAACAGGGGCTGTTGTCATAGGTCTTTGAATTGATACTATTTAGTGGATTTCCTTCCTGGCTTGGTAGCCTCCAGATGTAGGTGAAGTTGCACCGAACTGGGTTAACAAATCAATTGTGTTCCTTTACTTTCTGTCTTTTATATTTATGCTTCTGAACTGCTGTTTCCATACTCTGTTTTACGGTTCAGAACCAGGTCCTGCCAGGAATTTCACAGCTACTCAGTTAAGTTGAGTTTGAGCCAGATACTTTTCCTGGTTCATCTTCTGGTGGAATGTGAGTTTCTTATTTTGTCAAGCCAGGGACATGAAACAAGCCCTGAATGGGAGGCAAGCCATTGTTTTACATTTATGTAACCGTCAGGCACGAGACATAAAACACGCGCTAAATGGGAGGCAACCCATAAGTTTATTTTCTGCAATTTCCCTTTTTAAGAAGCTAAGCTAAGATTTCCTTTCTAAACAAATCCTTTCTTTTATTGTTGCTAATCCTCGTTATTATTTTTAATTTTATTTCTTTGCATTACATATATAACTTTTCCATTACACCATGTCTTACATATATATAATACAATGTCTCTATGAACTAAGATAAACTCACTGAGACATTGAGAGAAAACTGTGAATTTTGTAACTTTTTTTCGAAACTTTGTCTGTAACTTTTTTTTATGGTTTGCAGTGGCAGAGCCAAAACAAAATTCGGGTGGGCCACAAAAATATACTTATAATATTACACAAAATTTATGTTTTAATAAGCATTAAGCACAAAGCTGACAATCATAAAATTAAACTGTATACCTTAAAAATTCAAAATAAATATTTACACATTTCGATTGACTTGAAAATATAATAATAAAAGTACTGAGATGAAGAAGGTAGACCGCAAGGTAATTTTATTTTAAAGTCAAAGATATTTTGATAATTCTCTATAAAAAAATTAATTTTTTTTGGTGAGGTGGGTCGTGGTCCACCTAGGCCCTAAAGACCCTCCGCCACTGCCGGTCAGTTTGTAACTTTCTATCATCAAGCTTAAACTTGTCGCAGATTTTCTAGATCCAAAGCCTAGACAAGCATTTTCAACTTAGTGAATAGTACAAGGAGATTAAAAAATCATAATAAGCTACCGTAATTTTGTGAAGCTATAATATGCGGTTTTTGTTTTTTGTCGATCTCACATCTCATCCAAACATACACATATATAGATGTTGGTTCTCTTGATTCAAATAATACGAGGCTTCCTTAGACACTCCTCAAGCCTAACTTAGCTCGATTGTGATTTGCCTTCAATAATAAGTATTTCCAAACAAAAAAAAAAATTCATACGCCTTGAAATTAAACAAACTTCTGGCTAGCAAAAAAAAAAAAACTAACTTATACTCAAGTCTCTCTATCGAAATATATTTGTTGATAAAGAAAAAGGGCAAATGTAATAATGATCTCTTAACAATTTAATTAATTTAATTATATTTATTATTTAACACAATTTCACGACTCAATAAGAAAATAGAAAATATTGGTATATCTTTTATAAACTTGATTTGATTCCTTTACAAACTAACAATGACAAAATAAGTTGATTAAGTGAAATAAAACATAAAATTTAGTGTTTTCAAGCAATACACCTAACGATTTAAAAATTATTCAAGATGAATTGTCATGCACAAGAATCATGTGTTAAGTTTTGATGATTTAAGAAATTACTCACGTAAAATTTATGATTTCATGATAAATGACTCAGCTTGTTTGTGAGGCTCTAACTTGAAACCACCAACTGACGACTTATTATACACAAACACAATCAAAACATAACGTGTATGAATTGTGACATTATTGAATGTGGATGGAGTTTTTTTGTTGTCTGATATTTTTTATTTATGTACAAAAAATTAGGATGAGAATGATTTGTTGGTTCAAAAGAAAAAGACTCAAAAAACACGTAAGAGGATATTTACATTTATTGACCCTTTGAAGACAATGAAGTTTAAATCAAGAACCTTCATTAGAATAAACTTTTTTTTTTGTTGAGGGAATCATTAGAATAAGCTTAGAATAAACTTTTCTATTATTTAGATTGTTTATGAGACTATTAAGTGAAACGTACTACTTGTACATAAGCTACCATTTATCACCGTTGACTCTGGTTTAGTCGTGTACGTATAGTATTGTATATCAACTACATTAGTTACTGTCTACCTCTTGATATTAAGCATTAAGCATCATCAAACAAACGACTGCAAAGACGGCGTCTTATAAAGTTGTGGAAGTTGTTGATACCTATTCTATTCCTCACCCACAATAAAAAAATTGGCCCCACTCACAATTTTTTAAATATATTCTCCTATTTTTATTTAAAATACTTACGGTATTTATTCTAAGATAAACCTAGGCAAATACATGATTACATGTGATATATATATATATATGTTATGATAGCACAAAATGATATAAGTAATATTTTTATATATGCTAGAAACTCATTTATGAAAAATAAATTGTGGGGACATAAACTTAATCCAAATAAAGGAAAAAGACAAAAAAAAAAATCATATTACTTAAGAATTTCATTCCTATAGTCTCAAATATAGTCATTCTCTGCCACTTCATCGCTCCAAGAACCAACAATAGATATGATAGAAAATATATTATGTTGTTGATCAGAGATGGAAGTATTAGGCACAATGGACCCACCAAAACTACACTCATGAGAATCATCGATGTTGACATTTTCAGCATCTTTCATAGCCAGCCGCTCTTGCACGAGATCAAGAACAATGACTCGTCCACTATCAATTTTAGTGGAACACATGCACCAATATTGTCTCAACATCAATAAGCAAAGAGGAAAGTCATGCCGAAGGAATAGAAGTATCTTGTTGTTTTTGCATAATTTGAATTTGGTGAAGAATACCTTTAGGTTAATCCATATGATCATCAATGGTTAAGTTTTTAAATGATACACCCTTTAATTTCAACTCAATATCAACTTTCAAACATCGAAGGATTACGCCACGATTTATGCTTCACCAACATCGAAGGATTGTAATCATTGTTACTACTCGCCATTGCATTCTTCTTGTGTTCTAGCATGGAGGATAGTTTTTCCATACTCCCTTGATTTCTGATGGTTAATATGGTCTCAACCTTTTCCGCCGCCTAATGCCTAATGGTCATTCATTCCTTCAACCAAGGTTGTTAAACGCGCGATCTAAATCTCGAGATCGTAAGATCTTGCGATTTAACAAGCCACCACCGATCTGGAGCGGGTTGAAGATCGGAAATTACTGCGGATCGTGCGGTGCGCTGAGGAAAAGCGGTAGATTGTAGAATTGTCGCTTTTCTGCGCATCTGTGAAGGTGTTCGACCCGGTTCAGAAAGCGTTAACCTAACCTGACCCGGTTTAAACCCTTTTTTGACCTGGTACCGGCCAACATGATTTTGACCCGTTCCGGCTAGATTTCGACCCGTTTTCACTTGGAAAGGTAAGATTATACCATTAAATTTGTTTTTGGGACTTGTTGGTGTTTAATTGAATCATTAGGTTAGGAAATTGGGTATTTATATGTGAAATTGAGAATTTTTCTCATCTTCTCTGAAATTGTAATTTTTTCAACGAATCATTCAATGAACCAATTCCCTCCGATCTTTCATTTCTTCTATAAATTCCTATCATTCCTTAACACTTCTCATCTCTCACATTGCAATTCTAACAAAAAAAAAGTCCAACAATTTCCTAACATCTTTCACGTTTTTTTTTCCACAGCTCAAATATGTCTTCATCAATCCTAGTTGTTGGTGCTTCCTCATCTGCACCCCCTAGAGTTCAAAAAAATGCCCGAAAAGATATTGCATGGAAGCATGGAGTTTCCGTGGATGGAGGAACAAGAAAAATAAAGTGTAATTAGTGTGCAAAAATAGTAATTGAAGGAGTTTACATGCTGAAACATCATTTGGCTTGTACACAGTTAAATGTTGGAGGATACAAGTCTTTACCTGATGAAGTGAAAGTACAAATGTGGGAGATTGTAAAAACCTTGCAAACCAAACTACTAAAAAAATTAGAAGCATATGATACATATGGTGAAAACTTAAGAGGAAAAAGGCCAGTGGAGGATGATGGGAATGCTATAGCTGCAAATCTTTTCAAGAGGAGAGGAGTGAGCAGTCAGGACCCCATCAACAACATCTTCAAAAAGAATTTGAGGGAAGAAGCTTGTTTAGAAATTGTTTCCTTTTTCTACTATATTGTCATTGCATTTAACGTAGCAAAGAGTGAAGAGTTCAACAGAATGTTGGAAAAGGTTTCCAGACATGGTCTTGGATTCAAACCTCCGTCCTATCATGAAATTCGAACAAAGTATCTGAAACAAAAAATGGAGGAGACAACAAATGTCATGGTAGAACATAAAATTAGTTGGAAGAAGACAGGATGCATAATCATGAGTGATGGGTGGACCGACAAAAGAAGAAGGACAATATTGAACTTCTTAGTGAACAGCCCCAAAGGTATTGTGTTTTTAAAGTCCATAGATGCATCACACTTATAAAAACAGCTGATAATTTTTTTAGCATGCTTGATCAAATTATAGAGGAAGTAGGAGAATAAAACGTAGTTCCGGTTGTAACCGACAATGCCGAAAATTATAAAGTTGTTGGGCGCAATGTTAATGGAAAAAAGAAAGAAACTCTATTGGACACCATGTGTGGCGCACTGTATCGATTTGATGTTAAAGGATTTTGAAAAAATAAAACAACAATTCATCGTGATACCATTTCCAAGGGTAAGAAGCTCACTCAATATATTTACTCTAAAGCTTCCCTAATTTCTTTATTACAACATTTCACCAAGGGAAAAGATTTAGTGAGACCAGCGGTTACTCAATTTGCAACATCGTATTTAACTTTAGGGTGTTTAAATGAAAACAAAGGGGCGTTGGTTAGGATGTTCACATCTAATGAGTGGATATCTACTAAATTTGCAAAAACAGAGGAAGGAAAGAAAATTGAAGAAGTGGTGATGGATAAAAAGTTTTGGAAAGACATTGTTACTTGTTATAAAGGTGTTTTTCCACTAATTAAAGTACTTCGTTTAGTGGATTCGAATGAACAACTGTTAATTGCACATATGCAAGTATCGTTTTTATATCGTTCCACAGGGATTAATGTGATATCATAAACCGTTCAACGTCGATTATCGTCTTAAGTTAGGGTTTAACCATTTGTTTTACTACACTACTCATCATTTTAAAACATAATAAATAAATAGTAGAGTGATAGGACATAGAAGGTGCTAGGATTAACGTTCATCAATCAAACATCGTTTATATTCGATTGATCATAAATACGGATTCTAGCTTTTTCTTATATATGACATTATTACGTATTGCTCAACAACATCATTGATTTCCCAAATGACGTCGTGAGATCGATTGTATCGTTTAATCGATGATTTCTCAATCTATTAAACGATTCAAAAGCTTTACGATCCAATACTATAATGTAATTATCAAAACCAAATCCCATTTCTAGAATTTCTTATCTTGATAGAAAATCATTCTAAACCTAGATTCAAAAGTCTTTTTCAACAACATTTAAATCAAACATAAGATTGAAAAGCAAGAAGAAATTCAATGGTATATAAAAATTGCTAGAATCATATATTAAATAATCAAAAGTTTACAACATGGAATGATTAATTACCTATTAATCCCAACAAAGGAGATTAGTTGATCATTGTCATGACAACTATTGCAAAATAAGAAAGGAAGATGAAGATATATGAGAGCTTGATGTCTCAAAGCTTCTTAATGTCTTCTTCAATCCAAATCAAATTGCTATTTGAAGTTTTTCTCCCTCTATGCCTATTCTCTCTCAAAGATAACAAGTAATTTTTGCTCTGGAAAATATTAAAACTCAGAAAAAACTATATATCTAAAAAATGAGCTAAAAATTCTATAAATATGCTGAGAAAATGCACGCTCGCTACAAGCGACCAGCCTGTCGCTTGTAGCGAGGACTTCAACTGGCCAATCATAGAGCTCCACGTCATCATCAACATTAAACCGCCCCTTTGGTCGCTGTAGCGACAAGGTCTGTCGCTACAAGCGATGGTTCATTGAAATTCCCTGCCTAGGCTCGCTTCAAGCGTCCAGTTCATCGCTTCAAGCGATGAACCCTTGTAAATCCCTGCCTAAGCTCGCTTCTAGCGATGGAGGCTGCGCTTCAAGCGATAACTCCCTGGAAATCCCTGCCTATCCTCGCTACTAGCGATGGCTTCTGCGCTTGTAGCGATGGTATCAAGAAAAGCTTCAATCATTTGCATCAATCAGGTTCAAGCATGTATTTCCTGCATAATCACATGGGGTAAGGCTTAGGATCATAATTATTGCATTTTTAACACAAATATGCTCAAATCCTAAGGTAACTTGTAAAGCAAGTAATCATAAGTGCCCTAAAATATATCAAAATATTACAACTTTTAGGCACTTATCAAACTCTCCCCAACTTACATTTTGGTTTGTCCTCAAACCAAAGAACAAAAGGAAATTTTCATAGCTTTTAAACCACAGTATTGAGCAATTAGCAAAGGATTCAAAAGTGCGAAGAAATAAACATCAAGTGAGTGATTCAAATGTGATTGCGCAAGCTAAAGTTCAGTTTCTCATTAAACAAGATACATTCTATAAATGTGAACTAGTTCTAAACACAAGGAATTAAATCATACAATCCTAAACAAGCAACATGTTTAAATTTGAACCAAACCTAACACACTTCTATATAAAGTATATGAACAATTGAAATCATTTGTAAGGGTTATGAACACTCATCCAACAAACATGATAACATTACAATCAAATTATGTGTCCATCTAATTATCATTTCCAAAAGCATAAAAGGCATTGATCAAAAGGTCTTTAAGGGTTGTAATTGGGCTAGGTTACAAAAGAATTGTCATATGTGGGATATTTGAATTCAAATGGCCAAGCAAAAGGAAACATTCAATCTAATTACACTTCCTTCTTTTTCCAATACAACTCTTGGTGAATTTCATACATTTCTATTCTTGATTGATCTTTGACAACTTTTTCTTTGAATTCTTGCAGACCTTTTCATTTTTTCTCTTTTCTTTTTCTTGTTGTCAAGATCAATTATCATCATTCACCCTTACATTGACTTAAATATAACCTCCCTTTCTCCCCAACTTATTCCAATGATACCCTAATCGAATGTTCCTTTATCATTATGGCAAAGGTCAATAAAAACGATGGATAAGGGTTCAAAAGAAAACAACTATCAGAATTTAATAAAGAGTTAACTATGAACTGAATTTTTTTACAAACTCCGGCAATTTAAATAAGCAGATGAGCTTATTAAATTGACAGTCCACAGTTAACAATTCTGATTCAAATAGGCTCAGATGGGTTAACAGATACTCACACATCTCACAGGGTAGGTTCATTTGGTCAAGTATTTCACTCAATTTCAAAAAATTGCCTTGATCACTTCAATGCTCTTATACAATTTAAAACAAGAAAAGATTTAACATAAAATAACTGAGTTAAACATGATATTGGTCTCCTGCATATATACAATGGTTGAGGATTCCTCACATTTTGGCTAGTTCTATATTGGTTCAAAACTAAACAAATGCTTGCTTAAAAACTGAATAAATTAACTTGTGTGTGTAAAGAACTTATTCACATTCAAGAATATACCTAGAAAAACAAGAAAACGAGTACCTTAGCTGCGCGCTTTAACACTCATTCTATCATTATCACTCAATTGATTCTAAGCTTAAGCACTAGCTTTGAATCATTCATCTTTCTTTCAACAATGTTGGGATTATTTCAAAAAAATTTACCAAAAATAAATACTAAAGCATAAATAAAATATAAACTATACTAACATGTAATACCCAAAATAAATAACATAAACATAATGTAACATCATCCATGGTACAAAAGAAACATAATCAAAGTACAAAGCATGAATAAAAATGTTATAAAAGTACAAAGCTGAATAAATAAAACGAAAGAGAAAACAAATCAAAATCTGCAGCTCTGCATCATCAGTTTGAATCTGTCATGTCCTCAGAGTCTATCAGGTCTGCTGCCATGCGGTCAATGCTGTTTGTAGCTGCTGAGGAGTCATCACCCAGATCATCATCAACATCAGCGTCGTCATCACCCTCATCACCGGCATCCTGATCACCAGCATCAGCTGCAGCTGCCCCTCCTGGAAAGAAAGGCCTGACCCCAGGCCAAGCTATGTGCTCAGAGAAGAAAGCAGGCGTCCATGGGCTTTGGCCACTGTCATGCAGATGGCTCTGAATAGTCGTCAGTGCCCGGTGATTTGACGCATTCTGCGCCAACAGAAAAGAGCCCACCGTAGCAGAGTCCCAACTCGAGAAGTCCAGTGGTGGAATGGTCGGGTGGCTAGGGTGGCTAGTATGCTGAGGTGGTGGTGGTGCACTAGAAGAAGGACCGGCTGAAGTGGATGGTCCAGCTGAGGTAGGAGGTGGGGCTATAGGTGCGGGGGTAGAGCAGTACCTATTGATGTATCTATCATCAATAGGGTTCTTAATTTCTTCATCTACCTGTGATGGCATGTGTACCCTAGCACGTCTACAGAGTCCCATGATCAAGCCGGGAAAAGTCAGTGGGCATTTGGGTTTGCCCGGGGGTAAAATGCCACTCTCAGCTACTATCCTCATCTCATTTGCTATCAGCCTAGCAACGTCAACTTGACGCTGAGTGAGGATATAATGAACAAGAGGGGTAACATCAAGGGTGGTAGAGGAGGTATGAGATTTAGGGCGGATGTTATACAAGATAAGGGTAAGGACTACCTGAGCCGGAGTGGTCATGTCCTCTCGAAATGCTCGGAAAGGCTTACCCGAAGCCCTACTCAAATCATAGCTCTTCCCCTCCTGGAAGATGTCTCGTGCAATGCTCTCATGATCCCAATTGCCGCTCCTCTGATGCTCACAAAAATCACATAGCGCAGTAGGCGCTAGTGGATTATCTTCTTCAACTAGCTCCAGAGGTCTGCCCAAGTACGCGTTGATGGACATGCGATCAAAAGTGATTGTGCGCCCTCGCACGTAGGTAGTCCATGTGAACTCGTCAGATGGGTCAGATGGGATCGCATTCGCGTAGAATTCGCGCACGATCTCGTAATTAATCTTCCTGGGAGGCGTGCATAGAATCCCCCATTTCCTCTCGTTAATCATGGCTGCTATGCATCCATACTCCCCCTCTTCAGAAATTTGGAACCGCTTCTTAGACCAAATTCGTCTTGTTTTTAGCTCCTCGTACCTTTCTTGATTCCTCCAGCTTAGGAAACGACTCGTGTCGTGTGGTTGAATGTTTGCTCTTGGTCGTGACGACGAGCTCTCAACGTTCCTTTGTCGTTTTGACGAGGTTTTGGGTGCCATTCCTACAAAATGATTTAAAACAGATGAAAATTAGGTAGGGTGCAAGTCAAATTCAAATCAAAATACAAATAAAACAAATTCTGGGTTTCGTCGCTACAGCGACAGCTTGGTCGCTTGTAGCGAACGAACCCAGAAAATGCCTGTTTCCTTCGCTACAAGCGTACTGTAGCGAGGAAGACCCTTTTCAAAATTTCATGTTTTTCTGGATTTGAACTTACTTGTAGCATGCGAAATCAAGCTTAAAGCTAAAATAAATGACTAACAATCACCTAAACTTCCTAAATCCTCAAAAACCCTAATTTATTTGAATTTTTACATAGGTTTTTTCCAAAATACGAATCCTATGAACAAGAGGATTAAAGGGAAGTTTTCCTAGTGATTCTAGGTCATTTATAACAACTTAAACTATGTATAAACATGGGTAATCAACAGGGTATAAGATTAAGTTCAAAAATTTTAAAACCCTAAAACCCTAATTTATCAAATCAGCATGCAAGCACTAATAAACAGTAAAAAGCTTATAAACAGTGACAGAAAGGGACGAATCACTTACCTGGAAGTTGATTGATGTGGATTAAACACAGGTAATGAGATTAAAGTGCAGGATTGTGCAGAGAGAAATGCAGAAATGTAATGGAATGGAAAATGGAATGTTACAGATGATAAAGATGCGAAAATAATAAGTTAAAACGGCTAATGCATTAAAGAAAGTAGTTGGGAGTTAGCTGAAGCGACAGTAGTGGTCTGGGTATTATAAAACTGTTTTCTGATACGCTCGCTACAAGCGCGTGACCTGTCGCTACAGCGACAGGCAAAAAGCCCATCGCTACAAGCGTGGTGTGGCGCTACAAGCGCAAGTGTTAAATCCATCGCTACAAGCGACAAGTGCGTCGCTACAGCGACGTAGTGTAAATTCCATCGCTACAGCGATGAATTGGTCGCTGTAGCGACCATGACAGGAAACAGAAAAATAAAATTTTGAGTTCTTGCCACTATCCCAACATGCAAAAATAACTGTACAGAAGTAAAATAACACTAAAAATACAACATTCTTACAAAATTGGGGTGCCTCCCAACAAGCTCTTGTTTAACGTCATTAGATCGACGCCTGATTCGCTTATGCATAAGAATCGATGAGTGAAATCGTTGTCGTGTGCCGAACAACTTCACCTCCAAAATATGGCTTAAGCCTCTGTCCATTCACTGTCCATGTTGACTTAGTGATAGGATCCTCTAATTCCACAGCTCCATAAGGTTTTACTTCCTTGATCATGAACGGACCGGACCACTTGGACTTCAATTTACCCGGAAATAGTCGTAGCCTTGCATTGAACAGCAAAACCATTTGACCAGGTCTGAATTCCCTCTTCATGATCTTCTTGTCATGATACCGTTTAACCTTTTCCTTATAAAGCTTGCTTGACTGATAGGCTTGGTCACGCATTTCCTCTAACTCATGCATTTGAAGCTTTCTCTTCTCCCCAGCTTGCTCTTGATCAAAGTTCAAAAACTTGAGCGCCCAAAACGCTTTGTGCTCCAACTCGACCGGCAAGTGGCATGCTTTCCCATACACCAACTGGAATGGTGTGAAACCCGTAGGAGCTTTGTATGCGGTCCTATAGGCCCACAATGCTTCGTCCAGTTTCATCGCCCAATCCTTTCTTGAAGATGACACGGTCTTCTCAAGTATCCGTTTGATTTCACGGTTGGATACCTCGGCTTGACCGTTGGTCTGTGGATGGTATGGTGAAGCTACCTTGTGCTTTACTCCATAGTGCTCAAGTGCTTTTGCTAACTGTTGATTGCAGAAGTGAGAACCTCCATCACTTATTAGCACTCTTGGAGTTCCAAATCGGGAAAAGATGTTCCTTTTCAGAAACTTGACCACCGTCTTGCTATCGGCTTTCTGAGATGCTATTGCCTCTACCCACTTTGACACATAGTCAACAGCCACCAGAATATACTCGTTGTTCAAAGAGGATGGAAATGGCCCTACAAAGTCAATACCCCAACAGTCGAAGACTTCGACTTCAAGGATACTTTGTAGAGGCATTTCATTCCTCTTTGAAATCCCTCCAGTTTTCTGGCAACTCTCGCATTCTTTCACATGTTCATATGAGTCTTTGAACAAGGTGGGCCAATAAAAGTCAGCTTGAAGAACTTTTGCTCCAGTTCTTTCTCCACTGTAATGTCCACCATATGGCGAGTTGTGACAGTGCCACATGATGTCCTTGGCTTCTTCTCTTGCAACACATCTTCTCAATAAGTGGTCTGCTCCAATCTTGAAGAGATACGGGTCATCCCAAATGAATTGAGTGGCGTCTCTCAACAACCTCTTCTTCATTTGCCATGTGTAATCCTCCGGTATGAAACCTGTTGCTTTGTAATTGGCCATGTCCGCGAACCATGGTCTTTCTTGCACCATAAGCAACTTCTCATCCGGGAACTCTTCAAGGATGTCCCTCTCATTCTTCGTTATCTCATTGTTCACCAATCTTGACAGATGATCAGCTACTAGGTTCTCAGTCCCCTTCTTGTCCTTAATCTCCAAATCAAACTCTTGGAGTAACAACATCCAACGGATGAGTCTCGGCTTTGAGTCGGGTTTAGTAATTAAGTACTTGATAGCTGCATGGTCAGTCCAGATAACAATTTTTGAACCAATGAGATACGAACGAAATTTTTCTAATGCGAACACTATGGCAAGTAATTCTTTTTCAGTGGTAGCATAATTGACTTGTGCGTCATTTAAAACTTTACTTGCGTAGTGTATAGTATGAAAAATTTTGTTTTTGCGTTGACCTAACACCGCGCCTACCGCATAATCACTTGCATCGCACATAAGTTCAAAATCGTATGTCCAGTTTGGTGCGGTGATTATGGGTGCGGATGTTAAGCTATCCTTTAAACTATTAAAAGCATTTAAACAGTCAATATCAAAATCAAAAGACTTATCTTTGTTGAGCAAGTTGCTCAATGGCTTGGCAATTTTTGAGAAGTCTTTGATGAATCTCCGATAGAACCCGGCATGGCCTAGGAAACTTCGGATTCCTTTGACATTGACTGGTGGTGGAAGTTTTCCTATCACGTCGATCTTAGCTTTATCAACTTCAATACCCTTGGAGGAGATCTTGTGACCAAGGACTATACCCTCGGTTACCATGAAGTGACACTTCTCCCAATTGAGCACCAAGTTGGTTTCCTTGCACCTTTTCAGTACCGTGTCCAGATTCTTCAAGCACATATCAAATGATGACCCGAAAACTGAGAAGTCGTCCATAAACACTTCAATGCTTTTCTCTATCAAGTCTGCAAAGATGGCTTGCATGCATCGTTGAAATGTTGCTGGGGCGTTACATAAACCGAACGGCATGCGTCGATATGCAAATACCCCAAAAGGACATGTGAATGCAGTCTTCTCGTGATCGTTTGGATTCACCGAAATTTGATTGTAACCCGAATACCCGTCAAGGAAACAGTAAAAAGCTTGTCCTGACAGCCTCTCTAGCATTTGATCCATAAATGGTAGAGGAAAATGATCCTTTCTAGTTGCTTTGTTCAACCTCCGGTAATCGATACACATCCTCCAACCGGTCACGGTTCTTGTCGGTATGAGCTCATTCTTCTCGTTCGTGATAACCGTCATACCTCCCTTCTTAGGGACAACTTGAACCGGACTAACCCAAGTGCTATCCGAGATCGGATATATCATGCCGGCTTCAAGTAGCTTAACTACTTCTTTCCGGACTACTTCTTTCATGTTTGGGTTTAGCCGTCTTTGAGGTTGTGCTACCGGCTTATAATCCTCTTCCATCATGATCTTATGCATGCAATAGGAAGGACTTATCCCTTTTAAGTCGAATAGTGTCCAACCTATTGCTTCCTTGTTGGACTTCAAAACTTCAACCAATCTTGTTTCTTCATGGTTTGACAAGGAGCTACTTATGATGACCGGTTTGGTACCCTCTTGATCAAGAAACACATACTTCAAATGTGAGGGCAAGATCTTCATCTCCGGCTTCACTTCTTCTACTTTAGCTTCATTCGTTAATTCCTCGATTTTGGCTTTGTGAGGAGGAATTTCCTTCAACGAATCGAGCTCCTTCAAACACTCTTCAAGCTCCTGCTCATCTTCTTCTCCTAGGATACTTAGTGCGTTTGTCAATACTCTCTCAAGATGTGTCAAGTCATGCAACTGGTTTCTCGTATCAACAATCAATTCTTCCGTTGCATCCATCTTGAAACACGCAGCTTTATCACTAGGAAACTTCATTGCTTCATGGATGTTGAAATTGACTTCTTCATCGTCCACACGGACTTTCATTAAGCCTCCGTCAAGATCAATCATCATCCGTGCCGTTTGCATGAAAGTTCTCCCAAGAAGTAGTGGCACATCATCATCCTCCGGAATGTCCATCACTACAAAGTCGACGGGGAACAAGAACTTGTCGACTTTCACCAACACGTCTTCGGCAATTCCCAATGGACGAGTGTAGGATTTGTCGGCCAATTGCAAGGTTAAGTTGGTTCTCTTCACAACTATATCACCTATCCTTTTGACAACGGATAATGGGATTAGGTTGATGCTTGAACCCAAATCAATGAGTGCCTTGCCGACATCAACATTGCCAATGGACACGAGCAGTGTAACTTTGCCCGGATCTCTCTTCTTTCTTGACAATGTATTCTGGATGATTTCACTACAATTCGCGTCAAGCAGAATTGTTTCTTCTTCATTAAACCTCCTCTTCTTGGAAAGGATTTCTTTCATGAACTTGGCATACGTCGGCATTTGCTCTAGGGCTTCCGAGAATGGTATGTTAATTTGTAACCTTTTGAATACTTCAAGGAACCTAGCAAACTGCCTCTCTTTCTCTTTTTTGGCTAGTGTAGTTGGGTAAGGTAGGTGTGGTGTCGGTGCATTCTTCACTACTTCTTGCTTCTTGCCCTTCTCCTTCACCACATCCTTCTTCCATACTATGTTCTCATTTTCAACTACATCCTTATTATTTTTTTCAACTTCTTCCTCTATATATACATCTCCCGTTTCTTCCTCATGTCCTTCATCATCATCCTTCTCCTTCACCTCATTCTCAACAACCCTTCTCTCTACTTCAAGGTTGTCCCCTATACCTTTACCAATGACCTTCCCGCTCCTTGTAGCAATTGCCTTGCAATTTTCGTTGTCTCTTGTTGCAAGGACTTCCTCATCAAAATGACTTAATTGTCATTTCGATGATGATGCATGATCCTTTGGGTTGGTTTGTGTGTTGGCGGTAAAGGTTCCGCCTTGTTGAGTAGCTTGAGAAAGTTGTTGTGCCAATTGGCCCACTTGCGTCTCCAGATTTTTTATGGACGCATCAGTGTTCTTCTGGTTGGCCATTGACATCTGCATGAATTGATTGAGGGTTTCATCAGTGGATTGGTTGCGGTTTTGTTGTGGAGGTTGATATTGGTTATAATTTTGGTAAGGTTGTCGGTTATACTGCCCAGCTTCTGGTCTCCACCCTTGGCCATAATTCGGATTATTCCCTCTTGGGAAGTTGTTTGGATGGCTTTGGAATTGGTTAGGAAACTGTTGAGGCCTTGGTTGATTACCAACATAGCTTACCTCTTCTGTAGGGGGCGGACAAAATCCGGTTGGGTGGTCTCCCGAACAAAGCTCGCAAGAGGCGACTTGGTGTTGTCTTCTTTGTTCGTTCTGGATGTCCTTCATTTGTTGAGGAAGGTTGGCCATTTTCTTTGTCAACTCTTCCACTTGTTGCGTGAGCAACTTGTTTTGTGCAAGGATCGCATCATTAGTTCCCAAATCTAGGATTCCCGCCTTTCTTTGGCTTTGGCTTCGGTTGTGATGAGCTTGGTGATCATTCAATGCCATTCTCTCTATAATAGCAACAGCATCCTCGGCGCTCTTGGCCATCAAAGAACCACCAGCTGCAGCGTCAAGCAATAGCTTGGATTGTTGTTGCATCCCGTTCCGGAAGAGATGAATTTGTGTTAACTCATCAAATCCATGATTAGGACATCTTCTGAGCATTGACTTGAAACGCTCCCAGGCTTCACATAATGTCTCACTAGTACCTTGTGAGAACACCGCAATAGTTGTCTTCGCCTCCATGAAACGATTCTGAGGGAAGAACCTCTCAAGGAATTTCTCCTCAAGCGTGTTCCAGTTCGTCATTACCGTCGATGGCTGGTCCAAGTACCACTCCTTAGCTTTGCCAATCAATGAATGTGGAAACATCCTCATCCACATAGCCTCCTCGTTATTCTCCGTCTCACCAAGGGTTCCCGCAATCTCATAGAATTTTGTGAGATGTTGGAACGGGTCTTCATGGTCTAATCCTGAGAATGGATTAGCATATAAGATTTGTAATATCCCCGTCTTCATCTCCGTTTGCTTGGCAGTCCGTGGTGTCTTCCCCAATTGTGCGAAACGACGTGGACTGTTATTACACGGAATCCCACGACCGCCTGAACCTCCTGAACCATCTCCTGATGCAGCCATTTGTAACTCTTGGCTTGGACTTGATGAATGACTAGAAACAGAATCTTCCTCTTGTTGCCTTCTCTTTGCTTGTTGCTTCTTTCTCCGATTCTTGCTATTATTTCGACGAGCTGTTCTCTCTATCTCGGAATCAAAAAGAAGTTGGTCCTCCGAAACTTGACCTCGCATATACGATATCAACAATCTGACCACAAAGAATTAGCAAACAAGATGGATAAGAAATATTAGTTATATACATAAAAGAATTTTGTGCAAAATTGCTTAAAACCATAATTAAAGTTGCAATGATTATAATATCATAACTTTAATCCCCGGCAACGGCGCCATTTTGTTAATTGCACAGATGCAAGTATCGTTTTTATATCGTTCCACAGGGATTAATGTGATATCATAAACCGTTCAACGTCGATTATCGTCTTAAGTTAGGGTTTAACCATTTGTTTTACTACACTACTCATCATTTTAAAACATAATAAATAAATAGTAGAGTGATAGGACATAGAAGGTGCTAGGATTAACGTTCATCAATCAAACATCGTTTATATTCGATTGATCATAAATACGGATTCTAGCTTTTTCTTATATATGACATTATTACGTATTGCTCAACAACATCATTGATTTCCCAAATGACGTCGTGAGATCGATTGTATCGTTTAATCGATGATTTCTCAATCTATTAAACGATTCAAAAGCTTTACGATCCAATACTATAATGTAATTATCAAAACCAAATCCCATTTCTAGAATTTCTTATCTTGATAGAAAATCATTCTAAACCTAGATTCAAAAGTCTTTTTCAACAACATTTAAATCAAACATAAGATTGAAAAGCAAGAAGAAATTCAATGGTATATAAAAATTGCTAGAATCATATATTAAATAATCAAAAGTTTACAACATGGAATGATTGATTACCTATTAATCCCAACAAAGGAGATTAGTTGATCATTGTCATGACAACTATTGCAAAATAAGAAAGGAAGATGAAGATATATGAGAGCTTGATGTCTCAAAGCTTCTTAATGTCTTCTTCAATCCAAATCAAATTGCTATTTGAAGTTTTTCTCCCTCTATGCCTATTCTCTCTCAAAGATAACAAGTAATTTTTGCTCTGGAAAATATTAAAACTCAGAAAAAACTATATATCTAAAAAATGAGCTAAAAATTCTATAAATATGCTGAGAAAATGCACGCTCGCTACAAGCGACCAGCCTGTCGCTTGTAGCGAGGACTTCAACTGGCCAATCATAGAGCTCCACGTCATCATCAGCATTAAACCGCCCCTTTGGTCGCTGTAGCGACAAGGTCTGTCGCTACAAGCGATGGTTCATTGAAATTCCCTGCCTAGGCTCGCTTCAAGCGTCCAGTTCATCGCTTCAAGCGATGAACCCTTGTAAATCCCTGCCTAAGCTCGCTTCTAGCGATGGAGGCTGCGCTTCAAGCGATAACTCCCTGGAAATCCCTGCCTATCCTCGCTACTAGCGATGGCTTCTGCGCTTGTAGCGATGGTATCAAGAAAAGCTTCAATCATTTGCATCAATCAGGTTCAAGCATGTATTTCCTGCATAATCACATGGGGTAAGGCTTAGGATCATAATTATTGCATTTTTAACACAAATATGCTCAAATCCTAAGGTAACTTGTAAAGCAAGTAATCATAAGTGCCCTAAAATATATCAAAATATAACAACTTTTAGGCACTTATCAACAACCAGCAATGGGATGGATTTATGAAGCAATGGATCAAGCTAAAGAGAAAATTCAAACCAACTTCAATGGGGTCCAAAGAAGGTAAATTTACTCTACAACTCTATAATTTTGCAACTCTATAATTCTGTAACTCTGCAACTCTATAAATCTGCAACTCTGTAATTTTGCAATTCTTCAACTCTATAATTCTGCAATTCTCTATTATGTATTTCTGCCCATTCAACAATTCTGTCTTAATTTTGTAATTCTGAATATATTTTTTTCTTCATTTTTTAGTTACAAGCCTCTATGGGATATCACTGATGAGAGGTGGGATAGACAGCTGCATAGACCTTTGCATGATGCCGGTTATTACCTGAATCCTCAATTACATTACAGTGTTGATTTTAAAGTTGATTTTGAAGTGAAACGTGGACTATACGATTGTTTGGAAAGGATGGTTGGAGATGTTCAAAAAATTAGTAATATAGACACCAAACTTAAAGATTTTAAGAGGAAGGCAACGTTTTTTGGTAGTCCAATAGAAATGGTTGCTCTTAAAACCAAAACTCCGGCACAATGGTGGGAGTCTTATGGAGATGAGCATCCGGAACTTCAAAAATTTGCAATTTGTGTGCTAAGCTTGACTTGTAGCTTATCCGGATGTGAAAGAAATTGGAGTGGTTTTGAGATGGTAAGTTTCTTTCAAATTTAAGTTGTTAAAATAGTATATCAAATTGCTATATACTAATGCATTTAGATGTTATTAGCTGCATACAAAGAGAAGAAATAGGCTGAAACAAAAGACCATGAATGATGTTGTGTTTGTGATGACTAATTCTAAATTGGCAAAGAAGAAGAAAGCTAGAAAGGTGGTAGAGTATAGCTTTGATGACATTGATTTCGATGATGAGTGGATTGTGAAATATGATGAATGTTCACTTGAAAATGAAATTTGGGATCTTACAATAGAAGGTGAAGATTTGGAGGGAGGAACCCAAGATGAAGGAGATAATGGAGCTGCCTCTGCTGAAAATGACTTGAAGATCCACAATCTTGATGAAGAATTTGAAGGACTTTGAGATGAAGATGTTATGGAAGATATTGGGCTTGAACAAAATGTTTTGAATGACTTGTTGAATTAGTTTTTTTTTATGATGTTTAAGAAATTGAAGTTTTAGGATGATGCTTTGTTTTTTATTAAAGTTGTGATGTTTAAGACAATGAGAATGATGATTAATGAAAGTTTTTTTATGAAAGATTATTTTTCTTAATTTCTTTTATAATTTTGTATATTAGGTGGGATCTTACTATCCTTGTTACGATCCTACAATTTATGCTCTTTCTATACCTCAACGATCTTTTGTGGAATCTCAATTTTGACAACCATGCCTTCAACAACTTGTTGCTCTTTAATGATTAAAGCTATGGAATCCACACAAGCATCATATTGATGGCCATGTTTACCACAAGAAAAATGCATTAAATGTAGTCCCTCATATTCCAAAGGTAAGCATTCACCCTAACCAAAATTTCTGAGCTTTTGAGAAAAATCAAGTCCGATACAAATTATTGTAAAATGTCCTCGATAGTGAATAGATGTGAGACAATCCACCTTAAGCATGGTGCCCAAAGTATTCCCCGCTCTTCCAAGGTGTACTTGTTGTGAGTACAATATCTAAAGCTAGGGTTTAGTCTGTTTTTGTGATACCTTGAGAATGCCTCTCAAGTGGGTATTTATAGCCTTATTTTGGTTTGTTTTCCCGTGGCTTAGGCCCCAAGTAGCTTGGGTCCAAAGCCACGTTTAGAGAGATGTGGAGCATTCTAGAGGCTTCTAGAAGCTCTCTAAGGCGGCGCCCCTGGCGGGCTCGCCTATGGCCCTTCTGGCCCTTATGGAGGGCGCTTGGCCCTTTCTTGAGGGCACCAAACCCTTCTGGAGGGATTTGTGCCCTAAATGATAAGATTGATAGTCCGTAAAGAAAATGTTGTTATATAATTCTGAATGGAGCTTTGGAATTTTAACCCTAACAACAACTATTCTATCCTTTTGTGTACTCTTTAAAAAATTTGGACGTCATCTTTGAATAATAAGATAATGATATGCTGTCTTCCATGGACCATCATAGACAACATTTGATCATATAAACTTGAGAAATGCTAGCAACACTGACTTTTGAACACTATTTCTAGCACTCACTCTTTAAATACCTCTTTTGGTCCTTTAAGTTTGACAAAAATACCGGATTAGTCCTTTAAGTTCTTAAGTTTCAAATAGGTCCTTGAAGTTGTTAATTTATTACACCGTTACCCTTTTAAGGACCTATTTGAAACTTAAAAACTTAAAAAAACTTCAAATAGGTGCATTAAATTAACAACTTAAAGAACATATTTGAAACTTAAAAAACTTAAAGGACTAATCCGGTATTCTTGTCAAACTTAAAGGACTAAAAATGGTATTTGGCCTTTATTATATGAAATCATTGTATGTCCCACCATTTTGTGTGGGTTCTACTTCCAAAGTATAGACTCACAATGATTTAAATCAATAAGAGAGTGAGTATTAGAGAGAGTGTTGCTAACACTACTGTATAAACTTATACGCTACAAACAATTTCATGATGAAATAGCTGTCTGTCCAATGCCAAACATGGCCATAATTGATTGGAAATTGATACCCGAATTTTACTTCTAATTAAACCCAAATTTAGGGCCTTTGGCCATTTCTTTCTAGTAATAGTCAAAAGACGCACGCTCTTTCTTTTTTGAACTTTAGTTAACACAAATTCCAAACCCTTTTCTTCTCCTAGAGATGCTCCCTCTTTTGCCCTCTCTTTCATAACCTTTGCATCCACCTCTTTTATGGTTTTGTCCCCCAAAAATTCCCCTTATGGCCATATATGGTTAACTTTATAACACATACCAAATCACGTGTATGATCAATTTTAATAGCTCACTATATGTCATTACACATATTTGGATTTGTATAGCATGAGAATTAAAATGGTGGTCCAAGCTAGGCTTTATAGTATTAATAATTTTCTTGATCTTGTAGATCCATTCTCATGAGAGTGCTTTCTTCTACAAACAAGCACGATTTAAAAGCCTTGTTACTGAAAGTGGACAGAACATATATATATATATAAAAGCCATAGCAATTTCATACGCATTGGTTTGTAATAAAAAAGAAAAGAGAATCTCTGTCTTTTGCAGATAAATGTTGCCTCACGTGTTTCCCTTATGCCTTGCCACTTGTGAATTAGAAAAACTTTAACATATCTTATACAACTACTTCGAATCTTGGATTGCAAAAGTTTTGTAGTTTATCATCCCATCCAAGATAAAAGACAACTATATTCTGGTACATACCGAAGAAGGAATTAAGATGAATTGTTATTGACCAACCATATGTTTTAAAAAATTATTTGCTTTGCATCAGCCTCCTTTAACCGCAATTTTATGTAATATAATACATTGAAGCGTCACCGCGGCCACAATTTTTTGTGTAAGCGAATATCGTGCAACTACATAGATTAGTTCCTCGAGGCGGGTCAGTCCATAATTTACTACAAATTAGTTAAGTTTTCTTTCAAGAGATTTATCATTGCTACATTCCAATGATAAATTCAAACTAAAGACTTTTAGTTAAGTTGGACGAGATTCAAAACTATCTTATCCAAACACGATTTGGTAAGAGGACAAGGATTTAAAACCTTATTCCATGTAGTGTTTGTGAAGATCTGTAAACACAATAAAATGAGGAGCTCCATGTATTTCTCGTGTTAAGATTCCCCTTCAAATTGGCCTTAATAAGGAACCTGAAATTTTATGGTCAAAGACTCAAAGTATGCATGATTACATTGAAGGGAAATGATGATATGATGATGATTCATTGTCCTTGAATGAGGACAAACTTTTTCATCTGGTAACATCGCTGATTGAGTATGGGTTTGGTTTGGTTTTCGGAGACCACACACACACAGCCTTGACAATTGATCTTTGGTTATGATATTGGAACTTCCCTCTATTATATGAATCCATTGGTTTGAATGAAAGAAACCTTGTCCATGTAACATCAATGATCCGTGTGAGCTTTAGTATTTTCTTGGAATATGAATTGGTTAGAGTTCTTTAGTGAAAATGATGAGGTTTCTGCCTTGGTTTTAGGGATTCTAAAGTGCCCCACAAGTGGGAGCCAAAGTTTTGTTGGTAGTAACTTGAATTGACCATGACCAGTATATTGTTCTTGACTTATTGCTAGAAAGATATGATTTTTTTTTTGGAAAGAACTAGTTTCCCAAACCCTGAATTTTTCATGCTGTTTGTGAGTGCAAACTTCTAACCTATTAAAAACATTTGTGAGCATGGCTAAATCATTATGGCATGGATTAACATTAAGAGCGGTTTTTTTTAGGTCCTTTCAATGTCTCACAGACCCCTGAAACATTTAGAAGATAGCTTCTGGATAACAACTTTTTTTTATTTTAATACATCCAAAGACATTTTTCAAAACAAAGAGATATTGAAGGGTCTAAAAAAAATCTCCTAACATTGATAATACATTCCGAAAATTGCTCTTTTGCCCAACTGTCGCTAGGCCAACGACAGTTGAAAAAAAAAACAATTTCAAAAATGAAAAAAGCAATTGTCATACACACCGTGGACACTTGGGTAGCCCATGCTTCTCCCTTTAAGGGAAAATAGGTTTTTTAGCCCAACCTATGACAAAGATCGTCCATGAAGTCTTCTAGCTAGATAGTTGAATTGGACATTTTGTCTGCCATTTGGGATAAAAAGTTGTTTATGTTATGAATAATATTAATATGATGTGGATATCCATTTTTCTAATGATTTTTATGTTCTTTAACTCCTATAAGTGAATGTCTATATTCATTGTTATTGGTATTTAGTTTTATGGCTCTTCATGTACTTGTAAATTACCACATTTGTGTCCTATAAATAGGACTTAAATTTCAATGTAATGAATACATTTGTGAGAAGAATAATACACAAAACTCTCATCATCTTCAACTTTTATCTTGTCTTTTTAGTTTATTTCGTAACAGTTTAGAATTTTTAGATTTTTGTAGAATTTTTAAAATGTATTTTTTTCATCTTTTTTTATTTTTTTAGCTTATTTTTTATTTATAAATGAATTTAATAAGTATGAACTATCTTTGTTACATTATATCAACTCACGGTGGGGAGTGTTCATACAAACGTGATAAAATGGTCAAATACGATGAGTATAAGTAAAATATTGAATTAAATGTTTTTACTCCTATAAGTATCTCAATTTTCTTTTATCTCGTATCCATGTTAGTGCCTAAAAATAAAGTAATTACATGCTTTTATTAAAAAAAATGTTAGTAAAAAAAAAATTATAGGGACTAACATATAATTAATTTAGGGTTATGTATGTGGCTTGGTTTGTAAATCCTACCTGCTCTACTTCGGTTTGGCGTCACGTGCATGGGTTGTGGTTGGCGAGCAACCTTGGCATCAGTTCTCTTTATGTGGAGATGGATTCTCATGATTGTAGATATGGTGAAGTTTGGAAGTATCATAATCAACATATTTTACCTCTCCTCCAAGAGTCGTTAACTCTTATACAACGAAAACAATGTGAGATCAAACCTGTTTTTCGTGAAGTTAATTGTTGCACAGACAAACTTGCAAACATTGGCATGATGGAGAGTTTGGCTTAATGTAACTGCTTAATCTTCCCTCTTCGATTAAGTTAATATTGTTTGATGTTTGTAGAGGGATCTTCTTCTCTTGATTTGTTTATTAGCTTTTGTTATTATCAAACACTAACAGTTTTCTAAAAATGATTTATAAAATAGATTTTAAAAACTAAAAAATAAAAGTGATTCAAACCAACCCTAATCTTCTTTTTTGTGGGTGAGATAAAGGATTTTAGTCTCCAAAAAGCTCTAGTCAATGCTTTGTCTTAAAACTGGACATAGGATATTGTTATATGATTTCATTGAGCTAATGAATGTTGGTTCAGTTGATAAGAATTTGACACTGTTGTGAAAAACGATGTCAAGAACAAAGTATAACGGAAAAGGAATGGGAAAAACAAGAAGAACAACAAGGATTGGTTATAACTGCTATTCTTTACTTTCTCTTAAAACAAGATTACAAGCGTTACAAGAATAACAAATAACCCTCTCACCCTAAATTAGGATTAGCCGTATTAGGGTTTTCCGTCACGTCTAAGATGAGAGACTAGTATGCTATTTATAATAAACCTAACATACTAACTAATGGGCTTTTTCACAATTACCCATTACAAGCTAACTTAGGGTACAAGCTAACTTAAACAATTGGACATAACAAACAGGCCCAATTCGACTAGTGCATGTTAGAACAACTTCGACTACAACACGCACTACTTCGACAGCAGCATGCGAACAATCTTCGACCTCATGCTTCGATCCCTGTCGAACCAGAAACTACCCTAGAGTTCGTTCCAATATCTCACAAATCTCCACCTTGGAACAAACTCTAATATTAATGAACCAGCTAGCTTTCTTCATGCAGCTTTACCAACTGCATACAGTGGAAAAACTTGCAACTTGGCAATGTCTTGGTGATCATATCAGCAGCATTGTGGTCTGTCGAAACCTTCAGCACTTGGACTTCTCCACGCTCAATTACTCCTCTGACGAAATGCAGCCTCACATCAATGTGCTTCGTTCGCTCATGATAGGCTGAATTCTTCGACAGATGTATTGCACTTTGACTATCACATTTAACAGTGATAGTTCGACCTTGAAGTTTCAGCTCCTTAGCAAAACCTTCAAGCCACAATGCTTCTTTCACAGCTTCAGTGAGGGCAATATACTCTGCTTCAGTAGTTGACAATGCTACAACCTTCTGAAGTGTTGCTTTCCAACTAATTGCCGTGCCAAACATAGTGAAAACATATCCAGAAATGGATTTTCTGGAATCCATACATCCTGCATAATCAGAGTCGACATATCCTTCGATCACTGCTTTACTATCTTCACCCAAGGCTCCACCATAAATCAGGACTCTGTTCAGAGACCCATTTATGTACCTTAGAATCCACTTCAATGCTTGCCAGTGAGCCTTTCCAGGATTCGACATGTACCTGCTTACAAGACTTACTGCATATGCTATGTCAGGTCTAGTACAAACCATAGCATACATCAAAGAACCTACTATATTAGCATATGGAATGCTATTCATATAAGCTCTTTCGTCATCAGTACTGGGACACTGATCTATACTCAGCTTGAATTGAGGGTTTGTCGGAGTCACAACAGGCTTTGAATTCGACATACCAAACTTGTAGAGAATCTTCCGTAGGTATGCCTCTTGAGATAAGCATAATTTCGACTGCTTTCTATCTCTTCGAATGTCAATCCCAAGAATCCTGGATGCAGCTCCCAGATCCTTCATGTCGAACTCCTTATTGAGTTCAGCCTTCACCCTCATTACATCTTCGACATTGTTGCTTGCTATGAGAATATCATCCACATAGAGCAACAGAATAACAAATGAATTACCAGGTCGAAATCTGAAGTAAACACAGTGGTCGAACTGACTTCTAATGAAACTTATCCGTGCCATGAACTTGTCGAACCTCCTATTCCACTGTCGAGGAGATTGTTTCAGTCCATATAAAGATCTCTGTAGTTTGCACACATAATCTTCCTTCCCCTTTTCGACATACCCTTCAGGTTGCCTCATCAGGATTGTTTCATCTAGATCACCATACAAGAACGCAGTCTTTACATCCATTTGTTCCAGTTCAAGGTCGAACTGTGCCACCATGGCAAGCAACATTCGAATGGATCTGTGCTTCACAACAGGAGAAAACACATCATTGAAATCGACACCTTCTTTCTGAGTGAAACCCCTAGCGACCAACCTTGCCTTGTATCTTTTCGACGCCACTCCTTCGATTCCTTCCTTAACTTTGAAAATCCATTTACAGCTGACTAACCTTGCTCCAACAGGTTTCTCGATCAGTTCCCAAGTGTTATTATCATGAAGAGATTTCATCTCATCATCCATGGCCTTCAGCCATTCAGTCTTATTTCGACTCCTCAGAACTTCCTTATAGTCTCTAGGTTCTTCATCTAGAACCTCACTTGCAGAGATTAAGGCATAAGCTATAAGATCTGCATATCCAAGTCTCTGAGGTGGCTTGATGACTCTTCTCTGCCTATCTCTTGCCAACAAGTAGTCATCAACAGTTTCCTCAACTTCCTCAGTATCTACTTCTTCTTCGACTTCATCTGGGATACGCAATTCAGCATCAACATGCTCCACCTCAACAGGAATCTCTCCCTGTTCCAGCTCTTCGACAGAAATTTCTGCACTTCGATCAACATCATCAGTTTTCTCGAACGCCATTTCAGCTTCATTGAAAACTACATCTCGACTGGTGATACACCTTCTGTGACCTGGCTCTAGGCACCATAGCCTATAAGCTTTGACTCCTTCAGGGTATCCCATGAACATGCATTTTAGAGCTCTAGGTTCGACCTTGTCTTGCCTAATGTGAGCATAGGCTACGCAGCCAAATACTCTCAGTTTGTCGAGATCTGGTGGATGTCCCGACCAAACTTCTTCAGGTGTCTTCATATCTAACGCAGTCGAAGGACATCTATTTATCAGATATGCTGCTGTCGAAACAGCCTCAGCCCAAAACACCTTCTTTAACCCAGCACTGGTCAACATGCATCGAACTCTTTCCAAAATGGTTCGATTAAACCTTTCAGCCAAACCGTTTTGTTGTGGAGTACCTGCAGTAGTTCTGTGCCTTGCAATACCAGAGGCAGCACAAAAACTGTCGAACGCCTCATTGCAAAATTTGAGGCCATTATCGGTTCTCAACCTCTTAACCTTCCTGCCAGTTTGATTTTCGACCAGAGTCTTCCAACTTTTGAAATTCTCAAAAGTTTCATCCTTAGTCTTCTGGATGAATACCCATAACTTTCTGGAATAATCATCAACTATGGATAGAAAGTACCTCGCTCCTGAATGTGATGGACACCTTGCAGGCCCCCAAAGATCAGCATGGATGTAATCAAGGGATCCATGTGTTCTTTGTTTACCTTTGTTGAACTTCACTCTACAAGATTTTCCAAGTACACAGGGTTCACAAAACTTCAGCTTTTCGACTTTGTCTCCACCAAGCAGATTTTGTTTCCCTAGTTCGACCAGACCCCTTTCACTGACATGGCCCAATCTCATGTGCCAAATTTCTGTCTTCGACAAAGGTTTCGTGGATGCAACATTTGTCGAACCACTTACAACTTCAGCCTCAAGGGCATACAAGCCTTGTTTCTTCACGCCTCTCAAGACTTCCTTCGATCCCTTCATGACTCTAAGGATACTTTTCTCTCCTTGGAAAACATATCCTTTCTTGTCGAATTCACCAAGAGAAATCAAATTCCTCTTCAAATCAGGTACATACCTAACTTCAGTCAATAACCTTATTGACTCATCATGGAGCTTGAATCTCACAGATCCAACACCAGCAATCTTGCAAGCTTTGTTGTTTCCCAGCAATACAGATCCACCGTCTTGTTCACATAGTTCCTCGAACACGTCTTTGTTTGGAGTCATGTGCCAAGTGCAACCTGAATCCATAATCCACTCCTTCGATGAGTTGCTGCTCGAAACTACAAGGACATCAGATGAGTCGAAATCATCTTGTGCAATGGCTACGTTGCCATTATCCTTACCTCCATGATCCTTCAGGCGTTCAGGGCACACCTTTCTTGTGTGACCCTCCTTCTTACAATGATAGCATCGAATGCCAGATGCTTCGCCACTGTAAGACTTCTGCTGACTTTTACCTTTCTTCTTGTCGAACTTACCATCCTTTCGCAAGAATTTGCCCTTGACGGCCAAACCTTCACCAACAGTCGAAGGTTTATGCTCCTTTCGTTCGTTCAAGTCCTTCGAATACAAGGCTGATTGAACTTCTTCAAAGGTCAGGGACTCCCTTCCATACAAGAGAGTTTCTTTGAAGTGAGCATGTGTTCTGGGCAAAGCGCACAACAGCAACAGCGCTTGATCTTCATCCTCGATCTTCACATCAATATTTTCCAGATCAAGAATCAGCTTGTTGAACATATCCAACTGCTCAGCCAACACTTTGTCTTCACTCATCTTGAATGAATACAAAGCCTGCTTCAGGTAGAGTCGATTTACCAGCGATTTGGTCATGTACAAACTTTCAAGTTTCACCCATAACCCTGCTGCCGTCGTCTCCTTTGATACCTGTCGTAGAACCTTATCACCAAGGCTCAGCAAGATTGCGCTGTGGGCTTTCTCTATCATGGCCGTCTTCTCCTTCTCCGTTAACGCAGCATCCATGGCTGCGACTCCCTTCAACGCTTCTAAACAACCCTGCTGAACCAGGAGGGCTTTCAACTTCAAGCGCCACAGACCAAAATCGTTCACGCCGGTGAACTTTTCAATCTCATACTTTGTTGAAGGCATCTTCTCCACGCTCACCGCACCAATTTGTTGTGAAAAACGATGTCAAGAACAAAGTATAACGGAAAAGGAATGGGAAAAACAAGAAGAACAACAAGGATTGGTTATAACTGCTATTCTTTACTTTCTCTTAAAACAAGATTACAAGCGTTACAAGAATAACAAATAACCCTCTCACCCTAAATTAGGATTAGCCGTATTAGGGTTTTCCGTCACGTCTAAGATGAGAGACTAGTATGCTATTTATAATAAACCTAACATACTAACTAATGGGCTTTTTCACAATTACCCATTACAAGCTAACTTAGGGTACAAGCTAACTTAAACAATTGGACATAACAAACAGGCCCAATTCGACTAGTGCATGTTAGAACAACTTCGACTACAACACGCACTACTTCGACAGCAGCATGCGAACAATCTTCGACCTCATGCTTCGATCCCTGTCGAACCAGAAACTACCCTAGAGTTCGTTCCAATATCTCACAGACACATCTACAATTTTGTGGGTTCAATTACCACTGTCGATGTGAGGATCTCTTGACTTGGTGAACGCCGGAGTCCAACACACATAAATTTTTTTATTAGAAATAAAAATAATGATTTTATTGAGCCTAAAACAACGTTTAAGAATTGACCTAAAATATCTTGGGTTTTTTTTTATTAAAAAATAACTTGGGTTCGATGTCCAAATACATGAACATTTGGGCCTCCACAATGGGCTTCTGCCGAAAAATCTCACTTACACACCCAAAATGTATCTCCTTCCCCCACAAACATTGCAAAATATCTAAATTATCATTCATCTAAATAAATAAGTAAGGCACGATTTATTTTCAAGAAGTTTGTTAGGACAAACAAGTGGGTATGTAGATTCTTTTACTCTTATGGCAATTAATTTTCAACTTTGTCGGAATAGAAATGTAGTCGGTGAAAGTGATATTTTGAATTTATCATAGTTCTGACAATTTCAATTTCAAATTTGTCGATGTAGAAACGTGAGAAACTTGAAACTAAGGATGTCAAAATTATGGTAAAGTCAAAATATTAGCATCCCAAAATAATTTTGTTCTGAAAATTCAATATTGAGATTGTTGAATTTTTAGTGAAGTTAAAATCCCATTCACCTGAACATATTTTCTAAAAAAAAAATAAATCATCAAAAGAATATTGTTATTTTATCCATTGTAGTGGTTAAAAGTAGAGAAAGAAATGGTGTAGTCCTTCAAGGAGGGCAAATAACGCTGATCGACTAGTTCATCACCAACAAGAAGAGGATATGTGCAGCAGCATGTGTAGTAGAAACCCTTGTTCTTACAGCTTATAAGCAGGATAAATGTGTAGTCCATGATCACGTATACCCTTAAGATTGGGTAAAATCCTTTTGACATAACCCAATTAAGATTCCAAAGGGTTGGACAGGAATTGGCACACTTTGTTGACAAAAAAATCAAATCTTAGAACGAGTTATGGAGGCATATTGGACAACTTCAACAATTAAGAGATACATGGAGGTATCTTCCGATGAGTTAGGGCTAACTTTGCTAAGTTTGCAAATGGACTACATATATAGGACTCTAAGCTGAACTTGACTCAAGCATGTTGGTCTTAGTGAGTAAGTCTACATAGTTTGAAGGAGTGAGAAGTGAGGACCCATCAAACTGTTTCTATTAACTTCTTTGACTAGAAATAAGTCTAAGTCACCCATGTGCTTAAGAGAGAAAGCTGCATTAAGCTTACTAATGATATTTTGAAGCGGGGAAGTAGATCTACTAGTGATGATGATATCATCAATATAGACTAATAGATAAACAATCCGATTGGTCAAGGAAAAAATGAATAAGGAGGGATCACATTTGCTAGCTTTAAACCACTGTTATAGAAGAGTAAATTAAAGGCTTTCAAACCCCTACCTAGGGGCTTGTTTGAGGCCATAAAGTTCCTTGTTGAGCTTACACACCATCGAGGGATCACCATTGTCAAAACCAATACAAAGAAAAACCAATACATTAAGTTCACAAGGATGTTACGGTCGTAGCCTGGCGTTACGGCTAGCCGTAATAGCCACAGTCTTTATGGTCTTGATTTGGTGATGGTTTTGGAACTAAATGCCACAAATTTTAATGAGTTTCTAAGTAATTTTCCACTTCTTGGTAACTAATATTGGTCTTCATTTCTCCATGGCTTTGTCAACAAGTCTTCAATATTTGTAGGAATTCCATCATTCTTGCACCATGTCTTCATATTCCTCTTGCATTATCTATTATCTCAAAATAAATGGAAAATGTAGTAAAATGCAAATAAAACATATATCAAATCGTTAATTTATTAAATAAAACTTAGATAAAATTATAGCAAAATATCATGTCATCAGTTTCAAGACATCAAACTCAGCTTGCCTAACAACTTGCCACTTAGGATCAAGGAGTATTTGTTTCACTGACTTAGGTTTAGTATGAGTCAGAAGTAGCTTTGGTTCACGTCTTGGTTGAGTAAATCCAGATTTGGCACAAAGTTATATAGGGCAGACATTTTTAGGTTTAACACTAACTGGTTTAGCTTTTTGAGGAAAAGAAGAAGAACAATGGGATGTAGTTGAACTAGAAGTCTAGAACAACCTAAGTCAGAAGAAGGTGAGGAACTAGATGAGATGAAATGGAATTAGAAAGAGTTGACACATCATATGAGGATTGAGGAACCTCTATTATGGGATTAGAGCTTGGTGAAACATGTGTAGTGGGAATAGAGACAAGACTGGTAGAATTATGTAAAGTAACCAAGAAGAGAGAATTAAAACAAGGAAGAGATGATAGGGTGCCACCAGTATTAATTAGGAGAAGAAGGCTTGAAATTGAACTTGGAGAACAAGGAAATATTGATCCGTTAAATAATACATATGTGGAAATGTACATTCTACCACTAGGAGATAGACATCTACAGGGTTTGTGAGAGGGAGAGTATCCTAAAAATAAACATTCATGGGACCTAGATTCCAGTTTATGAGCATTGCAGGGTCTTAGTGATGGGAAACAGATATATCCAAATACTTTGATAAACTAATAATCAGGGGATTGATTGAATATAACTATTTAGATAACTTCGAAGTTCAAAGGCAGTGGGAAGTCTATTTATGAGGTAGACATCTGTTACGAAATCATAGTCCCAATATAAAAAAGGTAGGGAAGCTTGACTAAGTAAGGTTAGACCTAACTCAACAATATGTCTACGATTTCTTTCGACAACTTCATTTTGTTGATGAGTATTTTTTTTTAAATAAGCATATCAGTGACTCATAGTTTAGTCAAAAACTTGGTGAAAGGACGAAACTCCCCACTGCAATCAGTTTCAATGGCTTTTCAAGAGTGATCAAGTTGTAATTCAACCATGGATTTGAACTGTTTGAAAACAAGAAAGACGTCAAACTTGGACTTCGGTACGTAAATCCATGTGAACCTAGATAAGGCATCCACAAAATACCAATTCAAGAGGGTGGGTATATGTGGTGTGTGAGGAGTAAGAGCGTAATCGGTGAGCATTGCCATACAACAAGTTTCAAGTTGTAGAAATGTTAAAATGATGCATTACAAGTTTCAAAGAGTGAGTATTTGGATGTCCTAAACGTAAATGCCACAAATATTGACAATTATGTTACACTAAATGCATTACTGACAACAAAAATAAAATTAACAGAAGGAACATAAGCGATAGGCTAAGTGATAGACTTAGGAGTATTTATTGAAATAAAAGGAAACTCATAAACGCCGTAATATCTTACACAACCTTGGAGAAGAATATCATCAGTTTCCTGAGATTTGACAAGACACTCATTAGCATTAAACTGGAAATAGACATTGTTATCACGAGGAAACTGACTCACACTAATAAAATTTATGGTGATAGAAGGAACACAAAGTAGGTTATGGAGAACTAGAGACATGCATGGTTGTGTAAGGGAAGGAAAGTTACTTGAACCAGAGGAATTAGTGTGTGAACCTTTTCCATTGCCTATGTATACATGATCATGGCCCTCAAAAGGATTAAATTGTTGCAGGTTATGTGCATCACCAATCAGATGAAACGATGCACCAAAATTATGGGACCGTGAATTATATGAGGCAGGAGTGGCATTGGTGTGGAGAGCACTAGGATGAGTAATTAGCATAGTTGGAAGAAGCATCTGAATTTAAGGCATCATCCAAATTGTTATTTGGTGGAAAATAAGGGAAACAAGAAGGAACAAGACCAAATGCACTGGTCTGTCCAAAGAAATCACCATTGGTATAAGCTCCAAATGAGGGTTGATGTTGTTGATTAAACATATGATAGCACATGAGAGCAGTACGACCAAATATAGAGCAAAATGATCACTATAGTGGTAGATTGAACTCGCAACATTCCACACTTTTAGCAGCATATGCATCATAACATTCCAGCACCCACCATATTGGTAGATTGAACTCATGTCATATATAATTCATTCAACGACCCACGGCAATTACGGAGTTTCCAAAAACAAAACAAAAAAACCATTAACTGTTCTGGTTAAACTAAATGCGAATTAAACACAAATTGGAAATCACTTTTTTTTAAACAATTTCCGAACGAGATCATCCAGAATACCTGAAGTCATTACAAATACATACATACACGCATTTACTACACGGCAAAAGATTAAAGCCACAATATTCATCTACGAAATTTAGCTAATAAGAACCCTTGTTGATTATATAAATAAGGTTAACCCTCGCACAAACCGACTATCACCCGGCATATGGAAGCCTGCAGGTGCAAATAGTACATGTAACAAAATCAATAAATCAAAAAAGAGCTTTCAACTCTACTTGCATGATTAAAAATTTACATAATTTTTTTAAAAAATAATGATTTAGGGTAAGAAATAAGAGATGGAAAGGGTATAATTGGTCTACTCTTTTAGAGAAATAGAGACGATTTTCTACTTTTCAGTTGATAGTTCATTTTTTTTACAGTAAACTCATGTTTAGTCATTTTTTAGTGGGTGAAAATTAGGAAGTTTTTTTAGAGGAAAAATTAGCAAGTTATAAGTGCGAATTTGTTAAATACACATGCAACATGAGTACAAGTTAGCAAATATTTGAGAGATTTTGTTAATTTCTAATTTACTGTCACTCATTTTTAGCATGTCTACATTAGCAAATTAAACTAAAAATTTGTTAAATAGATCTTAATTTTTTTGTTGAGAAGAAATATATCTTTTTTTTTGAAAGAAAAAGAAATATATCTTAATATTTGACTTGCTAATTTGCACATACTAAAATTAAATGGGTGTCCCCTCATAAAAAAAAATGGGTGTAAATTATTTAGCAAATTAAATTACCTCATAATTACATTTTTATATAAATGCCACATTATAATAATAAATTATCTTCTTTTATTTTTGGGTACAAACTTCCTTTCTTCTTTTCACTATTAAAGTTTTGGATATCTCGAATATGTTTATATTTCACCAAATGTCACATTATATGCTTGGGATAATCCATTGTCATATGCAGAGTCTCGGGTTCAAACTTTGGATTCCCTACTTAGTCATCTTAAAGGGTAAAGTTCAAACCACTAAACTACATGACTAAAAAAAATAGCATTATATGCAATGACCCATTGAATGAAATGGTATAAATGTGTGCAAATTAAAGTGAACTAACCCCAATTTGAGCGAGGTGTCTGAGCTCTCATAGTCCTGGGGAGGACCAGTAGAGTTGTAAACATTGGTGACCGATTCTGAAGATTGACCTTCTTCAGTAACCACGTTCTCATATTCAACTCCTCCAAGCATAGTACCATTAAACATGTCCGCTACCTAACACATACAAGTGATTTTATATCAAATGTACAAAATGTGTGAAATTTTGTCACATATCATTAGGAAAAATTATCTTGGATTAAATAAGATAGAAAAAAGTCTGCATGAGGAAAGATAGACACAAAAGATAAAGAACATCATACATGTCGTTTTAGTCGGTTGTTCTCTTCCATCAGTTGCCTTCCCTGCAAGTCCAGTAAGAGTTGTTTTTTCAATGAAAATAAGAGTTATAAGTTGAATGTAAGAAGAAACTAAGTACAACTAAATATAATTTATTTAATGAATATAAAAGATTGATTATGATTTGATGAATTGTACTTGGTTACCAACACAACTAAATACAATTGGAATCCGACTGAGTGTTGGAATAGGTGTTTATTTGGGTTTAGTTGTGGAAATTTAAGGTGATGTGATGTTATAGAGGTTTTTGTTGGTTAGATGTTTTTTTGGAGGGGTTTTTGGAACAAGAAGCGGACGATAGGTGTTTGGAAGTTGGTTTTGAGGTCATTCGCAATGGAGTTTGAGGTTTTTGCCTCAAGTGTGATTTCTGCTTTTATTTGGGGGTTTGGATTTGTTTTCGGTGTTGGCTTGGGTGAGGTCTTTATTGGTGTTTTTGATGTACGAGGTGTGTATGAATTTTATTTCGGATGTTCCGTATATATGACGTCCTTTGTTATGTTATTTCAGTCTTGCTAGTCTCTGTTTGTCTGCTTGTCTTGTGCATGGACTTTGTTATTAATAAAATTTTGCCGTTCAAAAAAACTAAATACAATTCATTTAATTTGTTTTGCTTAAATAATTCTTGCTAGATTTGTTTCTTAATTAATTTAAAATTAAAATACAAATGCATCGTATTATGTTTCCTATTTTAAAAGCTGTGCAAACGTTGAAACTAGCGTAATTTTCTTTTCATCAGTTTTCTCAATAAAATCTGGATATAGAAAACAAAAACATGTTTTAATGAACATACATATGCAAAAATAAAAACATATGAAAAACCAAAATCCTCTCGATGAACAAATTCGTTGCAACATCTAGGCATTTTAATATTGTAATCATGGAAATTAAAAAGAAAAGAAAATTTAAAAAATTGTCCAATATTAATTTTTTTGCTCTATGAAATTTAATTTGTTGCCCAAATAATATTCCCACTCAAACCTCTTGCACATCACATAAAGTGTAAAGGATTAAGATACTTTATATATACTTAATTTGGATACAAGAAATGAATACAAATTTAATAGGAATGAGAAATTTTATTTGACTTCAAAATCGTTTTTTTTTTACAAATTGACTTCAAAATTGTTGTCCAACATTGTGTGTGTGTTTGCATACCTGTAGGATACATTTTGTTTTCTATTACCTTTCCTTATATATAGTTTCAATCAAAACAACACTTATAAATTGTTTATTTTTAACAACAATGATATGAATTTTTTAATACTCATTCAACACTTCATTTTTTCTTTATCTTCCTATGTTTTCATCATATCATTAGCATATCACATTATTATTTTTCTACTTTTTCTCTCTAGGTGTATAGTGTATATATAGATAGATGTCCAAATAACATTTTTCTATGTCTAAACACTGGTATGTGTTGTTGAATTTTTTATTGTTTAAATAGCATCAATCTTATTAAAAAGATACATCAATCTTTGCTTATATCCAACTGCTCTCTCCATCGGCTCTAGCTAATTAAATTTAGTCGTCCAATTAATATACTAGTTTTAGTGCATTTGATTATTTCTAACCTTTGTTTGGAGCTCATTGATCTCCATCATAATCTTCTCTCCCTGAAAACTCGAAAGATGTTTTAGAGAAATATTAATAAATATAATCATTAGAAAAATTAATTAAATAAAAAAAAGTAGCAAGTAGAATTGAAGACCTTGGTTTCAATTACACGGCCCAACCCAATTTCAAGAGACCTCTCCAATTGTTGTAATTCTTCCAGACTCAAACCTTGGAGATCCTCTCCCCTCATCTGTCTTAGTTGATGACTCTTCTTAGCGACTTCCTTGCTCAATCTTGAACAGTTGCTGTTTTCAACTAGCTGCAGTATAAATTTAAGCATCAAACATGGATTAAAATTTTGAACTTCAATCATGATCCTTATAACTTTAAATTAAAAAATACCATTAAAATTTGATAAAACTGAAATTTTATTTCAACAATAATGAACTTGTGATTTTTTTTTTCTAGTTTTTTGTCACAGGCTAAAGGAACATATATATTAACAATGCTATTCACCGCACAAGGAGTGTCATGAACAAAAGAAAAACAAAACCACCACCAAACCAGTGATTGTTCACTCTGTCAATTTAGATCATATGAGAAACCAGGAACCTTGGTTTTAATCCGAAACCATGAAAAATATTTCACCACACTTTACTTTCTTCCTGTCGAAAGACTTTGTAATTTTTTAAACAACATAATGTCAGTGTGTTAGTTACTTTATTTGTTAGTATTTTTACCGTAGGTGGGAATTGAAGTCGAGACCAACTTTATCACTCTACTTATTAACTCTCGCGTCCCAACCATCAAGTCAATCTTGTATCCCCTATGAAAAGGTCTTAATATTTCTTGATTTTCAAATAACCCTAATGCACGCAAGCCATATAACATGGAATCTTTCTCTTAACATTTTCCCGTGAAGTATCAAATCATTAAATTGATTAACATGAACTAAACTATTATTTGATAGAGGACAATAGACTCTCAATCAACGCAAGATATCGATGAACACTTGTCCATACATAGGATACTCGAAAAACATATGATTTGTGGTTTTAGGTAACTCACATCCACCCTCGCACATTTGAGAAGCTAACTAAGTTTCTATTCGGTGAGTCAAATTATCTTTTGTTGGAAGTCTTGTGTTCAAAAGCACCATGCCAGCATAGATACCTTCAGTGGTACCAATCTATTCAATATTTTCTTTTAATAGTGACGATCAATACATGTTCATTTTGCTACATAAAAAATCGTGATTCAATTCAATAATTTTTTCCACAAGACATATAGTGATTCAATACTAAATATACAAATACAACCAACCTGCAACTCTAGCGACGGTTCTTCAAGCTTTGCCAGATTCTTTGAGTGCAAATGATGTCTTTCAAGTATTTCCCTCATGCTTCATTGCACAAATACCATTGTCAAATTATAGATCAAGACATCAGAGTTGAGAACTACCCTAATTAGTGTCAGGTCCAAAAAAAAAAGTACTAAACAAGTGCACAAATTGTTATAAAAGCATTAAAATTACATAACTGCAACTGCATTACAATGTTAGAACTGTGAAGCCTAATACAGGAAACAGAAATGAAATTTACATCAGACAAACACTTTATATTAAAAGTGTGTTAATATGTGTCGGTATCCGTTGACACCGACATGACACTAATGTAGTGGACTTAGATATTTAATCGCTTATATTTCCTTAAATTATTTTTTTGTTTTCCAATCAGCTTCGTGTTTGCTGTTCATGACTTAGGCTGTGTAAGCGATGGGTAGCACTTGGGTGACATTGGGGTGCCAATGTCACATGACATTGGACATGACAATGTCACAAGTGGCTTTCTTCTCTCTCACAAGGATTTTTTGTTTTTTTGTACACTTATGACATTGTAGTTGGCCAATGTCACATAACATTGACACCCCAATGTCACCCAAGTGCTACCCATAAACGATTCATTGGTACAAACCCTTCATCAGAACCTACTTAAGCAAGCATTCGTCACATCATGCTTATAAACTACAATGGCCAGTCTTCTGTTCGTAATTAGTTCTCATTATGTAAAGAGAAATAGACATTAAATTTTTTAATGTCAAATACAGTTTTTATTTTATTTTTACACATGTATTTTGAAAATATGTGTAATTTGTAGGAAATAAAAAGTAAGAAAGATATAAGTTATCTGTATTTTGATGTTCAAAGAAGAAAACTCTTGTCTAAATCATAGATAGAATAAACCATTATATTTGTACACCTTTAATTTTTCTACACTCATTCACACTTTTATTTTCTCTCAGTTTTTCTATTTCTATCACATCATTTTTATCACATAAATCACATCTCTCTCTATTTCTATCTCTTGTGTAGAATAGGTAATGGGTGTACATAAATAATTTTCCTAGATACATATATACATATCTAAAAAATAAAAGTATCAAAACACAGAATTCTAAGTCTATTCAGTAATACTAATCAACACAGTTTGGAATAGTTTATTTAGTGAAAATAATAGTAATGGGTTTTTCCTTCATTGATTTGAGTTAGAGAGAGAAAGAAAGACCTTAAGTTAGAGTATTCAAAGAGCTTGCCAGTAGAAGAGAAAATGATGAGAGCAACATCAGCATCACACAAAACTGAGAGTTCTTCAGCCTTTTTGATTAATCCTCTTCTTCTCTTTGAAAAAGTCACTTGCCTCGCCGTTGCGTTTTCAATCTTCTTTATCTGAATCTTCTCACGAGCCATATCTTCTTTACCTTAATTTATCTTCTTTTGGATAAAATAATAATAACAGAAAAAGAAAGTTAACACCTTTTTTTTTTGCTACATATATGAATGATAGTAACACACAGAATGAACCAGCGTATAATTGAAAGAGAGAAAGGAAACCAACCTAAAAAAAGATGAGACAAAAGCACAAGAAGGAAATGAAAGATGTGTAAGTTGACTATTTATGGTTTTTTTATTGTTTAAAGCAGAAGCAAAGAAAACTACAAAAGTGCTTTTGTAAGAAAGATGAAGCAGATTTTTAGCTAATTTTAGTTTTGTTAAGAATTTCTAGTCTCTAAAGTGATAAAAGAAATTGATTTTTCCTTCCTCTTTTGCACGGAGAAGAAATTAACTAGTGAACAAATGGTTGTTTTATTTATTTTTGGAGAAAATTAATATTGAAATTGTGGATTTTACTTTCCTTTTTGAGGGAAAGGCGTTGGTATTTGGAATGATAAAGAAAAGAAACTTCGGTTTTTTCCCTCAAAAAAAAAAAAGAAACTTAGGTTTTGGTGCTTTTGTTTGTTTGGCTCGTGAAGTCTTATTCTTGATCAAAGCCACCAATGAAAAGAGAGAAAAAAGAGTGTGAGTGTGAGTGTGTGCAAGGGTGGAAAAAGTAGACCCCTTTATGGTAAGGTCAGGCAACGTGTCTGTCTCGCTCGTCTTCCAAAGGTCGCAAGGGTTTGTGTGTGACTAATCAAACACATAGATAAATGAGTTTAATTGTTTTGTTAACTAGGACCATCGGAGGATTTTTTAAATATTTTAAATCAAGGGTCTGTTTGGTTTGAAAGTTTTGAAGAGGGAGGGGAGAGCTCATTTTTATTTTTTAAATTACAAACAATGTAAAATGTTTTTTAAAATAAATTAAGTGTTTTTGAAGTATTATATGATCATTTATCATGCTGTTAATTCAATTTTCTAAAAATTATTTTATAATATATGTAATTTAACAAATAAAAGTGAGCACTCCCCTCCCCTCCCCTCCAAAACTCTCGAACCAAACGGACCCTAAGTAACGATTTTTTAAAAAGTCAAAGTTTTTAATTTTCAATATATTTTATTACATAAATTTTTATAAAAAAGTTATTATTTAAAGTGTTTAACTAGTACACCGGGAGCACTAGTTAACATTTCCTATTATATCTACTAACTATCTATTAAAATACATACCAAGCCAATTTCCGACTTTGTCCTTCGGAGGGGCATTTTTGTAATCCAACATGTCTTAAAATGAAGGGAGAGTTCCACATATCTATGTTGACGTCATCGACATCTGGTACATTTCCCTCCTTCACATCAAATCATCTATTTCCAACTTTTGCTACACCAAACCACTTCTTGCAGAAGTTTAGAAGTCCACATCTCGTCTTCACCATCAAGTTCTATTTCAGCTTCATCTTCATCTTCATCTCAGGTAAGCGTCCAGTTAGTGATAATGTTGACATTTTGTAGATATGAAATCATGCATGAGCCACTATCGTTTTATTTGGTCTTCAACTTCTGCATTTTAGTGGTCGAAACCAATAACCCTTGCATTGACGGTCTATTTTTAAAATGTCGTTTCTTTTGTTTATTAAAGGTTTGATCTTTTGCATTTTTCGTTTTCTGATTCTAACTGGATTCCTATAAAGGTTGCTTCTTGGCATTTAGTTGTTTTATCTAATCCAGTTTGTAAAAAGATGTTCTTGGTATGACTTTTTGTTGTTTTATCTAATTTTTCGTTAATAAACTTTGCATTTGTTGTTTGTTTAAGGCTGAACTTTCATAAAAATGAGTTCTTTTCATGTTTTTAAATAATGATTTTGTTGAAAAAGGCCTTTTTTATGTCTTAAAAGAAACCATTTTTTGTAATGTATGTTATTTGATGTCCTTAAAGAAACTCTTATTGTGTTGAGCCTAAAATGTTTATACTCAATCGGTGAAAATAAACAGATTTTTATTTTTCTGATGATTTTCTATGTTTGTATTTTATTGCATGTGATGTATGAGAGTTGCATAAAATATTCAAAGGCTTCAAAGTCCAATGGTGCTAGCTATAGATATACCTGCGGCCAAGATGTTGATGTTCCATTGACTAGGTTAGCTAATGCATCTTTTTCTTAAGTGTTGATATTGTTTTGTTTTACAAATTACTCATACATCTTTGAATGCAACCATTCTATCATATATAAAATTGTTGTGCAAGTTGTTAATGATGGTCACAAGTCTAATTTTGTCTTTTGGGATAGTGATTGTCTTGTTATTATTGGTATTACTGCCCAGACACTTAGGAAGACCATGCAAGATGTACCTTTTATTTGTGTATGGATTTATAATATATTGCGTATAACTATTTAATTTAGTACTTCTAATGGACTTAATTATATTGGTTCATGAAGGTTGGTGAAGATGACCCGAAAATATACCCAAAACATCTCGACAAACTTCTTGACATTGAGTTTGCATTACGTGTGAAGTACCAGTCATACTATCACCAGTCCTCTGTTCTCAGTCTTTCACGTGATCCAGCTGTTATCAACAAAATCAAGTCTCACATTCAACCCGGTGAAATCCAGCCAAAGGAGCTTCAGCCTGATGAGGTTGTTCTGTTATGCCTTAATACTTATTTTGCATTATTTGTCCTTTTGGTTTTATGTATCTTATAATTGGTTGTCATTATGTTATTATAGAATGTCGTCTATAATAATTCAACACAGTCATTCATGGTCCAGAAGAACAATACGCATGTTGAGTGCTTAGATTCACTTAACATTTCTACGGTATGATAATACATTAAATTGTAACTAGTATATAGATTGATCGTAACCGATATGATTATGTTGATATTAACTCTGGACATCTTACCATCTTGCAACAACAATCGTTATCTGCTTGTGGTGAAAATGATTTGGATCAAGTTGTAAGTTGTACTCCTGCAAATCGTTCATCTGTTGAAAAATACCACGAAGACATTGCATCTAATGTGTACAATCCAACTTAGTTATCTTCCACTAAGTTGGCCAAACACATCAAGAAGGAGTAATTGACTGTCGCCTTATCCAATTTTTTGAAGATTTGCCATCATCAGTTGTGAAGTTCTGAAACTTGTGCCTTATATCGATTTTATGCTTCCGGAAATATGCATTTTCATCAGGCATTTGGCATGACCTCTTTTGTTTATCAAATATATGTTATGTATCAGAGATCATCTTGCTACATTGAAGTTACTATGCTTGAATATGCTACATGTTAATATTTTGGTTTGTGAACATACATTTCGTTATCCTTATCATTAGCTTATCACAACTGTTATTCCGTTGATGTTCCTCAATTCATACTTCTCCAAAAATAAGGTTAAAAATTTCAAAAAATTAGTACATTCATATATACATGCCTTTTGTGTTTCATTTTAAACAATAATCTTAAGTTTTTTTCAAATTGTTTTATTATTTAAAATCTCAAATTGAATAAACAAAATTCATATATCTTATGTGTTAGTTTCATATTGACATAATAGATTAAATTTACACACAATCTTCAATAATTTGGCCTCAACTTTTGAAATTTATAAATTGTTACAATATCAATTTGAATACTTTCTGCCTATTTATAATAATCGAATAAATTGTCAAACTTATTATTCTATCACGTGTTCTATTTAATTATCGTAATAAATCGTATTTAATTAACAAATGTGCAATATTGATCTCTGTCAATAAGTTTAATCATGACCAAGACTAACCACATCAAATAAGATTCCAATAACATCTATTTAATTATCAGTTATAATCAAGTAAAATAATTAACAAGTGCTGAACCTGGAAGTATTAAACATATCTTAAAATATATCAAATAAGTTGTAATTATCTAACCAAGTTGGTTGAAAGTGGTGATTACTTTACTTGTTGTGTTGATAGTAGTATATAGGAAATGATGGGAGAATTTCATAGACTTAAGTCTATATTGCAAGGCTCAAGAAAAATCAACCTTTGGTAATAGTGATTGTAGCTAAAACCATCATCACCACCTATACCTACTTCACTTCACATGTCCTACACTCAATCTAATATCTATTAAACAAATTTTTTTAACTGATGCAATCAGAATATATTATTTATTTTTTACTTGTTAAATTTGAAAATTAATAATCAATTACTAAATTCGAAATGTAATTCAAATTTCTAAATTTCATTCTTTCCCACCAATTTTTATTCTATTTTATTCTTTTCAAAACTTTTGTTTTCTTTCTTCTTAACATACACCACTCAACCTCTTTTGCAAAGTCTATGGAACATCGCACTCAAATTGAAGAAAACAAGCTAATGCACACATTTTGGTCTCAAGGTCAGTTAAATTTATCTACTGTAGTTACAATAATTGTCATCCATCCTTGACTATTTTTCTTACACTCTTGAGTTTCTTCTATCCTTTATATTATTTTTGAGCTCACCAAATAATCATGCGTTTAGTACTTTTATTGTTGTTAGTCTGCATAAAGATTTAATTGTTATATAAACGTTGTATCTTTGCAATAGTTGTTTCATTTAGCCATGTTTGGAAATATATGTTCTTAGTATACATATGTTATATACCTTTTCAGTTCTTAGAACCCAGGATTCATGGATAATCTTTGCATTTTTTGTGTTTTTGAATATGATGTTTAGGAAAAATGTGTTCTTTTCATGCACATAAAAAAAGGTATATTTAAACAACTTATTTGTTATGTCTTCAATTTAATCATTATTGATAATGCATATTTTTGCTTCTCTTAAAAAAGCTATGATTCTGTTTAGGCTAAAAGGTTTTTACTCAATCACATTTATTTATTGTCAAAGTTGCTGATTCATGGTTGTTGCGTGTATATCTATATAGGATCCATGCTTCAAGAAAAAGAACTGAAAAAACTTGAAGCAAAAATTGCAAAAGCGAGAAGGTTTCGTATTCTGCACACACAAAACGTCACAATCGTGTTCAAGCTCGAAATACACATGTTGCTGCAAAATTCTCTTCCATTGTTCATAAAGAAAAGAATGTTTCAAAAATAAAACTGAAACTTGGTAGACCAAAAAATCATATTGGCTTAGCATCGAAGGCAATGAACTACATAACAAATATCTCTCAGCCTTCAGGATATATTAGCTAAGTTACGTTTTCACCTAACCACATTTGAATTATAATGCATCATCATTTTGCAATACAACAAGTTATAATGACCTTGAAGATCCTTTACACAAATGTGGTTATTGCGGAGCGTGCTTGTGGTATAATGAACGACTTAAGAAAAATGAACACTCTGCAAATCCAAAATTTTCTTTGTGTTGTCGTAAAGGAAAAGTTCAATTGCCAACTCTTAACGAACCTCCAAAGACATTAAGACATCTACTGTTTGATTGGGAAGCTCCAGAGAGCAAAAAAGATTCTTTATCCTAACTGGAAAGATTATATTCTATGAAGTGGAAAGTAATCATATATGCCTATAAAGATTCTTCTTATAGATTTTCCTAACTGTTGTATTGTTGTTACACATGTCACTATAAATGAGATGTGTTCTATGCAAACTGTTCAGTTCCATCCTTATTTCTACAAAGAAACTTAAACAAAACTTTTGTCATGGCTGGAAATCAAATTGTGATCAGAAGGCATATTTTTGATGCTTTTGAAACTGTTGATGTACTAGGAGAGGTATCCAATTCTGATCTAAATTTTTCTTAATTTAGCTCTGACATAAAGAAGCAATGCAGTAATAGATGTATTATCTATACTAACAAACTAACAACAGATTCTTATCTTAGTGTTCATTCTCTACATTTTATCAAGTTAAATAATTTTAATCCTAGATGACAATTATCTTCTCTTTATATCAATGTATCTTTATCATTTCATTATCAGTTTCAAAAATTTCATTTCTGATACTAACTCTATCTCATTGTTTGATTAAGGGTTATGCTGAAAGTCATCCCAATTTTCTTGAACAATTTGAAGAAGAGTTAAGAGATAGCTGGAACTTGATTGATAATTCAGGAAATTCTCACATTGTAACTTTTAATGGAGACTATTGTAGTACCCTAAGTTTGTCCAAGTCCTTTTAAAAAGAAATCAACCATCATCATGCATTAATAAAAAAAAATCATCATCAATTTTCGTTTTTTTTCTTTTTTCTTTAAATAAAAAAACAAGAAGTTTTTATTGTTATTTATTTATTGGTCTTCTTAAGGTTTTATAAAATAAAAAAAAAAAGAGAAGAAGGAAAGGTCAAAGTTACTGTTCACACAGCCTGCTGCAGACTTGCTCGCCCCAGTCCCTGTTTTCTTTCATCATCCTTTGTCCAAACCAGACCCAAGTCTGCACCAAAACCACAAGGCCTCTGTTCATAGTCTGAACACTGTAGCGCCCCTGTTCCCCCTGTTTTCTTTGCCCAAAATTAGACCCAAGTCTGTACACAGCTTCTGGATACTGTAGCGCCCATATTCCCCTGTTTTCTTTGCCCAAAAATCAGACCCAAAACATCACCAAAACCGCATGGCAAGATCACTTTCTTCCCTCTTTTAATCATTATTAACCAAAACTTTTGCCAAACACACACAAAAAATCAAGCATGCAGAACTTCAAAATGCCTATATAAGGGGGACGAAAAATCAGAAGAAGGAAGAGGATTTCTGTAGGGAGGATTTGAGCAGAATCAGAAATCACAGAAACAGAAAATAATATAACAAAACTTCTACAAAGAAACTCTGTCATTTTTTTTTCCTTTACAAACCACCAACAAACCACCACAACAAAAATGATCTAAGCCATTATCACAATATCTCACACAAAACAGCAACCTATCACACAAAAACATCACAAAAAACACCACAAAAAGAGAGGAGATTAGTAGCAAAAATACCTCTTTTGCTACTATTCACTTTTTCACCTCTACCTCCAACCAAAACCACAATCATTCAAAAAAAAAAACTCACATTTTCGTGCATTTGAAGCTTTGCTAGGAGTTTGTGAGTATTTTTGACGTTTTACTTCAGTTTTTGCATTTTGTTTAAGTGTTTGTAGTTGTTTTCATAAAAAATGCATTTTCCATTTCCCGGTTGTACGAGCACTTGACATATTTTTCGTTTGTTCGGACAATCGTCATTCTATTTTAAAAATACCAAAAACAAAAGAAAAAACAATTTTCTCTTCCTTTTTTTCGTGCGAGTGAAAAAGGAAAACTTGGGTAGACACCCGACGTTTCCCCGAATATTCGGAAACGAGGTAGACACTTCGTTTTCAGTCGGATATTCGTCCTCCGTTTAAAATCAATCTCAACCCACCAAATTTTATTTTATTCACTTGCAAAAGTTATTCGTACGTTTAAGGAAATACAAACTGCGACTCAATCCAGCTAAGTGCACCTTTGGTGTCAAGTCCGGAAAGTTACTTGGTTTCATCGTTAGTCAACGAGGGATCGAGATTAACCCTGACAAAGTACGTGCAATCCAAGATATGCCAACTCCTCGTACTGAAAAAGATGTTCATGGTCTTCTAGGGAGATTGAACTATATCTCTAGGTTCATTTCTTATCTTACCGCTACTTGTGAGCCAATCTTCAAATTGCTACGTAAGGATAAGGCCATCATATGGAATGAGAATTGCCAAGGGGCATTTGAAAAGATCAAACAATACTTGCAAGAACCACCCATCTTGATACCGCCTGTTCCTGGAAGACCTCTCATTATGTACTTAACAGTATTGGAGGAGTCTATGGGATGTGTGCTGGGGCAACATGATGAAACTGGTAGGAAGGAGCATGTCATCTATTTCTTGAGCAAGAAGTTCACCGATGCTGAAACCAGATACACCCTGCTAGAAAGAACTTGTTGTGCCTTGGCATGGGCTGCCCGTCGATTGAGACAATACATGATTTGTCACACAACATGGCTGGTATCAAAGATGGATCCAATCAAGTACATCTTTGAGAAACCCGCTCTGACTGGAAGGATTGCCCGTTGGCAAATGTTGTTATCCGAGTATGACATCCTGCACGTGACTCAGAAAGCTATTAAAGGAAGTGTGCTAGCAGACCACTTGGCTCATCAACCAGTGGAGGACTATCAGCCCATACCATTTGATTTCCCAGATGAAGATATTATGGCCTTAAAAGAAGATGAGGTCATAGGAGACGATGAAGGACCCGAACCAGGGGCTCGATGGAAGCTTGCATTCGATGGTGCATCTAATGCCATGGGGCATGGGATTGGAGCCGTTCTAATTACTCCAAAGGGTGGTTATACCCCCTTCACAACAAGACTATGTTTTGACTGCACAAATAATGTGGCGGAATATGAAGCATGCATCTTGGGCCTTGAGGCTGCCATCGACCTAAGAATCAAGATTTTGGAGGTGTATGGAGATTCGGCCCTAGTCATTTACCAAGTAAAAGGAGAATAGGAAACCCATCATCCCAAGCTGACCCTGTACCGTGCTCATGTCTTGAAGCTAATAAAGTTCTTCGACGAAATCACCTTCCATCATATCCCTAGAGAAGAAAATCAAGTAGCAGATGCTTTGGCTACGTTATCATCAATGTATAAAGTGAAATTTCACAATGAAGCACCACTTATAAAGGTGGAGTGCCGAGACGAGCCGGCATTCTGTCTATCAATCGAAGAGGCGTCTGATGGCAAGTCGTGGTACCATGACATCAAGGTCTACCTCAGAAATCAAGAATATCCTGCAAACATATCAAATAGGGATAAAAAGACTCTGAGACGACTATTAGTTAAATTCTTCCTGAATGGTGATGTGCTCTACAAAAGAAACCACGACTTGGTTCTTCTCAGATGTGTAGACAAATATGAGGCAGACTTACTCATCAAAGAAATCCATGAAGGGTCCTTCGGTACTCATGCCAATGGACATACAATGGTTAGAAAAATCCTAAGGGTTGGTTACTATTGGCTGACCATGGAATCTGATTGTTTCAGCTACGCTAGGAGGTGCCACAAGTGCCAAATCTACGCTGATAAGGTGCACGTGCCTCCAACTCATTTGAGTGTGATGGCATCACCTTGGTCGTTCTCTATGTGGGGCATCGATATGATCGGACCCATTGAACCTCAAGCTTCAAATGGACACCGGTTCATCCTAGTCGCCATCGACTACTTCACCAAATGGGTTGAAGCTGCTTCATATGCCAATGTAACAAAGCAAGTGGTGGTTCGATTCATCAAAAAGGAGATAATATGTCGATATGGACTCCCCAACAAAATTATCACTGACAATGGCACCAACCTGAACAACAAAATGATGAAAGAGTTGTGTGAAAGTTTCAAAATCGAACACCACAACTCGTCACCATACCGGCCAAAGATGAATGGAGTCGTAGAAGCTGCAAACAAAAACATCAAGAAAATCCTTCAAAAGATGGTGAAAACTTACAAAGATTGGCATGGAATGCTTCCCTTTGCTTTACACGGCTATAGGACCTCGGTTCGCACCTCGACAGGGGGAACCCCGTTCTCCCTGGTATATGGCATGGAGGCAGTCTTCCCCATTGAGGTGGAAATTCCCTCAATGAGAGTCTTGATGGAGACAAAACTAGAAGAAGCAGAATGGATCCGAGCAAGGTTTGACCAGTTAAACTTAATCGATGAGAAGCGGATGATAGCCTTATGTCATGGTCAGTTATATCAAAGCAGGCTCGAGAAGACGTTCGACAAGAAGATCCGTCCTCGAGAGTTCCAAGAAGGAGACCTAGTACTCAAAAGGATCTTACCTATACACAAGGATTCGCGTGGAAAATGGACCCCAAACTATGAAGGCCCTTATGTAGTGAAGAAAGCCTTCTCTGGAGGAGCCTTGATTCTCACAACAATGGACGGCGAGGACTTTCCACGTCCTGTGAATTCCGATGTAGTCAAGAAATATTATGCCTAATAACAAAAGAACGCCGGCTAAGTTGAAAACCTGAAAGGGCAACTTAGGCAAAAAGGGGCATCCCGATGGATCGAAAACTCGAAAGGGCGGTCAAGGCAAAAGTTAGGGATATAAAAAAACAAAAGAAAACCCGCTAAGTCGAAAACCTGAAAAGGCGACTTAGGAAAAAGTTGGGAAAAGAAAAAAGGCAGGTAACTACATCAGGACAGTTCGCTCCTAACATCAACTAAAGAACCAATTCCTTCGCCATCCCCAGAAGCAGGGTGTTGTGGGATTAGGGTTATTAAGAAAGTAGCGGTCGTCATGACTCAATGGGAACTTCCAGGGTTTTCCCTTTTCCCATCTTCATTTCTCTTATTCATCTTTGTGGAGTTACACCTTTAGTGTGCTACCATTCCATGTACTAAATCGTGTTCGATCACCAATAAAGTGCATCCTTTTATTTACCTTTGTCATTTTCCATCCACAATAAATGCTATTTATTTTGATGATACAATTTTGAAATAAAAATATAACATAAAATCTGTTGAAATCATGATCACTTTGATTTAGAAAATATCTAAAGGAAATTAACGATTCCCAATGAGATGTTGTATCTCTCAAAATTCTCAGAGCAACCACAAGTGATTCCCCTTTTTAGCAGAATCAGCAGCTACACAACATGCGAACTGCCCATGCAAGCACGAGATGTCGAAAGCTCCGTCAGCAGCCATTAATTTGAAACTTCAAGAGCGATGGGTGTTGCGAATGCCGAAGGATCGAAAACCCCCAAATATCGTACCTTAACCATTTTACCCCATAAAATCCCCAAAAAGCCCGACCATGCTCGGCACCTAATCACAACCGAAGCTCAACATGTCATCTGCTTATCCCACATGTCAGCATAGTGCATGCATCATATCAAACTCATTCATTAGCATGCATCTCATATTCATATCATACTCTCCCTCACAATTTTTCTTGCTCCCCAGCAAACACTCCCAGTGAGTATCCCATATTCACAGACATTCACCAACAAGTCATCCCAATGTTTCCCAGTGAACCGCATTCAAGAACTTCCCTAGTAAATTTTTCTTAAAAATCCCCCAGCGGATCTCTTCCCAAACTATCCCATTCCTGAGTAGACCTACTCACAGCCACTAAAGTTCCCCAGTTTAAACTCCCCCAACGAGTCTACCTGATCATATCATATCATTATCATTTCACCAGCGTCAGACTAGCGACAATCATATCATATCGTTATCATTTCACCAGCGTCAGACTGGCACAATCATATCACCCTTTATCATTTAATCAAGACCCACTTGGCGGTAATCAGTCAAACATCACTTTTCCTAGTGAATCAACTTTCAGCATAAACGGCTAAATAAGATCATTTTATCCTTGAGGATCTACCTCTAGCATAAGCGGCTAGATAAGATCACCTTTCCCCGTGGATCGACTTTCAGCATAAACAGCTGAATAAGATCATTTTATCCTTAGGGATCTACCTCTAGCATAAGCGGCTAGATAAGATCACCTTTCCTAGTGGATCGACCTCTAGCATAAGCGGCTAGATAAGATCACCTCTCCGAGTGAATTGACTTTCAGCATAAACGGCTGAATAAAATCACTCTATCCCTAGGGATCTTCCTCTAGCATAAGCGGCTAGATAAGATCACCTTTGTCCTTAGGGATCTACCTCCAGCATAAGCGGCTGGATATGATCACCTTTATCCTTAGGATCTACCTCTAGCATAAGCGGCTAGATAAGATCACCCTATCCTCATGGATCGACCTTCAGCATAAGCGGCTGAATAAGATCACTTTTGTCCTTAGGGATCTACCTCCAGCGTAAGCGGCTGGATATGATCACCTTTATCCTTAATGATTTACCTCCAGCGTAAGCGGCTGGATATGATCAACCTTTCCCTGGTGGAGGCATGTTGTCCATATTGTTTCACCAGTGTCAGACTGACAACGATTAGATCCTTGATCATTTCACCAGGATCTACTTGGTGACGATCATTTTCAATCGTATCAGTCTAAGTACCAGCCACGACTGGAGATGACCATTTACATTTCACATCATCAATTTACTGTCTTTGCATCACTATTTCACACAATTTTCCATTATCACTTGATATCTTGAAGGACAAAATTTGGGTCCTTATATTTACTTATCTTTTACACTGATAATATGAAAACCGTCGTTATTCATATTTTCTAGTAAAATATAATTAAATAGGGGCAACTGTAGTACCCTAATTTTGTCCAAGTCCTTTTAAAAAGAAATCAACCGTCATCATGCATTAATAAAAAAAATCATCATCAATTTTCGTTTTTTTTCTTTTTTTCTTTAAATAAAAAAAAAGAAGTTTTTATTGTTATTTATTTATTGGTCTTCTTATGGTTTTATAAAAAAAAAAAAAAAAGAGAAGAAGGAAATGTCAAAGTTACTGTTCACACAGCCTGCTGCAGACTTGCTCGCCCCAGTCCCTGTTTTCTTTCATCATCCTTTGTCCAAACCAGACCCAAGTCTGCACCAAAACCACAAGGCTTCTGTTCACAGCTTCAGAAGCTGGACTCTGTTCACAGTCTGAACACTGTAGCGCCCCTGTTCCCCCTGTTTTCTTTGCCCAAAATCAGACCCAAGTCTGTACACAGCTTCTGGATACTGTAGCGCCCCTATTCCCCTGTTTTCTTTGCCCAAAAATCAGACCCAAAACATCACCAAAACCACAAGGCAAAATCACTTCCTTCCCTCTTTTAATCATTATTAACCAAAACTTTTGTCAAACACACACAAAAAATCCAGCATGCAGAACTTCAAAAGGCCTATATAAGGGGGACGAAAAATCAGAAGAAGGAAGAGGATTTCAGTAGGGAGGATTTGAGTAGAATCAGAAATCACAGAAACAGAAAATAATATAACAAAACTTCTACATAGAAACTCTGTCATTTTTTTTTCCTTTACAAACCACCACAACAAAAATGATCTAAGCCATTATCACAAAACCTCACACAAAACAGCAACCCATCACACAAAAACATCACAAAAAATACCACAAAAAGAGAGGAGATTAGTAGCAAAAATACCTCTTTTGCTACTATTCACTTTTTCACCTCTACCTCCAACCAAAACCACAACCATTAAAAAAAAACTCACATTTTCGTGCATTTGAAGCTTTGCTAGGAGTTTGTGAGTATTTTTGACCTTTTACTTCAGTTTTCGCATTTTGTTTAAGTGTTTGTAGTTGTTTTCATAAAAAATGCATTTTTCACCATAAGTTCATGAGCATGACTTAAGGCCAAAATATAGTTAGTTTTAGGACATCTTTTGGTGGATTTAAGACCACTAGGATGTAGTATTCATGGCAAGCTTTACAGTGATGTTCTTATTTTCGTGTTTGGTTCAGTACTGAGTGAGAAAAAAATCATACAAAAATCCAAAAAAATCATATTTTTCTGCTGCTGTTCCTGCATTTTTAGTCATTTTTAACTCATTTTTGCACTAAAAAGATCATTCAAAAACCCAAAAAAAAATCACAAAGTTTATAACAGTCACCAAAACAGAGTTGGTTCTTTTCCTTCTTACTGTTTTTTTTTAACATTTTACACCAGAAGTTCTGAAATCAGAGTCTGAAGTGCTTCTGAAAGCTGCTTCTGAAGGCTGCTTCTGAAGCCAGCTTCTGAAAGCTGCTTCTGAAGCTCAGCTTCTGAACAGTGCTCTGAAGCTTGCTTCCGAACAGTGCTTCTAAAGTTTGCTTCTGAACAGTGCTTCTGAAGGTTTCACAGAGCAAAGTCCTGGTCGCTCTTTGACCGTATCAGAATTCAGCTTTTGAACAGTGCTTCTGAAGCTCAGCTTCTAAACAGTGCTTCTGAAGGTCAGCTTCTGAAGTGAGCTTCTGAAGTCTGTTTCTGAGGTTTTGAGTCTGAAGGGGCTGTAATTCATTTTATTTCAAAAATACAAAAAAAAATACATTTAATTCTTAATAACAAACTTGAATGAAAAATGAGTGGTCTGACGTATGTCTTTCCATTTCCTGGTTGTACGAGCACTTGACATATGTTTCGTTTGTTCGGACAATCGTCATTCTATTTTAAAAATACCAAAAACAAAAGAAAAAACAATTTTCTCTTCCTTTTTTTCGTACGAGTGAAAAAGGAAAACTTGGGTAGACACCCGACGCTTCCCCGAATATTCGGAAACGAGGTAGACACTTCTCTTTCAGTCGGATATTCGTCCTCCGTTTAAAATCAATCTCAACCCACCAAATTTTATTTTATTCACGCCCATGCGCGCTTTCAAAACGGATACCATCGCCCAAGCACGAGTCTGTCCTTTTTAAGCAAACTTTTTCGCCCAAGCGCGACCAAATCATTTTTTATAAATAAAATCAATCAACACACAATCATTTTCTACAAAGAACTACATAACTTTGATTTCTCCATCGCACCGGGAGATACGTAGGAGCAAGATCAAACTCTTGTCAAGCACAATAATAAAAAACTCATTTTTTGTCTTCAAATCATTTTTCTTTCTTTTTCTTTACAAACACTTTTCATAATAATAAGGCAATAAACATAAAACTAACACGTAATTGAGCGCTAAACTAATTAATGGTTCCCGTTGGGTACAACGGATGTGACGGATGCTAATACCTTCTCCTCGCATAACCGATTCCCGAACCTAAAATTTGGTTGCAATGACCTTATTCTCGTTCACGAAGGGGTTTATCGACGTTCCCCTTTTCAAAATAAAACTTCGGTGGCGACTTTACTGTTTAGTGAGCGCTTTACGCCCGCACATTTTTCCCGTCACTTCAACTATGCACATCATTTCTTAACTGAAGGATGGACTAGGCTCAGAGGGTTTTACCACTATGAAGGTCACAAACAAGTTATCCTAAACTATCTAGGAAGAGATCGTTTTTTCTTAGAGTAAGGGAAAACATATGTAGATTCTGATGAACTACCATCCTTTCATAGCTTGAGTACCAAGAGATATAAAGTTGTCTTTTTTGAGATCACTTTGGATGATCTTGATTTTGCTGAACCAAACCAATTAGTTTAGTAAACTTTTCAAACTATTGATTATTCTCATAAGTTTCTTTGTATCCTTTTAATTGTTCTTTTAACCATATATATATATATATATATATATATATATTGTTCATCCTTTTTAGGTACTTACTCGAGATTTCAAAGAATTCCTTTGGGAAAATGATTGTGATCACTTGATCCTATGCGAAAAACTTAACAGTCCAAGAGCCATGTGTGGAGTTAGATTTCATAGACAAGAAGAAATTATTGCAGCACTTGAACAGGGTTGGAACTTTTTCTGCCTCCAAAATGGATTTTAGGCTGGGGACACAATAAGATTTAAGTTTTTTGATGAACTTATCAGTCATTATGTTCGTGTTTTCAAAATCGATCCTTAAGTTGTCATGTTATCAATCCTTCTATTTTGGCTCTTTGTTCTTATCAGCATGAACTCTACAAATTCTAATGCTCAATCTTCATGTATTTTGCAATTATCCTTTTAAGTACTTTGAACCGATGTATTTTGCTGAGTATTCAGTGTTGTCTTTCTTAACTTTTATTAATGCAGTATCCTTTTAAGAAATTCATCTGTATTGAGTTTCCATTTAAGTATTAGGAATTTCCTACTTCGAGCATGATTAAACATAACTCTGTCACATTTACTATGGTTCATAATAATTAATATCAAATTGTTATTTAATAAAAATACAAACATCTACTTACCATTAATATCAAAAGTTCCATAAAGATTATTGAATCATTACAAGCAAAGAAACTTCAGTACCAGTATTGATCTGCTCTGCACTATATATACTTTTGACAAAGCAAACTTCACAGGCATAAGTTATTAACTCAACTAAACTGTCATAATATGTTTTTTAAAGGATGATGTATAACACATAATTGATTACCCATCTATAATTTATATACTTATTTAATCGGTTAGTAGAAGCATGATATAACACATTCCATCATACCTATATCAAATTTATAACAAGTATTCCATCTATAAGAACTTCCAATTTAATCATTTTTAGACATTTTAACCTATGGAATTATATAACAAGCAATTTAGAAAACTAAGTATTTAACCCGTGCGAAGCACGAGTTTTTAACTAGTAATAATGTAAAATAACCTCCAACAAAGTATACTGATTAAATTTTAGATAAATTACGATTCAAAATAATCACTCTATCAAATTGATATTTTTAAAGAAAATTTTATCTTAGAAATTGTGTTATTTTTTAGTTTACTTTTTCATTTTCAACACAAATTCTAAAAAAAAAAATCGGCATTTTTTTCCTTTGCATCGGTCAAAACTGTCAAAATTGTGTACAAATTGTTTTTTTTTCAAAATGTGTCGTTCCCAATGGTTTTATGTTGTACTCCCTCTGTTCCTTTTTAACTGTCACATTGACAAAAAAAAATTGTTCCTATTTAAGTGTCACTTTTAGAGTTTAAGGTTGTAATTTGTCAATTATACCCTTAACCTCTCAATTATCACAACTTATCATTAATTGCATAGAGAAAAGAAATTTGGCTGTTTAAATAGATAACCATGTTACCGAGGCATAGAGAAAAGAAATTTGGCTGTTTAAATGCAAAACAGTGATAATTGCAAAACAGTGATAGTAATTGAGATTTCATTTTCGATAAGTGTAACAGTTTGTTCCAAGGCATAGAGAAAAGAAATTTGGCTGTATAAATATGTAATGGAAAAACAGTGGAAAAAAGCAAAGGAAAAAAATACCCAACGAAAATGGCTTCCCATGATTTATTTTAGTTAGCCTTGCATTTACTACTCCTTCCTAAAAAGGCTAAAAGTCTTCAAATAAAACGTGCTGGACATAAAAAATTTGCTGCATGTTGTCAAATAAATAAGGGTAGAAAAGGAAACTAAGGAGTATTTAACATTTGCCTTGGTTGTAGTGAATTGGGCAAAAGTGACAGATATTAAGGAACAGAGGGAGTATAAAATAAAATAAAATAAAATAAAATTGGTAGTTTTGCAGTGACTTTTGGCTGTCGGTAAGTTTGTGGCGGGTCCAACAATATCCATTTAAGCGGCAACCAAAAAATAATCGGTATTGTCGGAAATGTGCGTTTTCGGTCCTTTTTTTACCGTTTTCGGGGGGCTTTTGGCCTCCGGTGATTCATTAAATTTTTGTAGTGTAATTTTATTAAAATGTTATTTTTTGGGTACAAGAGAAATTGAGTATTGTTAACGAGTGTTCTGGGGCGCTCTTTAAGCATTCGAAATTAAGTAATTATTCTTTAAAAATATCAAACTTTTCAATTTTCAATGCACTAGTTACATAAATTTTCATAAAAATTTACTATTTGAAGTCCTTAACTAATGTCTCAGGGACACTAATTAACATTTTTATTAAAATATCCATGGTTATGTGACCTAATAAGGTATATCTCTTTTTTAATCTATTTTATATTATATATCTATTTTATATAATATATAAAAGAAATAGAGGATTTTACTATATGCAATGGGAATAGAAGATTTCACGATGATTTTTTATTATTTATATTTTACCCTTATCAACTTAACTTAATTTCAATTTTCAATTTAAATACAAATGCAAATTTATACCATAATTATAGAGAATTTTTTCCATCCTGAACTTTTTTTGTTATAATTCTTTTTTTAAATTCAAATTTAAAAGATTTAAATTGAATATTAAAAGTGAAATTTAAATAATTTTTAGTGATATTATTGTTTTTTAGAAGAATATTATTGTGTTTTTAGGAATAGAAGAATATTATTGCTAAGAAATGTTAACCAGTGTCTCCGATGCATTAATTAAAGAAGCAAATATAATAGTATTACTGTATTACATTAAACATTGTATAATCAATTTTTAAAAACTGTAAAAAATGTTGTTTTCAACTTAAAATTTATTTATTTTCACTTCATTAATCGGTATCCCGGGTAGCATGACACTTGTTATTTTATGTAGAAAAGATGTTTATGATTGCATAAAAAATTACTCCCCCGTTTCTATCCAATTAACCCACCAACTACTGGTTCTAGTTCTAGTTCTAGTTCTAGTTCTAGTTATAGTATAGTTCTAGCTTCTAGGCTTCTACGTTACTACCAAACTAGATGTAGCATGTGTAAGTCAAATAGACAATGGTGCAGTCCAAGCAAAATATGTTCGTTTTGTTATTGTCATGAACATGGACTCTGAGACTGAAATCTTTACCCCTTATTTCTCGGTACTTTATTCTGAGATGTACTTATCTTATTATACTATTATTGCTCAGATGGGACATTGGGTTGGACATGAGATAGACTTCAAGATTTGGCTCTCTCTTTACGTGACATAGAGGGAGAGTGTCAGATCACAGAGTTATTTTACCTAGCTAACCATGTCCTTATTACCACTTACTAATAATTATGTTAATGGTTTTGATACGATTAGTTGGTTAAAAATCTACCACTAACATGGATAAATATTCTGTGAAGCATAAATAATTTTTGAAAAATTATGGAGAATTAAACCATCAGCAAATCAAAGTTAATCACATAAGCAAATTTATAAGTAAAGTGAAAGTTAGTTTATAGATATCACTTGTAAATTTATTCATGTGATTAATTAGTTTATGGATATCACTTGTAAATTTATTTACGAGTCTTGTTAACGAGTGTCCTAAGAGCACTCTTTAAGGATTTTCAATTAGAAAATTATTTATTAAAAGAGTCAAATATTTTAATTTTCAATACATTGAATACAAAAGTTATAAAGTTTTAACATCATTATCTGACTCCCTCAGTTTCTTTTTAATCGTCTCTTTTGGAGAAATTTTTTGTTCTTATTTAACTGTCACTTTCAAAGTTCAATGCAACATTAAATGTTGTTTTACCAATATTATCCTTACTTATTTATTTTGGAGAAAGAAATATATGAAATTATATATTAAATAAATAAGACTATATTATAGTAAAAATATGCATTATTGTATCAAAAGAAGTAACATTTATTGAATGTCTTGATTTGTGTAAAATATAAAAAAATGACAATTAAAATAGAACGGAAGTAGTACTATTTTAGACCCTTAAAGAGTGTCATTAGGACATTCGTTAGCATTTCTCATTTATTTATGTGATTAATTTTGATTCATTGATAGATAAATTATCCACAATTTTTTTAAAGGTAATTTTAAAAACTCTAATTATAATTTCGATTCTACCGGTATTTTTCAGTTTGATTAGTCGTTTTGGTTTTGTGTCAACTTTTAAATAGTCGGCAAACTCATGCACCGCGTACATAATTGGTTAAAAAATAAACGTCTTATTAACGAGTGTTTCTTGTGTACTCTTTAAGCATTTTAAATTAGGCAATTATTCTTTAAAAATCAAATATTTCAATTTTCAATTAATTGAATACACGCATTTTCATAAATACTTATCTCTTAGAGCAATGATATTTGTATAACCATTTTATGACAACTTTTGAGACAACCTTTTTGTTCTCTGTTTTTATTGGTCAAAAACAATAGAGAGAGAAAAAAAAAAGAATAAAAACATGTGACTATGAGAGAGAAAGTTGTTTAAAAGTTGTATCAAAATAGTTGTACAAATATTATTTCTCTATCTCTTATGATTATTAAAGAGTGTCATGACACTCGTTAGCATTTTCCAAAAAAAAATATGGTATTGTCTCTTTTACAAAAACAAATTATCATCATTAACATTCGGAGTAATGAACATTTTCTAATGAAATTTTATTTTCATCCATTCATGTTATTTATTAATAAAATGATATTTTTACAATTATTTTGTATTGTTTTTGAGACAACCTTCTCAACTTCTGCACCGTACAATTCTGCTCCCTTAAAACAAATACAATCTGTATTCTCAAAGCCTCAGCAGGCTCTCAACTTTCTGTGCTAAGTCACACCAGACTTTACACTTTTCTACTCAACCTACACTTTAATACCCTTAAAGTTAGATGAGATTTTCTCTTTACAATTGATTGGAAGTTTGAATGAATGAAGACAATAAGAAAAGAAGAAGAAGATTATCTTTGAAAAGATAAGAGATAATTGATTCACACTCTTTGAGATTTTAATAATCTTTAGAGTTGATTTGTGAAATCAATTTTGCTATGAAGCTTTAAACTCTTTTAATAAGATGTTTAAGTATGCTTTTAAGATGTGATTTCAAAGTATGCCTTCAGCTCATTTTATAGAGTTTCTTGACTTCATGTAGTTGTTAGGACGTGTCCAATGGTCTTGTGCCACGTGTCTTGTGACTTAGCAACTTTTGCTTGAAAATCTTGATCAACAGTTTGTACTTCAGAATGTTTCTGGGCTCATCAGGATCAGGGCCGTTCCTATGAAATTGGAGGCCCGGCTCTCATATTAAAATAGACCTTTAATAAAATAAAAACACATTTTTTTTTAAAAAAACAATCTTCTATTTAAATTAAAAATAACATATGTATATATAAAAAATGGTCATCTTTATAACCAACACAAAAAATTCATATTCTAATCAATAATATAAAAATACAACTTCAAACGAATATCTTCTTATAATGATACGAAGGTTGATAAGACGAGTATGGGAAAAAAAAGTTTATAATGATTTTTTTAAGAAAATAATTATAATGTTTGTTGTTAGAACTTTGCGATTTTATACAACATGAGTCAAAAGTTATAAGATGTACTCTAACAAAAATAAGACCAAAAAAGGTTATATTTGTCTTTTTATTTAGTCCAATAAATTGATGAGAGTTTGACTGAATTGAAGACAAGATATTGTATTGAGGACAAATGATACCCAAATCAAGGTCCTCTCATGCTAGGAAATGAAAATAATTTAAAACAAAAAATTTGAAAGGTATTTTAAAAAATATGACTCATATAAAGCGAGTAAATGATCAAGTGAAAAATTGATATTATTTAATTTAAAAACACTCCTAATTTGTTTTGAAAAGAACACTCCTAATTTGTTGCAAATTATTGTAATCTATACATAATACCAATCAATCAAGTAATTCACTCTTTTTGTAAAAAAAAATTAGTGAAAATGGGAAAATAATATAATTTAAAACAAAAAATATGAATCCTGGGTGTTGAACCCAGATTCATGGCAATATCAGCGCTTACCACAACCACTAGGTCATGCAATCCGCTTTGATATTGTTTCGCTTTATTGATATATATATATTAAGATTTTACATGCATTAAAAATATAAAAAAAATATTTTGGGCCTCCAAAATTTGGAGGCCCAGCTCTATAAAGCTGTTTGCACCCCCTAAGGGACGGCCCTGATCAGGATACTTCATAATGTTCATACATTCATCGGTTATGAACTTCAGAATGTTTCTGGGTTCATATGGATGAATGTCAGATGAATTTCTGTGCATATTCTATGAATATCATATGAATATATGGGTTGTTGATGAGCTTTTGTTATGCGCGCATACTTCAGAATGTTCCTGAACCAAAAGCCTTTGCAGATCAGTCTTGGAGTGCGTGTAGGAGAGAGGAAAGTGAAGTTGTCACTTCATGTTCATGCTTTAGGAGATCTTGCTGGTCTTGTACAGTACCAACTCCCTTATGTGTCGAAATCTTATTGATTCTGACTTTGAGATTGCTTTCTCTTTTGCTTTCACTTTTGCAACCACTTTACTGTGCTGTCAGATTTAAAACATGTGTTGTATTGAACTTTCTGAACTTCAGAATGTTCCTTTGTTTTACTTAGGATGATTTGTAAGACTTTAATTTGATGTAATCAAATTCTAATAGTAAAACATCAATGAAGTGCAATTTATACAACATCTAAGATGATATTCTTAGAGGAATATTCCCAATGTTTTATACTTCATTTGCTCATAAGTCTTTAATGAACAATGAATGTGCTTTTTGATTTCAATCCAAATAGATGCCATTATTCCTTGATTGATCCAAGTTCTTGTACTTTTTTGGGCATCTCATTTATGTCACGTGAGCCTTGAATGTTCATGTGTATGTTCATGAATTTCTTGGTTTGTTCTTGATAACCATAAGAACAACCTTCTAAACTATGTCCAACCTTCTGAACTTTGTTCAACCTTCTGAACTCTAACTGAGTCCTTAAGTCTTAATGTTCTTTTATTCCTTATATCTTGGTATGATTCATACTTTGTTTCTATCTTTTTAGTTTAAAAATAATAAATTCCCTAGAATAATTAGTCCATTTAATGGAGCATTAAGTGTGACTTAATCGTGAGACCCATTAAATAAAATGACATTATTCTTAAAGTATCTGTAGTCAAGCTTTATTGTGAAATGAGATAACATTAAAGCATAGAGACTATTATGTGGGTAAACTGATGATCACATCTCACGGATCACAGATAAAGAGTTATCAATTCTTCACATAGGTATAAATATTAGGAGTAATATTTATACTGGATTGACCCCTCGTGAGAATACTACATAGTAAAAGTTATGAAAAATGTCATAAGATATTCTCATAGTGATAGTGGTGTATTCCACCCTTTGACCTGAAACCACTATGTACCCTAGATGTAGGAGTCGAGTGCTTTATCACCATTCAAACGTTGTCTGTAATAGGATGACTATAAAGTTGGTTGATGGGTACTCAATGAATCATGCTAAGGGACATGAGTGACCTAGATGGAATTTGCCCCTCCTACATAACAGGAGAAATGTCTATGGGCCAAATATTGAACTAGACAAGGATGACACGGTCTATGCCTTGTGTTCAATATAGACATGAGGGCAAAAGGGTAATTATACACATGATCATTATCACAGAAAGGTTTCGTCAGATCACATGACATTCTCGTCACTTGGGTAGCAGTGATGTGTTGCTAGATACCGCTCACTGTTCATAACATTAAATATTTGATTTAATATTATTGTCAACATTACGGGAACCTATATGAGTCACACACAAAGGACAGATAGATGAGATAAATAAATAAGTAAGACTTATTTATAAAATAATAAGTAGGTCTTATTAGTAACTAAATAATTAAGTATGACTTATTATTTAATTTATGAAAAATAGAGAAACGCGGTCCACCGTAAGGTACAGTGTGTTTAAGTGAAATATGATGCACCGTAAGGTACGGTGTATTTTAAGTGCTTGGCTCGTTGACCACACAAGTGGTTCTCTAAATAGAACCCTTGTGCTGAAGCATTACTGACTTTTTGAAGCTCTCTAAACCCTGTTCTCTCTGAATCTCCGTTGGAATTGGCTAGCACTGGTCATCGGAGAAGTTCTGTTCGTGTGGACTGAATAGAGGCATCGCTACATTGCTTTGCTAGTGATCAGAAACAATTATGCTACAAAGGTTCTGCGCTTCGAGAGGTAAACACATGAATCCTTAATGCTACAAAGGTTATGCGCTTCGAGAGGTAAACACATGAATCCTTAAAGTGTTTAAGTATATGTGTTTGATTTGTGATTAATGATTTAATCAAGAACTGTTTCAACGACATTTGTTCCGCTAAGAGGATTAAATTTTTGAAAAACCACTCTTGAAATCCCAACAGTGGTATCAAAACATTTGGTTATGATTAAATCGTTGAATTCGATCCAATTTTGTTTGCTTGAAAAGAGTGATTTCGGTTTTTGAATATGATTCATTTTTTATCATGTTGTCTCGTCTCTGTCGAGAGCATATGATGTTCACGATTTTGTATATATGACATTACTGTGGCTTGTGTTCATATTTTAATTCGAATGGTTGCCGATTCATGTTTCAAGAGTCGTTATACCATAAAGCAATTTTGATATATCTTGCGATGCAAAATAGATTTGGTATCCAATACCATATTCTTTTAATTGCTTTACATAATATTTTATTTTGAAATCAATATTTGGTTGAAATAGGTGATTCAAATTAATTGCAATATTTTATTTTAATGACTTTTGAAAGCGATAAAGATCATCACATGTTTTGGTAATTCAATCATAATAATCATTTGATATTGATTTTGACACATTGATTTTGCCAAAGTTTTTGAAAGGTGTTTCAAATTGTGAAAGGGAATTGATAATATAACAGGAGGCAATTTGATAATAGCCGCATATCTGTACAAATTGTTTTGTAACGGGTTTGTTTCAAATGTCCTAGTTTGGTGAAAGTGTTTCAATTCAAATTGTTTATATTATCGATATACATGTGTATCGTTTTCGATAAAGTGGTCCTTTTAATAGTGAGAGTCACTATTTTATCACTTGAGCTTTCCTGATTCAAAACGTGAGAGATATTTAGTTTACCTGAAATTGTTTCTAAAGGGAAACCGATTCTCCATATATTAAAGATCCTTATTATTTGCAAGATGTTATCGAATTCAAAACGTGTATTAATTTTGCTTCTTTTTCTCATATCCTTGAAAAGAGTTTTCAATTGCCATGAATTGGTATTATAATTGTTATAATAGCAAAGATGGATTTTAAATCACCAATGAAAGTGCACAGGTTAATTTTGGATCAGCCGTACCAAATTATTTTCAAAGTGATTAGATCCAAATCCAATTTTGAAATATTAGTTGGTTAAGAAACAATTTTTTCGAAGATCCCGCACTTTGAAAGTTAGTTTCCTGGTGCGGAAACCGTATACTAGAAATTTATGCATCGTGGATCTACTAATTAAAATTGTTTTAGTTATCAATTAATAATAATAATAACAAGACTAAAGTGTACTTTTGACCCCCTAAGTTTTAAAATGTTGCGATTTTGTCCCCCTATTAAAAAAAAGAAAAATTTGGCCCCCCAAGAATTTGTCCATTTGCAATAGTACTCCTTTTGACCAATTTTGACCTAGTCAACGCCCATGTGGCCTGCCACATATGTAATTACTTAATTAAAAAAATTTTAAAAAGCCACATAATCATTTTCTTAATTAAATAAACAGAAAAATAAATTAAAAATAAAAAAATCAGAAAAAATTAAAAATTAAAAGGAAAGGAAAAAGAAAAAGGTCTAAATTCCAGCAAATGTCTCTTCTCCTTCTCCTTCATCTTCAATTCACAACAACTTCATCTTCTTCTCCTTCTTCTTCACCAAATTCTAGCTCTATCACCATCATCAACCACAACCGCAAATCATAGCTTCATCCAAATTAGGAATTCCACATGTGGCCTTTTTCTTTCCTTACACAGAGACCAAAACTTATGGCTGATATGGCACAAAGGTCAGTGAATGTTGAATTTTCAACCTTCCTAATCCTAATCAAATCATCATCAATGAAAAAGTAAAGAAAAACATTTTCTCTAAATTAAAAAACAACAAAAATTAAAATAATAATTAGTCGAAGATACTGAACATATCTGGCGACGGCAACGGCGAAACCACGGTGGCTGAAAGCAAACCCGACGGAAGCAAGTCTCGCAGCTGGAGAAATTGCGCCAGATTGTTGAGGTGCTTCTTCACTGGCGGAAGGTCCGGTGAGTTGTTGAACAACGTCCATAAAGTCGCTGACGAGGATGTGGAGGACTTTAGGAGAAACAAAGTAAATAATGAGTGGTTGTCGGCACTGGGAGGCTCCTGCAGGTTGGTGGTGGTGGGCGGTGGCGGGTGGAAGCGGTGGTTTGCGGATTGTGCGAGATTCTTTGTTGACTCTGAGTGATTGTGTGAGATTCTTCACCTATTCCTTTTTCTTTCCTTTTTAATTTTTAATTTTTTCTGATTTTTTTTATTTTTTATTTCTTTTTCTATTTATTTAATTGAGAAAATGATTATGTGGCTTTTTAAAATATTTTTAATTAAGTAATTACACATGTGGCAGGCCACATGGACGTTGATTAGGTCAAAATTGGCTAAAAGGACTACTATTGCAAAGGGGCAAATTCTTGGAGGGCCAAATTTTTCATTTTTTTTAACAGGGGGCCAAAATCGCAACATTTTAAAACTTAGGGGGTCAAAAGTACACTTTAACCTAATAATAAACATTATTATTTTATTATTAAATATTTTAGCTAAATAATTAAGTTTAATTAATTATTAGAGGTGTATAGTTATGGCCTTAGCGCGTTTGGTGATTTATTTTACTTTGTTTAAATACGACATGCGTGTCGTGGTTTAATTTAAAATACGGCATGCATGTCGTGATATTTATTTATTTTAAATAATTGTAATTGCTCGTGATGAAGGGAAGCAACGACAAACAAGGACGTCAGTTGAGAGGCTTGAGAAGTCAACTCAAAGGTCGAAAAGTTGTAATTATTTTATTTATTTTAGTCTTATACGCGTTAGGTGTTCATAACTATATACCTAATCTGTTTATTATTTTATGTATGTGATGCATGAAATGAATGTTTAGTTAGCGCATGTATGAGATGTATGTTTAACATGTTTAGATGTGTGATAACATGCATGTCTTTTATGATTATATAATTGCTTGCTAATATACTCCCTCTGTTCCTTTTTAATTGTCATTTTTTGACTTTTTACACAAACCAAGACAATAAATGTATTTTACTACTTTTGATACAACAATTTATGTTTTTCCAATAATAGCCTTAATTATTTAATATCATATTTCATATATTTCTCTTTCCGCAATAAATTACTAAGGGCAATATAGGAAAAACAACATTTAATATTACATTGAACTTTGAAAGTGACAGTTAATTAGAAACAAAAATTTTCTGCAAAAGTGACAATTAAAAAGGAACAGAGGGAGTATCTATGAGCATGAATGTCATGCATCTTAGGAGACATGTGTATACATATATCGATGAGATCAAACTTAATAAAAATCCTTCAAATATAACATGAAGTTAATTGCTTTCCAAAGTATAACACCCTTCAAGACTAATTGTTGTACTCTAATTTTGTCCGGACAATTTAAGAGTCTTAAAAAAAATATATAATAATATTTTAATTTATTTTTACAAAAGACATAGATGAATTTAATTTATTTGAGTCAGTTAATTTAGCAAAGTCCAATGATTAGTTGTTCAATTTATATCCCAACAAAAATTGCAAAAAAAATAAATATATAATAAAGCAAAAAAATATATACAAAAAAATAAACAATGCCAAAGTCACTGTTCACTGTAGCGCCCCTTCTTCATTAACCTCTGTCAGAAGCGCCCCCTTTCTCCCTGTTTTCTTTCAACCTCTGTCAGAAGCGCCCCCTTTCTCCCTGTCTTCTTTCATCACTTCCTGTCCAGAACTAGCCACAAAATCTTCAAGAAAGATCACAATCACTTCCTCCATAAATGTTAACCAAACTCTTGCCAAAGAAAATCCAGCATTCAATTCTAAAAAAAGCCTATATAACAGGGGCGAAAAATCAGAAGCACGAGGAGGATTTTTTAGCATAATCAAAAACCCCAGAAACAGCAAAATCATATAACAAAACTCTGTCATTTTTTTTCTTTACAAACCACCTAAGTCACTACAAAAAAAACCACAACCACCCAAGTCACTACAACACAAAAACCACAACCACTCAAAAACCCTCACATTTTTTCGTGCATCTGAAGCTTTGCTAGGAGTTTGTAAGTATCTTTGACCTTGTTACTTCATTTTTCGCATCTGTTTAAGTGATATGTAGTTTTTTCATAAATAATGCATTTTTTGCCATAAGTTCATGGGCATGACTTAAGACCAAAATATAGTTAGTTCTAGGACATCTTTTGGTAGATCTAAGACCACTAGGATGTAGTACTCATGGCAAGCTTTACAGTGATGTTCTTATTTTTATATTAGGTTCGGTACTGAGTGGGAAATCTAACTGAGAAGTTGAGAAAAAAATCACAGAAACTGTATTCTGCTGTTCCTGCATATTTTTCTGCATTTTTGATATTTTTCTTTAGTCATTTTAAATCACAGAAACTGTGTTCTGCTGTTCCAGCATATTTTTCTGCATTTTTACTCTTAATTTTAGTCATTTTAACTCATTTTTACACTAAAAAGATCATACAAAACCCCAAAAATCACAAAGATCACAATAATTACCAAAACATAAATGATTTTTCTTCCTACTATTTTCCTTACCGTTTTACCTATGAGTCTGAAGAGTCTAAGTCTGAGGTTCTGCAGTCTGAGTCTAAAATCAGCTTCTGAAGGTGAGCTTCTGAAGTCAGCTTCTGAAGTCTGAGTCTAAAATCAGCTTCTGAAGTCTGAAGCCTGAGTCTAAAATCAGCTTCTGAAGTCTGAAGTCTGAGTCTAAAATCAGCTAAAATCAGCTTCTGAAGTTCAGCTTCTGAAGTCCAAATAACTCAACACTATCCAGAATAAACTCAACATCTCAAGGAGGCTATTCCTACCAATGCTATTCTTAATCAAATTAAGTTACTGAGCAGGGAAATGGATGACATTATGAAAAATGAAGAGGCTTGGTGGGGTCAAAGGGCCAAAGTTGCATGGCTCAAACAGGGGGATAGGAATACCAAATATTTTCACCATAAAAAGGAAAAGGAAGAACAAGATTAAAAGTATCTATGATCCTCATGGTCAGGTCTGGTATGAAGAGGATAACATTTCTTCCATCTTTCTCAACTATTTTAAAGATATTTTTTCTACGTCTAGTCCCACCAATATTCAGAGTAGCATTAATGTCGTGGAAAACAGAATACAACCAGACATGAAAAGAATTCTTAGTGAAGAATTCAAGGCAGAGGAGGTGGAATGTACTGCTAAACAACTTAAGAGCAATTCTACTCCATGTCCCGATGGTATGAATGCCAATTTTTTCCAGCATTACTGGGACATTCTTGGAAATGATGTTATAAACTATGTGCTTAATATCCTTAACAAAGGGGCAAGCCCTAAGGACATTAATCACACCTACATTTGTCTTATTTCTAAGAAAACTCAGGCCAATATCCCTGCTGACTATAGGCCTATAGCTCTTTGCAATGCCATTCTCAAAATTGTCACCAAAACTATAGCTAACAGAATTAAGAAGATCCTACCTAACATTATCAGTCAAAACCAGAGTGCCTTTATTCCAGGAAGGCTTATAACCGACAACTCTCTCATTGCTTTTGAAACCTTTCACTACCTCAAAAGTACTAAAAACAAGAAGAAGGGTTATGTTAGCATAAAATTGGATATGGCCAAAACTTATGACAGAATTGAATGGCAATTTCTTGAGTCCACCCTGATTACTATGGGTTTTCCTACTAGCTTGGTTCATACCATCATGTCCTGTGTGAATTCTGTGAAATTTTCTATTCTCATTAATGGTCAACCTAGTGAGAAGTTCCAGCCTCAAAGGGGAATCAGACAAGGGGATCCCTTGTCCCCCCTATTTGCTCATCATTTGTGCTGAGGTGCTATCTGGTTTGATAAATAAGAAACAGGATCATGGTTACATTTCTGGCATCTCTATTTCTAATGGTGCTTCTGCTATCTCTCACCTCTTTTTTGCGGATGACAGCCTTTTATTTTGTAGGGCTACTCAAAAAGAGGTTGGTCATATTGTTGAAGTACTGGGTGAATATCAAAGGATCGCAAGTCAAAAAAATTAACATGGATAAGTCTGAAATGGTATTCAACTCTAATTTACTTCATTCTATTAAATCTGAGATTCAGCAACAGCTCCCTACAAAGGTATCTGACAAGATTGATAAGTATTTAGGCCTCCCTGCGGCTGTGGGAAGGTCAAAAAATCATGTCTTTAGTTATATCATGTATAAGGTTTGGAGGAAGCTCAAGGGCTGGAAAGAAAAATGTATTTCTTTCTCAGGAATATGAGTTCTCATCAGAGCGGTTATTCAAGCTCTTCCTACCTATCTCATGAGTTGTTTCCTCGTCCCCCACAACATTTGTAATAAGATTGAGAGTGCAATTTGCAGATTTCGGTGGGGTGGTAATGATCAACAAAGGAAAATTCATTGGCAGAAGAAAGATGTTCTTTACAGACCTAAGTATGAAGGGGGGGTTGGTTTTAAACATTTGAGACATTTTAATGAGGCCATGCTGGCCAAGCAAGTTTGGAGGATGCATTCCGAGCCAAAATCTTTACTAGCTCAATGTTACAAGGCTAAGTATTTCCCCAACTCTAATATCATTCACAGTCATTTAGGTCATAACCCTAGCTATGCCTGGAGAAGTATCCATAAAGCAAATGGATCATAAACAAGGGTTGTTGTTGGAGGATAAGAGATGGTAATTCTATTAAAGTGCTGGAGGATAACTGGATTCCTACCCAAAATATCCTAACCCATAACATTGGTGAACCTAATGTTATCCTGGTGAGGGACCTTTTGGTTGGGGATCCAGCTAGCTGAAACCACACTTTACTTGATAACATTTGCATAGCTGGAGACCAAATCCTAATCAAGAAAATTCCTATCCTAGATGATTCTCAGGCTGATCAATTGATGTGGATGTATTCTAGGGATGGTAACTACATTGTAAGGACAAGATACAATGCGATTATGCTATGGCAAAACTCTAATCAACAGGGTACTTCCCACTTTATGGAACAGGATACAATGCGATTATTCTAGGGATGGTAACTACATTGTAAGGACAGGATACAATGCGATTATGCTATGGCAAAACTCTAATCAACAAGGTACTTCCCTGTAGGCTATAGACATGATTCCTAGGCATCAAATGTTCCTGTAGAGGCTTCTTAATGATGCCCTTCCTGTGAGAAGTGAGCTTATCAAAAGAGACATCAGCTGCAGCCCTCTATGTCCCAGATGCAATCAGAAACTAGAAACTATAGATCATGTTATGATGACTTGTGAGAAAGTTAAGAGAGCATGGTTTGGATTAAAGATTGGGATTAGATTCGACGAGATCACCACCAATTTCAAAAACTGGTTATCCCTCGTGATCACTACAGCTGATAAAGATACTCTTATTTATCTTACATCTATAGCTTATAATATTTGGTTTGCTAGGAACATGCATGTTTTTGAAAACATTGATAGTACTGAAGAAGACATTATCACTTTAGCTAATAAAAGCATAAATGATACTACTAGATTGAACATGCAAGGAGAAATCAATTCGCATCTTTCTAATCCTAGATCTCCTTCTCGTCAGAATATCAATCGCAACAACAATTATTGGAAGAAACCTAACATGGGTACTGTTAAAGTCAACAACGATGCCAATCTCAGCTAGGAAGGAAACTGGGGAATCGGAGCAGCTTTTCGAGACAACCATGGAGAGATGTTGGCAGCAGCGACTTGGTTGACCCCATGATTTGATGTTCCAGAAGTGGGTGAAGCTGGCAATTGATTGTGGCTTTAGGAAGATTATTTGTGAATCTGATTGTGAAAATCTTGTAAAGTCGCTTAAGGGAGACAAACCGATACCTAGGAACTATGTGGGAGGAATAATGAACAACATAAACTCCCTTATGACCCTTTGATCAGAATAATTTCAAAATTGTTTTATACACTTCAAAGAAAACACAAATAATTTACGTTTTTAATCCTAATTGCCAATGGGAAGCAATCCGGCGGCAGTTAACTGCCGATAGAAAGGAAACCAGCGGCAATTAGCTGTCGTTGCCATGTTTTGCCTATATTTTTTAAAACTTCACATTTTTTTCATCTTAATGTGAACAAAAATGATAAAATGAGTGAACAAAAACGATAAAATGACATGCGATTAAAGTGAAAAAACTAAAAACAAAAAAAAAATGATAATAATAATTTGAAAATTATACTCTTAAAAATAATTTCTTTTATATTTTCTTTTATTATATATATATATATGATTTATTATATATATAAATAATTTGATTTATTATTATCATTTTTATTTAATATACTCTTATATTAAAATTATACTCTAAAAAACAATTTTGATTTATAAATATATATATATATATATATATATATATATATATATATATATAGAAAAGAATAGAAAAAGAAAAGAAAAAATGGAAAATAATGGAATATAAATAAGTCAATGTATGGAAAATAATGAAAAAAAAAAGCAAATTCATGCTCCACAGCAGTTAAGTGCCGATGGAGTAGAGATGTGGAACGGCAGTTAACTGCTGCCGCAAAAGAGTTATCGGCAGTTAACTGTCGACGGGGCATTTGAGTAATTTACTAGTGTGTTTTAGCTTTATTTGAAGTGTATAAAGCAATTTTTGATTAATTTTAGCTATGTTAGCAGATCGGATAATGTTGTAGCACATAAGCTGGCCCAATTGGCCTTGCAGGAACCCAACAGAGTTTGGATTGGAGAAAGTCTAGACTATGTTTCTCTTGATGTTGCTTTTGATTTAATTCATTAATAAAATGTGCTTTCTAAGTAAAAAAAAAAAACATATCATTCCATGTATTATGGGAATAATATGTTATTCAAAAACTTGATAAATATATTATTTGAGGATTGACATGTGTAACACCTGATATATATATATATATATATATATACTCATATTGTATTTGTTACACTTTTAATTTTAATATTAAATTTACTTTTATCTATTTGTTACATGTGCTATTTGTATTGAAAGTTGAGGGTAATTTTGAAAAGAGAAAAAATCAGCCCAAAAGAGCCAAAAACATGGTACCTTCTTTATATATATATATATATATTAAAATTATAAGTACTCCCTCCGTCCCAAATTGTATGACGTTTTGGGCATTTCACACGTATTAAGAAATATAATTAATTTTGTGTGGAAAAGAGATATTATGAGTTATTTTACAAAATTGTCCTTAATAAATGGTATGGGAAAGATAAATTAAAGAATTAAAAGAAGAGAGAGTAATAAATAATTAAGGATATAATAGGAAAAGTAACATTAATGTTTCATTGATATTGTAAAACGACATACAATTTGAGACAAATTTTTTTTCCAAAGCGACATACAATTTGGGACGGAGGGAGTATAAATATAGATATTTGTGACTTTCAAATGTAACAAACTCAACAAACCATATTTATCTTTTTCAATTACAACAATAATATAACAAGTATAATAAAAATCCTTATCTTTTTTAATAAAACCAATAATATAGCATTATTATAAGAAATTTTGTTTATGGGTATAATTGGAATAACAAAAAAGTCAGCCCAAAATCTTCCCAAAAGGGTTTATTTTCTTTATATATAATATAGATTATTATTATTATCATTAACGAAAAGACGGACACTCATGTGCGCGTCTTTCTGCTCTTTTTATTGCGCTAACGTTTGAAAATTATGAATAGTATTTTTTTAAGAAATTTTGATTTTGATTAAAAGTAAAAATATAAATGCTTTTTGTTTTCAAATTATAACAAATCAAACTAATCATGATTGTCTATTTCAATGACACCAGCAATATAACAAAAAAATATAATCTAAATTCTTATTTTTTTTAATAACACCAACAACAATCTTTATTATGGAAAAAGTTGTTTAAGGGTATAATTGGGATAACAAAAAAGTAAGTATATATATTCATCTAGTTTGTTACACTTTTTAAAGGATAGAGGAAAAAATTGGACATATATATAATCATATCGTGTTTGTTACACTTTTATTTTAATATTTGAATTTACTCTTATCTATTTCTTATATGTGTTATTTGTATTGAAAGTTGAGAGTAATCTTGGAAAGAGAAAAGTCAGCCCAAAAGAGCCAAAACATGTTATTTTCTTTATATATAGTATAGATTTACTATCGTCTAGACGGACACTAATATGGTCGTAGTTTCGCTTTTATTAGAAAATAATGATAAAATAGTAAAAAATAATGAAGTGAAAGGTAAAATCGGAAAAAATGTTACACCAAAAACAATATTTCAAAATAAGGTCTTTCTATAATGCTCAATGTTGTTCTATTATTGTAGATTGTTCCTCATGTTATTATTGAGAGAAAGAGCATGTTGTTAATACCTCTGAACTAGGGGAAACTGACTTAAATGGGAAAAGAAAGTATGTTGAGAAAGATGTCGATGGAAACTCAGACAACCTCGAGATTTTGGAACACATTGACCTTTTATTTACAGATGATGAGGAAGTCACAAGTAACAAAAGGGTGTGCCAACCTACTTTAGGTCATCTTAAGTTTCAAAATAATCCTACACTTACCAAGCCACCACTTCCTGAGGAATGGACAAGTAATACAAACTTGAGAAGCCTTGAAGATAAAACAAATGTCATGGCTCTTTCTAAATCAAATGCTAAGAGGTCAGAAACATCGTTTGGTGACTGTAATAAGATAACTAAGAAACTGTTTCATAGCCCTTCTCCAACGCACCAAAAGAAGATGAATGTTTCATCATCTAAAGGGAAAAAAATATGTTAGTGGAAGTGGATGCAGCTCGGGTACAAGGATCAAAATATATAAGAGTTTGCTCCCTAAGGTTAGATATTTAATTATATTTAACTATTGGTTTCCTTTATTATGGTTCATCTTTGCTTTTATTTGACTAGTTTAATACTTCATCTTTTGTTATTGTTTTGTAGGGAATAAAATGAAACTTCCCAGTAACAATTGACATGAAACTTGATCTTCCAGAGCTACAAATAATTGCTTATGTGTATCACCCAGACAAGGAAAAATAGTAACAGCGTTCACAGTTTGATCCATGACTGTTTTTTGCTTTTATACTGTTCACAATTTGATCCATGATTGGTTTTTGCTTTTATGTCAATGTAGGAAAAGGTTGGTGAGTTTCCAAGAAATTGAGGCATTTAGACATGACTTTGACACACTTGTACCTAGAAAAAGAGTGAACCAAAAGGTAAATAAACCATTTGTAAGGTTCTAGAGTGAGCTCATGGTTCATGGTAAATGAGGCTATGGCTTAATGAGGATGAAAACTATAACACCCTGAACCCCAAGACTAATTATAATAAATAATCATGCATTTATCGCACATCAAGGTGTTACTGTTCGTCAAACATCTCGTATTAATTTCTCAATATAAAAATTTCATCAAATATATTCATATCACAGCGGAAATAAAATCATAACTCAACATATTTCAATGTCATGTCTCGGATCATAACATAAAATCTCAAATACTAATAACATTAACAGTTTGATCATATAGATCCAATAACGTCAAAATCAACAGATAAAAGTTAATCCCCAAAATCCTAGATCATGTACGTTCAACATAAAGGAAATATAAATGCATGTAAGTTCAGGCAAGCAACAACATCATCATCATATAATCATACATCATATTAAACCTGGTTTTATCTCACAAACATGCATAACATACTCACATTCAATTACAAGTCTGGTTACATAATTACTTCAAAATCAAAATTCTCAAGCATAATAACATACCCTCATCAACAAACAATCATCAAGTCAATTTATATCAACCTCATCTCATTACAATCATCAATTACACAATTACCACTTAGATGCACGAGTTTACACCAAAACATTGCCACATACGACTCATCATGTTTATGCAATGCACCTAAACGACTCTACATGCATGTGGTACCGGGTTGGATATCAGATACTTGTTACCGAGTGATCCCATCGTCACTTTTCATCGTCACTGGACTTGACTCATGGATGCATGATAACTTATCACGACTCGACATAATGCACATACGTATGACTCAACCACTAACATCATCACATTGTCATACATATATTCATCGTCACTTATCATATACCATCGTCACTTATCAACCATCAACACATATCATCGTTTATACCTCAAGAGTCAACTAGCAAGTATGCATACATATCAAGATTTAAACAAAGACAATATACAAATTCGTCTCTAACCAATTAACCTCTAAACTTTATTACATCTAAGTCCAAGTTAATCCATCATATATATCCTCATTATACATCTGATAATCAAGTTTAAGAGTTTGGGAACCATTCACGTGCATTGGATACCTCAAAAAGTCACAAAATTGAAGTTCCCCCACACTACAGGGGTCGCACGGTCGTGCTTACAGGGCGCACGGTCATGCTGACCAAGTGTGAGAGGAACACACGGTCCGTGCCACAAGGGCGCATGGTCGTGCGTCCTCATAAGGACATGATTTTCCGATTTTTTTGGGATAATATTGTTTTCAATATCGTTTTTTGATCCAATTCGCACCAAACTCATCTTAAAGCTTTGAGCCAATTTTATCCAATCATTAACAACTTAATTTAGCTTAAACAACTTAATCATAATCACTTATTTCTAACTTAATTCAATTATCGTCTCAAAAATCTATTTCTTTCCAAAAACAACTTAGTCATCCAACATAACAACACAACAACAACTTTCTTCAATTCTAGCACAACCCTACCTGATCATTTCAATTAACATTAATCAACAATCATTTTTCATCAACCTATTCATAATTCTCATAAACACAACAACAACAACAACTTCAACACAACAAAATCACCTAATCTCATGAATTCTCAAATCAAACATAAACCAATAATCAAATTCAACTTAATAAGCCATAATCATCATCAATTATCACGTTCTTCACCAATTCCATCAAAATTCACAAAGTTACCAATTCATCATAACCAACGCATGAGCTTTGATGCAAAAACAACATGAATTCTTCAATTAACACATGCTTAAATTAACCACAACAAAGGAGTACGAAATTAACACATAATAATCATCAATTCATGAAATTAAGCATAATTCAAAACACCCAAAACTACCCAATTGCTTATAAAACCCATATGGTGAAAATAATCTTCCTCCTTACCTTAATTCTTCACAAAACTAGCTTCCCAAGTGAAATCAACCACTTCTAGAGCCTCCTCTCTTCTTTTTATTCAAGCTTCCTCCCTTATATCTCTCTAAGCCTCCTCTTCTTTCTCTATTCTCTCTCTAGCCTCTTCTCTAGGTTCATGAAAAATGACTTGACCTAATTTTACTAACACACACACTCTCTTTAAATATAATGGGTACGGGTCACTCACACTAATGAGCCTAGTCACATTTCATTCTCATAATTAATTCTCTACATTTTTACTTCACTTAAACTTCCCATTTTACTCTTACACCACCATCCTCTAAAATTCAAATTTCTAATTCAAACACATTACAAAATACCCTTTACCCGTAAATGACCAAAATACACTCAATTACCCAAAATCCACTAATCCACTAATTCTAAATAAAATAAACAATCAATAAATATAATAAACAAATAATAATAATAATAATAATAATAATAATAATAAATCTAATACTAAAAATTGGGATATTACAAAAACAATGGCTTATGGTTGTTCTATTTATTCTGACTTGGTTTTATAAGATTTCTGTGTGTTTTACATGCGCACGGTCCTGCTTACGACACGCATGGACCATGCAAAAGTTACTGAATTGTGGATAATCAATAAAACTCCTTGAGCTAACCAGAAAATGTACATGATTGCATACTAACCACATTTTGCATGTGCAACAAAAAAAATACCAAAGAGAAGTTCTCTGCACATGAGCCATAATTGGATCTTGGAGGGAGTTCCTATCATTTTTCTTCCTATCTTTTGTACTGGAGTGAGTGATCACTAGTCAAATAGAGACCTAGGTTTATTTAATGAATCAAACATTTAAAATCATTTAGAATTAGAGTACATTTCATCAGCATTTTGGTACACCAAATATATTCTCGATCTTGGCAGTTTATTTTAGATTTTAGGAGTTTGATAGATGCATAATATAAAATTTTGTTGTCTACTACAACTTGTAACAAAAAACACATAGGATCAAAGATTGAATATGTGTTACCAACATCAGGCTCCAATTTCGCATTGTTCAAGTCAGAGATAAGCTTACTTATGGAGTCTTTTGTTTCATTTTAGAGATAACAACAAAAGTAATAAAACTCAGTTTTATAGAGTTTTAAAGAAGAAAATAAAATTGCATGTGATGTTGTTACTAACTGAAATGGGAATTGATAAAACCATTAATAAAATAAAAAAAAAACTTCATCTATATTACGAGTGTTTCACTCTTTTTCTTCTTTTTTGTCCATTCCTTGCTCATAACATGGGTTCTTGCTTTTTTTCTTGTTATGTACAGATATTGACATTGGTTTGTAGAAGGGCAACATGGGTACAAACAAACTACAACAGGGATCCGTGTGGTATTCACCACCTTATTTTGTGGTTAGTTATTTATAAATTGAATTTGTGAATAAGTAATTAGTGAATAAACTAAATCAAAATATCAATTTTGACTGATGAGAAAATAACATGCAGGATGATGTTTTGCTAGGAAGGACAGTGGATCATTTGGTTCATTTGTATTGCTCTGATTGGATGCAACCCTGTCCAAGACTCAAATACGTATGTTATATGATTATAAACAATTTTTTTTGTTAAATAAAAAACTTAGACAATAAAATGTGTGTATAATACTTGTTTATACATATTTATGTTCTGATTAGTACAACAGATGATCACTGGTTTTTAATGGTAATATCTTTGCAACATGGAGTCGTGTATCATCTTGATAGCTTCTGTGATTACGAGAAAGTTGCACCAAGAAGGGCTACCATGTTTAATCTTGTTAGTAATTTATTACAATATTATTAGATATATTAGTGAATACTTTTCCTTTACTTGAACATGACCTTATTAGACTATTGGTTTCATTTACTTTATGTATCATGACTGTAGAGTGCAAAGTATTGCAAAAAATGGTTGCTTCACCACTTTATGAAAACACTTTTCTTGGAAGATATATTGCCTTTGCTGAATGGCCGATTGAAGAAGCAAGATGAATTCTGAATTGTGGCCGCATGTATACCATATCTACATAAACAATTTTATAATACAATTATAACTCCAATAATTCAACTAAACATTGTTGCTGATTGAGAAAACTTGAGCATTAAATTAATTTTGCAACTTTAACTTGTTTAGTGACAACACCACAGTTTGGTTAATGCAATGGATTTATATGGTTATGACTTTCACGCCTAAACTTCATGAAGAGGTATTGATTGATAGTTTTCTTATACAATAAACTAACGAAAAAGAATTTGTGGGTGTTCCAAAGCAATGGCTAATTATTTTTATTTTTTGGTTTTGTAGCTGCAAGAAAATATTGTGCGTGTTAAGACAATTGCGTACTTGACTCTTGGTCTCTACAATGAATTGCGGGAACATCTTGAGGATCAATCAAAGGCTTTTTGGGAAATGACTTTCCCTTAGTGATGTTTGTATCTGGAGTTGCTGAATGGGGGTATGACTTGGTTCCTTTAGTATTTTGGTGTATTTATTTAAGTCAATTTGCTTCTTTGTTGAACCACTTAGACCATGAAATTGTTTCAACTTGTTAGAAATCATACATGGGCATTTATCTATCCTTTTTTGGACATCTGCAATGTGACCTTACTCTGTAGGTCCTTTTTTGTAAAAGCAGATGCAACCTTTAAACGGGGTACTTTGGCATTAGTCCCTCCCCTTATTTTGTATGATTAATTTGGTATAACATTTGGAATTTTATGAATGCTACTACTTTTAACTTGTTCATCTACATATTTCATTAGATTCTCTTGTAAAGTGGGTTTCCAGTCACCAAAACCATCCATTAAATGGAACCAAATTTAACAATGATTTAATACATACAAATAATTCCCTTATTGCCAATTGAACATTATACTTTTTTTCTATTCCTGCTCCCAGTTTCTTTTTCCGCGCTATTATTTATGTGTCAGATTAGAAACAACTTTGTAGAAGTATCAAACTATTACTATAATTATAAATTGAGGAAGCAAAATAAAAATACTCAGAGGAAATAGTCCTCCACTTTCAACTAAACCATGTTCTGGCTCAAGGCCTTAGTTTAATAAGGACAAGTACGGTTACAATTTAACACAATCACAAACACACAAATAAATGGTCTCTGGCTCAGGGCCTTAGTTTAACAAGGACAAATACAGTTACAATTTAACACAATCACAAAAGGCAAAAAATAAATCATCTGTAAACGAGAAATCATAACAGAATCAACATATTCGTCTTCAAAACAAAATCAGCCAACACATTTTCGTCTTCAAGACATATTCTGCAAAATTCCAAACACAAATCAAGGTGTAAACAACCATTTTTATCAATAACAATATAATGCATCAAATAATTTAGAATAGTTTAAGTCAAATAACTAACCATATCAACAGTTCTGATATTACCAAACTTCTCATACTCATCAACATATTCATTGTCCATGGCATTGGATTCATCAAGACTACCAAATGGATTCTGAGAATGAACGGGACAAGACTTGTGATTGTGGCCTTCAATATTGCATATAATACAAGTTTGAGTTAGTTTACCCTTGTCCTTTGGTTTGGTTTGTGCGATAAACGGTGTTGCACTGCATCCTTTAGTTCTAACCTTATTTGGGTTCAACAGTGTCTCCTCAAAAAAGGTCATATTAGGTACATAGGTTGAATCTTCATTTGTGCATGCATTTTCTAGAACCTTGGTTTTAGCATCAATTAAATCAAGCATAGTACACAAAAGTTTAGGCTTCCCGCACCGTGAAGCTGCTACAACCATCCTCTTACATCGTTCGACCATGTTTGTAAACTGACGTAACATGGTAGGATCACTTGAAAAAGCATTTTTAGGTGTATAAATAGAGATTGAATCTTTTGCATTTTTTTTCATCTTTTTAAAACAAGGCTATCTGGCAAGGTTACAATGTTTAAATACACCAAAACAACTACCAAGTGTTCACATACGATGCGTAAGGACTCAAATCTCTCACATAAGCACTTGAACTTGAGACTAGTTGGAAAAAATGAAACTTGCCATTCTACATGTTCTTTTGGGTACCTTGTGACCGTATATAAATAACAAGAGATAGTTTTCCTAGAATCAACAACACTGCACGAGCATGCTCTGCGTAGAACTGGTTGGAATAATAGAAACACCTCCATTGTATACATGTCACCAGCAACTCTCTCGATTATAGGCAAAGGGGTTTCTAATACAAGTTGACCATGACTAGAACCAAAATCTACTTCTAATCCTCTAAATCTCATGTAATTCAAACATTTAAAATATTGACGCAAGAAATCAAGCAAATTGTTTTGGTAGTTAACATACCTTCTAAACTGTGCGTGAAAGCCTTCACGTCGAGAGGTTGTACGAAATCCAGCAAAGAATTTACCACGGATATGGGCAGTAGCCCACATATGACGCTTATCATACATGTCTCTAACCCATTTGTGGTCGTCTAGTCCAAACTCGATGACCATCATATCCCACTTACGCTTAAACTCCCCAACATCGTAGTCACCCAACATACATTGTTTGAATTTTTGTACAAATTAAGTATTGCCGACATTGGTGCAAACGTTACGTATTAGATGCCATGCGCACAATCTATGGTGATATTCAGGAAAAACTCGTCTAATAGCATTTTTCATTGCCAAGTCACCATCAGTTATGACTGATATTGGACTTTTCCCACCCATTGCTTCCAAAAGTTGTTCAAGCAACCACACGTACGTCTGTTTTGTTTCATCACATACAATAAAAGCTTAGAATACAACACTATGGTCATGGTGATTCACTTTGAAATTCTAGCAAGTCCTGATGCTGAACGTAAAACAGAGTATAACATGAAACAAAAACAGAGAAGGAAAATATCAGACAGAAAGTAAAAGGCACAAGATGTTTGTTAACCTAGTTCGGTGACAAACACACCTACGTCTAGAGGCTACCAAGCCAGGAAGGAAATCCGCTAGCGTAGTCCTAGTTCTAAGTTCTCAGCAAACTCCCAGTTTACAACTTATCACCTAGCTACTACCCATATTGACTTCAACCTAGGAACTCCTAGACCTGAGATCTCATCTCACTTCCCCTCAAACAATCACTGCCCTAGTGATCTTAAACTCTAATTACAATCAACGTAGGAGACACACTCCAAATACACAAAAAGTCACTCTTGCTTAAAAGCTTCAAGTGCTCTACAAATACAACTCAATAAAACACAGTCCTATGCTTGCATCAAGGTGACACAAGAAAGGCTCACAATTAACAGACTCAAAACCTACGAATACTCTATCAATGATAGCTTTGGTTGAGTTGATTTTCTTCAATAGCAACGCCCTCTATTTATAACCTTCAGCAACAACATATATTTGATCCAAATATTCTTCAAAGATATATTTCCAAAATTCTTCTTTAGAAATATATTCCACAATATTCTTCAGAAATATATTTTCCAAAGATCTCTTTGAAAATATATTCACAAATAAAAGTATTAAATCTTCAGAATATATCTTACGAAAATATTCTTCATTCTAGAAACACACGCAGCTTGGAGAATTCTTCAATCAAATCTACAAAAGATCATGTGAGAAAATAAACAGCTCCAAGGCACAAAAACAGGAGCACAGTAAACCAGCTTCTGAAGGTACTTCTGAAGAAGTGCTTCTGAAGGTCTGCGTCTGAACATTCAGCGTCTGAAGGTTGCTTCTGAACAGTGCTTTTGAAGGTTCAGCTTCTGAAGGTTCAACTTCTAAACAGTGCTTCTGAAGTTCTGCTTCTGAAGACGTTCAACTTCTGAAGTTCTGCTTCTGAGGTCCAGCTTCTGAAGACGCACATCTTGCTTGTATATTTGATTTTAGCAAACATGAAGTCAACAACCAAATATCCAACAATCTCCCCCTTTGGCAAATTTTTGGCTAAAATCAATCTGAGAACAAAGGCAAGTTCTTCACTCATCAAAGTACGCAACCATGAAGAACATAAACATATTAACCCAAAAAGCAACAAAGTCAGCAGCGGCACACATACTACGCTTCCACACATACACTTCCCCTGAAACAAATCAGCTTCTGACAGGAAACACATATACTCCCCCTGAAACAGAGACTCCCCCTGAAACACATCAGCTTTGTATTGTGAAATGCATGTATTGCTTCTGAACTGAACTACATAAATGCTTGCTTCTGACACACTTATCTCCCCCTTTTTAGCCAAACAATTTTGACAAAACAACCAAGCAATCACCAGGAGTAGAAAAAACAACAAGCATCAGATAAGACCATATGCACACAAGCAGAAAAAAAAACAAATGGAATACGCCCATAAATCTGCAACACAATTCTAACTCACACCAGAGATGAAAACAACGTAAGAGCTTTCATCCACAAAACCATAACCATAAAGGCACCACAGAGTCATACTACACACAAAGTCTTCACAGAGGAAACAAAAACAAGAGAACACAACAGCAGAGTATAGTACAAAAATGCAGACCAGAAGCACAAAATGAAATCCAGGACATAGTCCAAAAAAAATTGACAGTCTTCAGACTCAGCATCAGAAGCTGCTTAGTCTTCATTAGGATCAGTATCATCTTCATTACCCTCAGCACACTGCAAGGCTTCTTTAGCCAACTCTCTTTCCACAACAAGCCTTCTTTGGAGCACATACTTCCCCCTGGTTACGTTCTCAACAGCATAGAAGGAAGTTTTGTCAATGGGTGCTTCAGGCACATTCAGAGGAATCTTCTTCCCAGCAATCCTCTTCTGAACATAGGGCATGATGTCTTGAACATCTTGCTCAACATCATCCTCAGACTTACTAGGATCCACTTCCTTTCCTTTTAGTGCCTTCTTCTTTGGGACAGGGACCACCACCTTACTCCGGCCTTTAGATGGTCCAACAACAACACTCTTCTTAACAACATAAGTAGGCCTGCTGGCAGCAGCAACAACCTTTCCTTTCCTATTCTTCAGCCTCTTGCCAACACTTTCACATTTTGGTCTCCATTCCTTCGTGACATTGATTACAACAGGTTCAAATTTTCTTTGCTGAAGGTGCTTGGGGTATCCATACAACTTGAAACAGAATGACTTTATGTGCCTTTTTCTACCACAGTAATGACATATCCAAGGATGAGATGCCCTCATGCTCTTAGATCCCTGATGTTTGTTCTGAAGTTCCAACTTAGGTTTACCCATCATTGGATCATATGTTCCAACAGCTGCAATGAACCTTTTAGCTGGATTTTGATGTTTGTTGTTCAAGGTCCTATCATCAAATCCTATTTCTTTTGGTTTCCCTTTGTTCTGACTCTCCAATATCTTTTCTAGCATATCAGTACCAGTGTTCATCATTCTGACTTGCTTCTTCATGTGTTCAAGTTGAGAGTTCAGCTGGGTTACCTCATCTTTGAGATCAGAAATTTGCTATAAGTGTTCACTTCTTTCAGCATGCAGTTGAATAACTTGCAAAATTCTTCATTTCTGAGGTATAGTTCTTTGTAAGAGGTAGCCAGTTCTTCACAAGACAATTATCCATCACTTCACTCAGTATCAGATGGTGCTTCTGAAGCCTTAACTTTATCATCAGACTTACATCTACCAGTTAAAGCATTGGCATACTTAGCAGACTCATTCTCCACTTCTCCTTCTGAGTCATCTTCATCAGACCAAGACACAACTAAACTTTTCTTCTGTTTCTTGAGGTACGTTGCACATTCTGTCCTAATGTAGTCATATCCTTCACACTCATGACACTGAACACCTTTGGATTGATTGCTTTTCTCATCAGTTCTTGTCTTCTTCAAGTCATTTGGTTTGGATCTCCTGTTAGCCTGCTTCAGAATCTTGTTAAACTGTCTACCAAGCATCACAAGAGCTTCTGATGTGCTTTCATCATCCACAGTATCATCATCTGCTACAAAAGCAACACCTTTCCCCTTCTTATCAGTTATGTTGTTGAAGGTTATTTGAAAATTCTGAAGAGATCCTATCAATTCCTCAACCTTCATACTGGAGATGTCCTGTGCTTCCTCAATGACAGTTACTTTCATGTCAAATCTCTTAGGAAGAGACCTGAGTATTTTTCTCACAAGCTTCTAATCAGACATTCTTTCTCCAAGAGAATCAAATGAGTTAGCCATGTCCAGAACGTTCATATAGAAGTCTTGTATATTTTCATCCTCCAACATTTTGAGATTTTCAAACTTGGTGGTGAGAAGTTGAAGCCTGGACATTTTTACCTTGGATGTGCCTTCATGAGTAGTTTTGAGAATCTCCAATGCATCCTTAGCTACAGTGCACTGCTTGATCAGTCTGAACATATTTTTGTCCACTCCATTGAATATAGCATTCAAGGCCTTGGAGTTTCCAAGAGCTAATTCATCTTCTACCTTGGATCACTCTTCTTCTGGTTTCAGATCACCTGTCTTCTTTCCATCTTTGTCAAGCACAACAGGATGTTCCCACCCTTCAAAATTGCTTTCCAGGTTTTATTGTCTATAGACTTAAGGAAAACGCTCATGCGTGATTTCCAATAGTCATAGTTGGAACCATCCAACAGAGGTGGTATGTTCACAAATCCTCATTCTTTATCCATTATGCCAGAAGATAACTTCCCTGGAGCTCACCCTAAAACAGGCAGGGTGCCTGCTCTGATGCCAATTGAAATTCTGGCAAGTCATGATGCTGAACGTAAAACAGAGTATAACACGAAACAAAAACAGAGAAGGAAAATATCAGACAGAAAGTAAAAGGCACAAGATGTTTGTTAACTCAGTTCAGTGACAAACACACCTACGTCTTGAGGCTACCAAGCCAGGAAGGAAATCCACTAGCGTAGTCCTATTTCTAAGTTCTCAGCAAACTCCCAGTTTACAACTTATCACTTAGCTACTACCCGTATTGACTTCAACCTAGGAACTCCTAGACCTGAGATCCCATCTCACTTCCCCTCAAACAATCACTGCCCCACTGATCTTAAACTCTAATTACAATCAACGTATGAGACACACTCCAAATACACAAAAAGTCACTCTTACTTAAAAGCTTCAAGTGCTCTACAAATACAACTCAATAAAACACAGTCATATGCTTGCATCAAGGTGACACAAGAAAGGCTCGCAATTAACAAACTCAAAACCTACGAATACTATATCAATGATAGCTTTGGTTGAGTTGATTTTCTTCAATAACACCGCCCTCTATTTATAACCTTCAGCAACAGCATATATTTGATCCAAATATTCTTCAAAGATATATTTCAGAAATTCTTCTTTAGAAATATATTCCATAATATTCTTCAGAAATATATTTTCCAAAGATCTCTTTGAAAATATATTCACAAATAAAAGTATCAAATCTTCAGAATATATCTTACGAAAATATTCTTCCTTCTAGAAACACACGCAGCTTGGAGAATTCTTCAATCAAATCTACAAAAGATCATGTGAGAAAATAAACAGCTCAAAGGCACGAAAACAGGAGCACAGTGTTGTTTGTCAAAAGCAAGTAAAGTTTTTATATCGTTCCACAGGGATTAACGTGATATCATAAACCGTTCAACGTCGATTATCGTCTTAAGTTAGGGTTTAACCATTTTCTTTACTACACTACTCAACATTTAAAAACTTAATAAATAAATAGTAGAGTAATAGGACATAAAAGGTGTTAGGATTAACGTTCATCAATCAAACATCGTTTATATTCGATTGATCATAAATACGGATTCTAGCTTTTTCTTATATATGACATTATTACGTATTGCTCAACAACATCATTGATTTCCCAAATGACGTCGTGAGATCGATCGTATCGTTTAATCGATGATTTCTCAATCTATTAAACGATTCGAAAGCTTTATGAACCAATACTTAAATGTAATTATCAAAACCAAATCCCATTTCTAGAATTTCTTATCTTGATAGAATATCATTCTAAACCTAGATTCAAAAGTCTTTTTCAACAACATTTAAATCAAATATAAGAGTGAAAAGCAAGAAGAAATTCAATGGTATATAAAAATGCTAGAATCATATATTTGATAATCAAAAGTTTACAACATGGAATGATTGATTACCTATTAATCCCAACAAAGGAGATTAGTTGATCATTGTCATGACAACTATTGCAAAACAAGAAAGGAAGATGAAGATATATTAAGGCTTGATGTCTCAAAGCTTCTTAATGTATTCTTCAATCCAAATCACTTTGCTATTTGAAGTTTACCTCCTTCTATGCCTATTCTCTCTCTTAGATAACAAATATTTTGAGCTCTGGAAAATGAAAATTCTGATAAAAAACTATATATCTCAAAAATGAGCTTCAAAATACATTTATATGCTGAGAAAATGCACGCTCGCTACAAGCGACCAGCCTGTCGCTTGTAGCGAGGAAGTCAACTGGCCAATGGATGCGTTCCACGTCACCACCAAGCATTAAACCGCCCTCTGGTCGCTGTAGCGACAAGGTCTGTCGCTACAAGCGTTGGATCATTGAAATTCCCTGCCTAGGCTCGCTTCAAGCGTCCAGTTCATAGCTTCAAGCGATGAACTCTTGTAAATCCCTGCCTAAGCTCGCTTCTAGCGATGGCTTCTGCGCTTCAAGCGATGGCTTCATGGAAATCCCTGCCTATCCTCGCTACTAGCGATGGCTTCTGCGCTTGTAGCGATGGCATCAATAAAAACTTCATTTCTTTGCATCAATCAGGTCCAAGCATGTATTTCCTGCATAATCACATGGGGTAAGGCTTAGGATCACAAATATTGCATTTTTAACACAAATATGCTCTAATCCTAAGGTAACTTGTAAAACAAGTAATCATAAGTGCCCTAAATTGTACAAAAAAATAACAACTTTTAGGCACTTATCAAACTCTCCCCAACTTACATTTTGGTTTGTCCTCAAACCAAAGAATCAAAAGGAAATTTTCATAGCTTTTAACCACAGTATTGAGCAATTAGCAAAGGATTCAAAAGTGCGAAGAAATAAACATCAAGTGAGTGATTCAAATGTGATTGCGCGAGCTAAAGTTCAGTTTCTCGTTAAACAAGATACATACTATAAATGTGAACTAGTTCTAAACACAAAGAATCAAATCACACAATCCTAAACAAGCAACATGTTTAAATTTGAACCAAACCTAACACACTTCTATATAAAGTATATGAACAATTTGAAATCTATTGTGAGGGTATGAACACTCATCCAACAAACATGATAACATTCCAATTAAATTATGTGTCCATCTAATTATCATTTCCAAAAGCATAAAAGGCATTGATCAAAAGGTCTTTAAGGGTTGTAATTGGGCTAGGTTACAAAAGAATTGTCATATGTGGGATATTTGAATTCAAATGGCCAAGCAAAAGGAACATTCAATCTAATTACAAACTTCCTTCTTTTTCCAATACAACTCTTGGTGAATTTCATATCTTTCTTTTCTTGATTGATCTTGACAACTTTTTCTTTGAATTATTGCAAACCTTTTCATTTTTTCTCTTTTCTTTTTCTTGGTTTGCTTTTCTTTCTTTTTTTCTTTTCTTTTCTTTTTCTTTTTGTCAAGATCAATTATCACATTCACCATTACATTGACATAAACATAACCTCCCTTTCTCCCCAACTTATTTCAATGACACCCTAATCGAATGTTCCTTTATCATTATGGCAAAGGTCAATAAAAACGATGGATAAGGGTTCACAAGAAAACAACTATCAGAATTCAATAAAGAGTTAATTATGAACTGAAATTTTTTTACAAACTCCGGCAATTTAAATAAGCAATTGAGCTTATTAAAATTGACAGTTCACAGTTAACAATTCTGATTCAATAGGCTCAGATGGGTTAACAGATACTCACACTTCTCACAGGGTAGGTTTATTTGGTCAAGTATTTCACTCAATTTCAAAAAATTGCCTTGATCACTTCAATGCTTTTATACAAATTAAAACAACAACAGATTTAACATAAAATAACTGAGTTAAACATGAAATGTTGGTCTCCTGCATATATATACAATGGTTGAGGATTCCTCACATTTTGGCTAGTTCTATATTGGTTCAAAACTAAACAAATGCTTGCTTAAAACTGAATAAATTAACTTGTGTGTAAAGAACTTATTCACATTCAAGAATATACCTAGAAAAACAAGAAAACGAGTACCTTAGCTGCGCGCTTTAACACTCATTCTATCATTATCACTCAAATGATTCTAAGCTCAAGCACTGGCTTTTGAATCTTTCATCTTTCTTTCAACATTGTTGGGATAATTTCAAAAAATTTTAACCATAAATAAATAACAAAACATAAATAAAATATAAACTATACTACACATGTTATAACCAAAATAAATAACATAAACCAAAAGGTAACATCATCCATGGTACATAAAACATAAACAAAACAAAGTACAAAACATAATAAAATGTTATAAAAGTACAAAGCTTAATAAATAAAATGAAAGGGATGATAAAACAAAATCTGTAGCTCAGTCTGAATCATAATCTTCAGAATCCATCAGGTCTGCTGCCATACGGTCAATGCTCCTAGTAGCCGCCGAGGATTCATCACCAAGATCATCATCAACATCAGCATCGTCATCACCATCATCACCGGCATCCTCATCTCCAACATCTGCTGCAGCTGCCCCTCCAGGAAAGAAAGGCCTGTCCCCAGGCCAAGCTATATGCTCTGAGAAGAAGGCTGGCGTCCATGTGCTTTGGCCACTGTCATGCAGATGACTCTGAATAGTCGTTAGAGCCCGGTGATTAGACGCATTCTGCGCCATGAGAAAAGAGCTCACCATAGAGGGGTCCCAACTAGAGAAATCAAGTGGTGGAAAGGTCGGGCCCTGAGGGTGGCTAGGGTGATGTGGTGGTGGTGGTGGTACACTAGAAGGACCGGCTGATGTGGATGGTCCAGCTGAGGAAGAAGGTGGGGCAGGAGGTGTGGGGGTGAAGCAATACCTATTGATGTATCTGTCATCAATAGGATTCTTAATCTCTTCATCTACCTGGTTGGGCATGTGTACCCTAGCCCTTCTACAAAGTCCCATAATCAAACCAGGAAAGGTCAGTGGGCATTTGGGTTTGCCTGGGGGTAGGATGCCGCTCTCAGCTACAACCCTCATCTCATTGGCTATAAGCCTTGCAACGTATACCTGACGGTTGCTAAGGATATAGTGGAGAAGAGGTGTAACGTCGAGTGTGGTAGAAGAGGTGTGTGATTTAGGCCGGATATTATATAGAATTAGGGTAAGGACTACCTGAGCAGGTGTAGTCATATCCTCTCTGAAGGCTCTGAAAGGCTTACCCGAAGCCTTACTCACATCGTAATTCTTCCCCTCCTGGAAGATTTCTCGTGCTATCAGCTCGTGATCCCAAGTCCTGCTCCTTTGGTGCTCATGGAAGTCACAAAGCATGGTAGGTGCTAGTGGATTATCCTCTTCACAAAGCTCCAAAGGTTTACCCAAGTACGCATTTATGGACATACGATCAAAGGCAATGGTACGCCCTCTCACATATGTCGTCCACGTGAATTCTTCTGAAGGGTCTGCTGGGATCGCATTTGCATAGAATTCCCGCACGATGTCGTAGTTTATCTTCCTCGGTGGAGTGCACAGTATCCCCCATTTCCTTTCATTGATCATGTGTGCTATCCCTCCGTATTCTCCCTCTTCTGAAATTTGAAATTGCTTCTCAGACCATATTCTTCTTGTTTTCAGCTCCCCATACCGCTCTTGATTCCTTAAGCTTAGGAAGCGGCTCGTGTCATGCGGTTGAGGGTTGGCTCTAGGACGAGATGACGAACTCTCAATGTTCCTTTGTCTTTTGGATGAGGATTTTGGTGCCATTCCTACACAAGGATTAAAACAGACAAAAATAGGTAGGATACAAGTTAGGATTAAATCAAAATAAAAATAAAACAAATTCTGGGCTTCGTCGCTACAGCGACAGCTTGGTCGCTTGTAGCGAGCGAACCCAGAAATTGCTGGATACCTGCGCTACAAGCGCACTGTAGCGAGGGAAACCCATTTTCAAAATTCATGATTTTCTTGATTCTAACCTACTTGTAGCATGCGAAATTAACCCTAGAGCAAATATAAATGAATAAAAATCACTTAAACTTCCTCAATCATCAAAAACCCTAAATTATTTTGAATTTTTACACTTAGGTTTTTTCAAAATACGAATTTTATGAACAAGAGGATGAAAGGGGAGTTTTCTAAGTGATTTAAGTTCATTTACTAAAGCTTAAACTATGGCTAATCATGGGTATAATAACAGGGCATAATCTAAGTTCAAAATTTTTAAACCCTAAACCCTAAAATTCATAATCAGCATGCAGGCACATTCATCAAGTAAAAAGCATATAAACAGTAACAGATAATGACGAAAAACATACCTGGAGGTTGTTAAGTGTAGATTGCAGAAGTGATATGCAAGATTTTGCAGAAATGTGCAGAATTTCGAAATAGAATGCAGAAATGGAAAGCAAAACTGGAATGGAATGTTTACTGAAGTAGAAGGATGCGAAAAATAATAATAACAACGGCTAAAACATTAAATAAAGTGGTTGGGAGGTAGTGGAAACGACAAGTGGCCTGGGAACTTTAAAATTGCTGTTTCTGATTCGGTCGCTACAAGCGCGCGACCTGTCGCTACAGCGACAGGCTATAAGCCCATCGCTACAAGCGATGGTGAGGCGCTACAGCGCAAAGCTAGAAATCCATCGCTACAAGCGACAAGTACGTCGCTACAGCGACGTAGTGCAAAGTTCATCGCTACAGCGATGAATCTGTCGCTGTAGCGACCATGACAGGAAACAGAAAAATAAAATTTTGAGTTCTTGCCACTATCCCTACATGTGTAAATAACTGTACAGAACTAAAATAACACTAAAAATGCAACATACTTACAAAATTGGGGTGCCTCCCAACAAGCTCTTGTTTAACGTCATTAGATCGACGCCTGATTCGCTTATGCTTAAGAATCGATGAGTGAAATCGTCGTCGTGTGCCGAACAACTTCACCTCCAAAATATGGCTTCAGCCTCTGTCCATTCACTGTCCATGTTGACTTAGTGATAGGATCTTCTAATTCCACAGCTCCATAAGGTTTAACCTCCTTGATCATGAACGGACCGGACCATTTGGACTTCAATTTACCCGGAAATAGTCTTAGCCTTGCATTGAACAGCAACACCATTTGACCAGGCCTGAATTCCCTCTTCATGATCTTCTTGTCATGATACCGTTTGACCTTTTCCTTATAAAGCTTGCTTGACTGATAGGCTTGGTCACGCATTTCTTCTAACTCATTCATCTGAAGCTTTCTCTTCTCCCCCGCTTGCTCTTGATCAAAGTTCAAAAACTTGAGCGCCCAAAACGCTTTGTGCTCCAACTCGACCGGCAAGTGGCATGCTTTCCCATACACCAACTGGAATGGTGTGAAACCCGTAGGAGCTTTGTATGCGGTCCTATAGGCCCACAATGCCTCGTCCAGTTTCATCGCCCAATCCTTTCTTGATGATGACACGGTCTTCTCAAGTATCCTTTTGATTTCACGGTTGGATACCTCGGCTTGACCGTTGGTCTGTGGATGATATGGTGAAGCAACCTTGTGCTTTACTCCATAGTGCTCAAGTGCTTTTGCTAACTGTTGATTGCAGAAGTGAGAACCTCCATCACTTATTAGCACTCTTGGAGTTCCAAATCGGGAAAAGATGTTTCTTTTCAGAAACTTGACCACCGTCTTGCTATCGGCTTTCTGGGATGCTGAAATTCTGGCCAGGCAAAACTAAGAGAATACCAGGTTCTGAACCAAACAGGTTCTGAACAAAATGCAGGGCACAATAAAATGCTAAAACAGAGCACAAGTAAACACAATGCAAGAGCAGAAAATAAAGTGCAGGAAAGCTAAAAACACACAAGGTTTGTTAACCCAGTTCGGAGTAAACACCTCCTACTCTGGGGGATACCAATCCAGGAAGGAAATCCACTATTGGATTTAATCCTTAAGACTCAGACACTGACTCCCAGTTCTTATCCCAAGCAATTAACCTCCACCTAGTAAGACTTCTACCCAACTCTGAGTAATAGACTCCACTATCTTCCTATTCAAGTAACTAAACCCAGTTACTGAAACCCTTAATCAAAGACACTCTGTTTTTCAGAAAAACTTCAAAAACACAAAGACTTCATTCGTACCTAAAGGCTTAGAATGAATCACAACACTATAAAACTCTAAACCAACTCAAAACATATGAGTGGTGCACAATAAACTCTAAGTTAAAACACAGACTCAATTTTCTGATTTTCTAACTCTCTAAATCGTGTCTTGAATAGCAGCAGCCCTCCTCTATTTATAGCCTTCAGTCTTGCAGAATAAAATAACAAACTAATCTTTCTGATTTGATTTGTTACTGAAATAAGATTGGTCCAATAATGTAACAAATAAAACTGTACTGAATCTTTTAAAGATTATAACAGGAAAATATGAATTTCATATCTTTGAACCAAATCTTCAATAAAATCTTCTCCAAATAAATCAACATTCTAGAAGCCATATGCGTGGATAAATCTTCAATAAATCTTGCAAAGATTCGCATAGAAAAACCTTGAAAATAACCAGCTTCTGATGAAGTCAACATAAGTCAACGCTGGCATCAGAACCTGAATTCAGCTTCTGAAGTGCTACAGTGCATTCAGCTTCTGATGACATTTTCAGCTTCTGAATGGCTTCAAAACACAAAACTTGCAACTGAAGAAATGTTTCAAATATGGAGATGCTTCTATTCAATACTTTGGTTTTGCCAAAACATGCAGCCAACACCAAAAGACTCAACAATCTCCCCCTTTGGCAAATTTTTGGCTAAAACCATCCAAGTTCTTCAATCTCCCTTATAAACAACTCAGCAATGAAGAACTCCACAATAATATATCACAGCATAAACATAAGCAGCGGACACAGCTATGAAAAACACAAACCAGCTTCAGTTCTACATAACAGCTACTGAAGCACACATAACCAAGTACTGATCAACTTCTGATCACAACCATGGTATCAGAGCTACTCCAAGGTATCAGAGCTACTGATCAACTCTTGATCATCACAAACACTCCCCCTTACTTCTGAATCTCCACAACACTCCCCCTGCAACTCAGCTTCTCACACAAACTCCCCCTTACTACTGAACAACAGAGAAACAAGGTATCAGAGCATATCAGAAGCACACTTCAGGATCACAAAAACACTCAGGATCAAAACAACCTTGTACTCCCCCTGAGACACATATTCCCCCTTGATCATATATCTTCTAACTCTTGGTATCAGAGCCAACACACTGCATAAGGTTTTCTCCCCCTTTTTAGCCATAAAATTCTGACAAATCATACCCTACATATAGAGAAGAAAAACTGCACAAACAGCTTCAACTACTGTCCCAGTTTGAACTTCAGACTTAGTATCAGAGACAGCATCACACTTAGCACTAACAAAGCCGGCAGGTACTCTATCTTCCTCACATCCAGTTTGCTTTAATTGCTATAAATCTTCAAATAAGCACACACCTAACTTGCTCCTTAAGTTTTCAAATTGCTTAGCATCCAAGGCCTTTGTAAAAATGTCTGCAACTTGTTCTTCAGTAGCTACATGTTCCAGCTGAATAATCTTGTCCTCCACAAGGTTTCTGATAAAATGATGCCTGATGTCTATGTGTTTGGTTCTGCTGTGCTGAATTGGATTCTTAGAGATGTTGATGGCACTCAAATTGTCACAGAACAATGTCATAGTTCTTTGTTCAATGTTGTACTCCTCCAGCATCTGCTTCATCCACACCAATTGTGAGCAACTACTCCCAGCAGCAATGTACTCAGCTTCAGCAGTTGACAATGACACACAGTTTTGCTTCTTGCTAAACCATGAAATTAAGTTATTTCCCAAAAAGAAACAACCTCCTGAGGTGCTCTTCCTGTCATCAGCACTTCCAGACCAGTCAGCATCACAATATCCCATCAGTTCAGAATTTGAACTGTGTGAGTACATGATTCCATAGTCACTTGTGCTATTAACATACTTCAGGATCCTTTTAACTTGTGTCAGATGACTCATCTTAGGATCAGCTTGATATCTTGCACAAACTCCAACAGCATAAGTGATATCAGGTCTGCTTGCAGTTAAATACAATAGGCTCCCTATCATGCTTCTGTACTGACTCTGATCAACTGATACTCCATGTTCATCTTTGGTTAGCTTCAGATGAGTAGCAGCTGGTGTCTTCTTATGAGCAGCTGATTCCATTCCAAACTTCTTTACTATGTTCTTGGCATATTTACTCTGAGAGATGAAGATTGTATCTTCCATTTGCTTGACTTGTAAACCAAGAAAATAAGTCAGTTCACCAACTAGACTCATTTCAAACTCTGACTGCATTTGTTGAACAAACAGTTTGACCATCTTCTGAGACATCCCTCCAAACACTATATCATCCACATAAATCTGAGCAATCATCAGGCTTCCATGTTCATTCTTCACAAATAAGGTCTTATCAGAACCTCCTTTTATGTAACCTTGAGACACAAGAAACTGAGTCAGTCTGTCATACCATGCTCTTGGTGCTTGCTTCAATCCATATAAAGCCTTCTTTAACTTGTACACATGTTCTGGAAACTTAGGATCCACAAAACCCTTAGGCTGTTCAACATATACCTCTTCTTGCAAATATCCATTCAGAAATGCACTCTTCACATCCATCTGGAATAATTTGAACTTGAGAATGCAGGATACACCCAACAGTAATCTTATGGACTCTAGTCTGGCCACAGGTGCAAAGGTCTCATCAAAGTCCAATCCCTCCACTTGAGTATAACCCTGAGCAACCAACCTAGCCTTGTTTCTGACTACAGTACCATTCTCATCTGTTTTATTCTTGTAAATCCATTTAGTGCCAATTACATTCAACCCTTCAGGTCTTGGAACCAGATCCCACACTTCACTCCTTTTGAATTGATTCAACTCATCTTGCATTGCTTCAATCCAAAATTCATCAGTCAGGGCTTCTTTCACATTTTTGGGTTCAAACTTAGACACAAAACATGAATCAGTCGCAACATCTGACCTCCTGGTTCTGACACCTTGATCTAAGCTTCCAATGATTAAGTCTTTAGGATGATCCTTCTGAACTCTAATTGATGGCCCTTTACCATTAGGAACTTGATCTGGTTGATCTTCTGCTTCTTCAGACTCTGAATGCTTTTCTGCTTCTGAAGTTTGTTCTTCTGAAGCTTCAGACTCTGGAACAACTTCAGACTCACTTCTATCTTTCTCAGCAGTCAGATCATCAATTACCACATTAATGGACTCCATCACAACCTTGGTTCTGGAATTAAACACCCTGTAAGCTCTGCTGTTCACTGAATAACCCAGGAATATGCCTTCATCAGACTTAGGATCCAGCTTTCTTCTATTTTCTCTATCAGCCAAGATGTAGCATATGCTCCCAAAAACATGAAAGTATTTGACTGTAGGCTTCCTTCCTTTCCATAGTTCATATAAGGTACAAGTTGTTCCCTTCTTCAGAGTGACTCTATTATGGATATAACATGCAGTGTTCATGGCTTCAGCCCAAAACATATATGGCAGCTTCTTAGCATGCAGCATAACCCTTGCACATTCTGCTAAAGTCCTGTTCTTCCTCTCAACTACACCATTTTGCTGAGGTGTGATAGGTGCAGAGAATTCATGTTTTATTCCTTCAGAAGCACAGAATTCTGAAAAACTCTTGTTTTCAAATTCCTTGCCATGATCACTTCTGATTCTGACAATACCACAGTCCTTTTCTCTTTGTAATTGAGTACATACGTCTTTAAACACTTCAAAAGTATCAGACTTCTCTCTAACAAAGTTGATCCATGTGTATCTTGAGTAGTCATCTACCATTACAAAAGCATATCTCTTGCCTCCAATACTTTCTACTTGCATAGGCCCCATCAAATCCATATGAACAAGTTCTAGTACTTTAGTAGTTACCTGGTGAACTAATCTGGGATGAGACTTTCTTGTTTGTTTACCAATCTGACAATCACCACAAACACTGTCCTCATTGATCTTCAGATTAGGCACACCTCTGATAGCTTCAGTACTTAGGATTTTCTTCATGCCTTTCAGATGCAGATGACCTAACTTCTGGTGCCAGAGCTTGACTTCCTCTTCTGAGCTCATAAGACAAGAAGTCAAACTTCTTTCTTCTTCAGAAATCCACAAGTAACAATTGTCTTTGGATCTGCAGCCTCTCATCTGAATCTTATCTTCCTGATCAGTAACAACACACTCTAGTTTGTTAAAATTAACCTTCAAGTCCTGATCACAAAGTTGACTAATGCTGATCAGATTTGAAGTTAATCCTTCCACCAGTAGCACATCATTAAGTCTGGGCAAACCTTCTCTGATCAAATCACCAATACCCAGAATCTGACCTTTTACACCATCTCCAAATGTCACATAGCTTCTGGAGTATGATCTGATATTGCTCAGCAGCTTCTTCACACCAGTCATGTGCCTTGAACACCCACTATCAAAATACCAGTCTTCTTTTGAAGTGGCTCTCAGAGAAGTATGAGCAATTAGGCCTACATTCTGAACCTTAGGTTTCCACACCTTTTGAACACTGTGTCTGGGTGCAGCTGGTTGCACTCTTCTAAATTGAAAGTGTTCAGGGTAACCATACAATTTAAAGCAGAATGGTTTGATATGCCCTCTCTTTCCACAATGATGACAGACCCATGGATGATTCCTCTTCCTTCTGTTTCTGAAAGATTTCTGAGGTTGCTTCTGAGGTATCATCTGACCATGCTTCTGACCTTGCATCTGAGGTCTTTTCTGAGCTTGCATCTGGGATTGTTTCTGAGGTCTCATCTGAGATGCTCCAATCACAGGATTATCAGTTTTAGTGGCAGGAACAAACTCTTTAACAAGAATCTTCTGTTTGGAGTTCTGAGTCTGATCATCAAAGCCTAATCCAGTTTTTCCTTGTTGCTGAGCACCCAAGATTTCATCCAACACATTAGTAGCAGTATTCATCATTCTAACCTGCTTTTTCATATGTTCAAGTTGGGAATTTAACTGGTTCACTTCTTCTTTCAAATTTGAATTCTGCACAAGAAGTTCTCCCTTTTCAGCCTCCAGTTGAAAAATAGTCTCCTTCTGATCCAGCACTTGTTTGCAAACCTCAGCACTTCTGGTATACAGCTTCCTGTAGTTGTCAGCTAGTTCATCATATGAAGTTTTAACAGCTTCAGACACAGATGAACCTTCAGACTCTGAGTCAGACTCTGAAAAAGTCTCAGACTCTAAAGCAGGTTCCTTCTTCAAGATAGCTCCTGACCTCACTACCAGACCAGTATCACACATACCAGGTTCACTATCATCATCTTCTTCAGAACCATCATCAGACCATGCAACAGCTAGGCTCTTCTTCTGTTTCTTAAGGTAAGTAGGACATTCAGATTTGATGTGTCCATAACCCTCACACTCATAGCACTGCACACCTTTAGCTTGGTTACTTTTCTCCTCAGACTTGGTCTTCTTCTCATCAGTTTGTTGCTTTTTGTTATTGAATCTGAAATTCTGACCTTTGGCTTTGGTTTTTCTGTTAACATTCTTCAGAATCTTGTTGAATTGTTTTCCCAGCAACACTAGAGCTTCTGATAAGTCATCCTCCTCAGACTCTTGTTGATCATCAGCTTCAGAATTCACACTAAAAGCTATACCTTTCCCTTTCTTATCAGGCTGTTTGCAGAAGGCAGTCTCAAAGTTGAGCAAAGACCCAATCAGCTCCTCAAGCTTCATAGTGGTAATATCATGAGCCTCTTCAATTGCTGTTACCTTCATATCAAACCTTCTGGGCAGGGACCTGAGGATTTTTCTGACTAACTTCTCATCAGACATCTTTTCACCAAGAGAGTCAAATGAATTTGCCATATCCAGCACATTCATGTAAAAATCCTGAATGGATTCATCTTCCTTCATCTTCAGGTTCTCAAATTTGGTGGTCAGCAGCTGCAATCTGGACATCTTTACCTTAGAAGTTCCTTCATGAGTGGTCTTCAGAATTTCCCAAGCATCCTTAGCCACAGTACATTGTTTGATAAGTCTGAACATGTTCTGATCAACACCATTAAAGATAGCATTCAAAGCTTTTGAATTTCCCAATGACAAGTCATCTTCAGCTTTGGTCCATTCCTCCTCAGGCTTCAGAACCTCAGTCTTGTTACCATCTTTGTCTGTATACACAGGATGATCCCAGCCTTTAATCACAGCTTTCCAAGTCCTGCTGTCAATAGATTTTAAGAATGCACACATCCTAGACTTCCAATACTCATAGTTTGTGCCATCTAGTAGGGGTGGTCTATTGACATAGCCTCCTTCTCTATCCATGCTTGCCAGAAATTAGTCCTCTGGATCTCACCCAAATTACAGGCAGGGTGCCTGCTCTGATGCCAATTGAAATTCTGGCCAGGCAAAACTAAGAGAATACCAGGTTCTGAACCAAACAGGTTCTGAACAAAATGCAGGGCACAATAAAATGCTAAAACAGAGCACAAGTAAACACAATGCAAGAGCAGAAAATAAAGTGCAGGAAAGCTAAAAACACACAAGGTTTGTTAACCCAGTTCGGAGTAAACACCTCCTACTCTGGGGGATACCAATCCAGGAAGGAAATCCACTATTGGATTTAATCCTTAAGACTCAGACACTGACTCCCAGTTCTTATCCCAAGCAATTAACCTCCACCTAGTAAGACTTCTACCCAACTCTGAGTAATAGACTCCACTATCTTCCTATTCAAGTAACTAAACCCAGTTACTGAAACCCTTAATCAAAGACACTCTGTTTTTCAGAAAAACTTCAAAAACACAAAGACTTCATTCGTACCTAAAGGCTTAGAATGAATCACAACACTATAAAACTCTAAACCAACTCAAAACATATGAGTGGTGCACAATAAACTCTAAGTTAAAACACAGACTCAATTTTCTGATTTTCTAACTCTCTAAATCGTGTCTTGAATAGCAGCAGCCCTCCTCTATTTATAGCCTTCAGTCTTGCAGAATAAAATAACAAACTAATCTTTCTGATTTGATTTGTTACTGAAATAAGATTGGTCCAATAATGTAACAAATAAAATTGTACTGAATCTTTTAAAGATTATAACAGGAAAATATGAATTTCATATCTTTGAACCAAATCTTCAATAAAATCTTCTCCAAATAAATCAACATTCTAGAAGCCATATGCGTGGATAAATCTTCAATAAATCTTGCAAAGATTCGCATAGAAAAACCTTGAAAATAACCAGCTTCTGATGAAGTCAACATAAGTCAACGCTGGCATCAGAACCTGAATTCAGCTTCTGAAGTGCTACAGTGCATTCAGCTTCTGATGACATTTTCAGCTTCTGAATGGCTTCAAAACACAAAACTTGCAACTGAAGAAATGTTTCAAATATGGAGATGCTTCTATTCAATACTTTGGTTTTGCCAAAACATGAAGCCAACACCAAAAGACTCAACAGATGCTATTGCTTCTACCCACTTTGACACATAGTCAACAGCCACCAGAATGTACTCGTTGTTCATGGAGGATGGAAATGGCCCTACAAAGTCAATACCCCAACAGTCGAAGACTTCGACTTCAAGGATACTTTGTAGAGGCATTTCATTCCTTTTTGAAATCCCTCCGGTTTTCTGGCAACTCTCGCATTCCTTCACATGTTCGTATGCGTCTTTGAACAAAGTGGGCCAATAAAAGCCTGCTTGAAGAACTTTTGCACCAGTTCTTTCTCCACTATAATGACCACCATATGGCGAGTTGTGACAATGTCACATGATGTCCTTGGCTTTTTCTCTTGCAACACATCTTCTTAACAGTTGGTCTGCTCCAATCTTGAAGAGGTATGGGTCATCCCAAATGAATTGAGTTGCGTCTCTCAACAACCTCTTCTTCATTTGCCATGTGTAATCCTCCGGTATGAACCCCGTTGCTTTGTAGTTGGCCATGTCAGCGAACCATGGTCTTTCTTGCACCATAAGCAACTTCTCATCCGGGAACTCTTCAAGGATGTCCCTCTCATTCTTCGTTATCTCATCGTTCACCAATCTTGACAGATGATCAGCTACTAGGTTCTCAGTCCCCTTCTTGTCCTTAATCTCCAAATCAAACTCTTGGAGTAGCAACATCCAACGGATGAGTCTCGGCTTTGAGTCGGGTTTGGTAATTAAGTACTTGATAGCTGCATGGTCAGTCCAGATAACAATTTTTGAACCAATGAGATACGAACGAAATTTTTCTAATGCGAACACTATGGCAAGTAATTCTTTTTCAGTGGTAGCATAATTGACTTGTGCGTCATTTAAAACTTTACTTGCATAGTGTATAGCATGAAAAATTTTGTTTTTGCGTTGACCTAACATTGCGCCTACCGCATAATCACTTGCATCGCACATAAGTTCAAAATCATATGTCCAGTTTGGTGCGGTGATTATGGGTGCGGATGTTAAGCTATCCTTTAAACTATTAAAAGCATTTAAACAGTCAATATCAAAATCAAAAGACTTATCTTTGTTGAGCAAATTGCTCAATGGCTTTGCAATTTTTGAGAAGTCTTTGATGAATCTCCGATAGAACCCGGCATGGCCTAGGAAACTTCGGATTCCTTTGACATTGACTGGTGGTGGAAGCTTTCCTATCACGTCGATCTTAGCTTTATCAACTTCAATACCCTTGGAGGAGATCTTGTGACCAAGGACTATACCCTCGGTTACCATGAAGTGACACTTCTCCCAATTGAGCACCAAGTTGGTTTCCTTGCACCGTTTCAGTACCGTGTCCAGATTCTTCAAGCACAAATCATATGATGACCCGAAAACTGAGAAGTCGTCCATAAACACTTCAATGCTTTTCTCTATCAAGTCTGCAAAAATGGCTTGCATGCATCGTTGAAATGTTGCTGGAGCGTTACATAATCCGAACGGCATGCGTCGATATGCAAATACCCCAAAAGGACATGTGAATGCAGTCTTCTCGTGATCGTCTGGATTCACCGAAATCTGATTGTAACCCGAATATCCGTCAAGGAAACAATAGAAAGCTTGTCCTGACAGCCTCTCTAGCATTTGATCCATAAATGGTAGAGGAAAATGATCCTTTCTAGTTGCTTTGTTAATCCTCTTCCATCATGATCTTATGCATGCAATAGGATGGACTTATCCCTTTTAAGTCGGATAGTGTCCAACCTATTGCTTCCTTGTTGGACTTCAAAACTTCTACCAATTTTGTTTCTTCATGGTTTGACAAGGAGCTACTAATGATTACCGGTTTGGTACCCTCTTGATCAAGAAACACATACTTCAAATGTGAGGGCAAGATCTTCATCTCCGGCTTCACTTCTTCAACTTTAGCTTCATTCGTCAATTCCTTGATTTTGGCTTTGTGAGGAGGAATTTCCTTCAACGAATCGAGCTCCTTCAAACACTCTTCAAGCTCCTTCTCATCTTCTTCTCCTATGATACTTAGTGCGTTTGTCAAAACTCTTTCAAGATGTGTCAAATGATGCAACTGGTTTCTCGTATCAACTATCAATTCTTCCGTTGCATCCATCTTGAAGCAAGCACCTTTATCACTAGGATACTTCATCGCTTCGTTGATGTTGAAATTGACTTCTTCATCGTCCACACGGACTTTCATTAAGCCTCCGTCAAGATCAATCATCATCCGTGCCGTTTGCATGAAAGTTCTCCCAAGAAGTAGCGGCACATCATCATCCTCCGGTATGTCCATCACTACAAAGTCGATGGGGAACAAGAACTTGTCGACTTTCACCAACACGTCTTCAGCAATTCCCAATGGACGAGTGTAGGATTTGTCGGCCAATTGCAAGGTTAAGTTGGTTCTTTTCACAACTATATCACCAATCCTTTTGACAACGGATAATGGGATTAGGTTGATACTTGAACCCAAATCAATAAGTGCCTTGCCGACATTAACATTGCCAATGGACACTGGCAGTGTAACCTTGCCCGGATCTTTTTCCTTCCTTGGCAATGTTCTCTGGATGATTGCACTACAATTCGCGTCTAGCTGAATTGTTTCTTCTTCATTAAACCTCCTCTTCTTGGAGAGAATCTCTTTCATAAACTTGGCATAGGTCGGCATTTGCTCTAGGGCTTCCGAGAACGGTATGTTGATTTGTAAACGCTTGAATATTTCAAGGAACCTAGCAAACTGCCTTTCTTTCTCTTTTTTGGCTGGTGTAGTTGGGTACGGTAGATGTGGTGTTGGTGCATTCTTCACTACTTCATGATTCTTGCCCTTCTCCTTCACCACATCCTTCTTCCACACTATGTTCTCATTTTCAACTACATCCTTATTATTTTTTTCAACTTCTTCCTCTCTATTTACACCTCCTGTTTCCTCCTCATGTCCTTCATCATTATCCTTCTCCTTATCAACAACTCTTCTCTCAACCTCTAAGTTGTCATCTATACCTTTACCAATTACCTTCCCGCTCCGAGTAGCAATTGCCTTACAATTTTCGTTGTCTCTTGATGCAAGGACTTCCTCATCAAAATGACTTAATTGTCATTTTGATGATGATGCATGATCCTTTGGGTTGGTTTGTGTGTTGGCGGTAAAGGTTCCGCCTTGTTGAGTAGCTTGAGATAATTGTTGTGCCAACTGGCCCACTTGCGTTTCCAGATTTTTGATGGACGCATCAGTGTTCTTTTGGTTAGCCATTGACATCTGCATGAATTGATTGAGGGTTTCATCGGTGGTTTGGTTGCGGTTTTGTTGTGGAGGTTGATATTGGTTATAGTTTTGGTAAGGTTGTCGGTTATGTTGCCCAGCTTCTTGCCTCCAACCTTGGCCATAGTTCGGATTATTCCCTCTTGGGAAGTTGTTTGGATGGCTTTGGTATTGGTTTTGAAACTGTTGAGGCCTTGGTTGATTTCCAACATAGCTTACCTCTTCTGTAGGTGGCGGACAAAATCCGGTTGGGTGATCTCCCGAACAAAGCTCGCAAGATGCGACTTGGTGTTGTCTTCTTTGTTCGTTCTGGATATCCTTCATTTGTTGAGGAAGGTTGGCCATCTTTTTTGTCAACTCTTCCACTTGTTGCGTGAGCAATTTGTTTTGTGCAAGGATTGCATCGTTCGTCCCCAAATCTAGGATTCCCGCCTTCCTTTGGCCTTGGCTTCGGTTATGATGAGCCTGGTGATCATTCAATGCCATTCTCTCAATAATAGCAACAACATCCTCGGCGCTCTTGGCCATCAAAGAACCACCAGCAGCAGCATCAAGCAATAGCTTGGATTGTTGTTGCATCCCGTTCCGGAATAGATGAATTTGTGTTAAGTCATCAAATCCATGATTAGGACATCTTCTGAGCATTGACTTGAAACGCTCCCACGCTTCACATAACGTCTCACTAGAACCTTGTGAGAACACAGCAATAGTTGTCTTCGCCTCCATGAAACGATTCTGAGGGAAGAACCTCTCAAGGAATTTCTCCTCAAGCGTGTTCCAATTCGTCATTACCGTCGGTGGCTGGTCCAAATACCACTCCTTAGCTTTGCCAATCAATGAATGAGGAAACATCCTCATGAATATCGCCTCCTCGTTGGTCTCCGCCTCACCAAGTGTACCAGCAATCTCGTAAAATCTTGTGAGATGTTGGAACGGATCTTCATGGTCTAATCCTGAGAAAGGATTAGCATATAATAATTGCAAGATCCCCGTCTTCATCTCGGTTTGCTTGGTAGTCCGTGGCGTTTTCCCCAATTGTGCCAAACGGCGTGGGCTATTGTGACATGGCATCCCACGACCGCCTGAACCTGATGAACCATCTCCTGATGCAGCCATTGGTTGGCTTGGACTTGGACTTTGTGAAGGACTTGAAACAGAAGCTTCCTCTTGTTGCCTTTTCTTTGCTTGCTGCTTCTTTTTCCGATTCTTGCTATTGTTTCTACGAGCTGTTCTCTCTATCTCGGAATCAAAAAGAAGTTGGTCCTCCGATACTTGACCTCGCATATACGATATCAACAATCTGACCAAAAAGAATTAGCAAACAAGATGGATAAGGAATAATAGTTATATACATAAAAGAATTTTGTGCAAAATTGCTTAAAACCATAATTAAAGTTGCAATGATTATAATATCATAACTTTAATCCCCGGCAACGGCGCCATTTTGTTGTTTGTCAAAAGCAAGTAAAGTTTTTATATCGTTCCACAGGGATTAACGTGATATCATAAACCGTTCAACGTCGATTATCGTCTTAAGTTAGGGTTTAACCATTTTCTTTACTACACCACTCAACATTTAAAAACTTAATAAATAAATAGTAGAGTAATAGGACATAAAAGGTGTTAGGATTAACGTTCATCAATCAAACATCGTTTATATTCGATTGATCATAAATACGGATTCTAGCTTTTTCTTATATATGACATTATTACGTATTGCTCAACAACATCATTGATTTCCCAAATGACGTCGTGAGATCGATCGTATCGTTTAATCGATGATTTCTCAATCTATTAAACGATTCGAAAGCTTTATGAACCAATACTTAAATGTAATTATCAAAACCAAATCCCATTTCTAGAATTTCTTATCTTGATAGAATATCATTCTAAACCTAGATTCAAAAGTCTTTTTCATCAACATTTAAATCAAATATAAGAGTGAAAAGCAAGAAGAAATTCAATGGTATATAAAAATGCTAAAATCATATATTTGATAATCAAAAGTTTACAACATGGAATGATTGATTACCTATTAATCCCAACAAAGGAGATTAGTTGATCATTGTCATGACAACTATTGCAAAACAAGAAAGGAAGATGAAGATATATTAAGGCTTGATGTCTCAAAGCTTCTTAATGTATTCTTCAATCCAAATCACTTTGCTATTTGAAGTTTACCTCCTTCTATGCCTATTCTCTCTCTTAGATAACAAATATTTTGAGCTCTGGAAAATGAAAATTCTGATAAAAAACTATATATCTCAAAAATGAGCTTCAAAATACATTTATATGCTGAGAAAATGCACGCTCGCTACAAGCGACCAGCCTGTCGCTTGTAGCGAGGAAGTCAACTGGCCAATGGATGCGTTCCACGTCACCACCAAGCATTAAACCGCCCTCTGGTCGCTGTAGCGACAAGGTCTGTCGCTACAAGCGATGGATCATTGAAATTCCCTGCCTAGGCTCGCTTCAAGCGTCCAGTTCATCGCTTCAAGCGATGAACTCTTGTAAATCCCTGCCTAAGCTCGCTTCTAGCGATGGCTTCTACGCTTCAAGCGATGGCTTCATGGAAATCCCTGCCTATCCTCGCTACTAGCGATGGCTTCTGCGCTTGTAGCGATGGCATCAATAAAAACTTCATTTCTTTGCATCAATCAGGTCCAAGCATGTATTTCCTGCATAATCACATGGGGTAAGGCTTAGGATCACAAATATTGCATTTTTAACACAAATATGCTCTAATCCTAAGGTAACTTGTAAAACAAGTAATCATAAGTGCCCTAAATTGTACAAAAAAATAACAACTTTTAGGCACTTATCACACAGTAAACCAGCTTCTGAAGGTCTGCGTCTGAACATTCAGTGTCTGAAGGTTGCTTCTGAACAGTGCTTCTGAAGGTTCAACTTCTGAACAGTGCTTCTGAAGGTTCAGCTTCTGAACAGTGCTTCTGAAGACGTTCAGCTTCTGAGGTCCAGCTTCTGAAGACGCACATCTTGCTTGTATATTTGATTTTAGAAAACATGAAGCCAACAACCAAATATCCAACACACTTTAGAAAATAAACCAATGTACATATATGCTTGTTCCTCTTGTATGTAGAATCAAAGGCAACTACATCTCCAAAAACCATATAATCTCTTTGTGCAGCACCATCACACCAAAACAAATGTGAAAGTCTTCCTTTGTCATCAACCTTATGCCTCCAAAACATTGTTTCATCGTTAACACGCATACTTTCAAGATACTCACACGCAACTTTGGCATCTACAGAAGAAGTTAATTGTTGTCTCTCTTGTTCATTGTACATATCTCGCGTCCGGAAACCAACTCTTTAAAACCCACCAACTTCACTAGCAAACAAGCAAAAAATATGGGATGTTTTGATACCAACCTCTCGCATGTTGCTCATTCACCAAATATCAAAATTTGTCATCTTCATATGTGCTGGAAGCATTCCCATGAATTGGTCATCCAACATTGAATGGTTATGTTCATCGTCTAATAATTTTATGTACCACCGACCACTATTTACATCAATATGCACACGACATTTCACTTCACAACCGCACCTCACACGAGCTCTTGGCACACGCTTCCGGCCTATGGACGAGCCACTTTTCTCTTTACCGATCCCTTGCCTATAACAAACAAAGGTTTGTTGAATTAGTTCTCCATGGCAGTTCCTTACTACTTTGCTTTTACGACCGACAAAACCATGAAAACTTGCATACCAATTGTAAAACATAAACGACACACCCACATCCACAAAATGATATCTCCATAAACCATCTATACTAAGCTCTTTGAAATTAATACTCGAAATGTCTTCCAAGCAATTCACAACAGTTTCCTCCTCAAATCTATTACCAGTTACTGTTCCACTGCATTCTGCATCCTCTTCTGCTATTTCAGTTTCAACATCATTATACTCTTCATTATGCTCATACTCATCCTCAGTTTACAAAATTTCCAAACCCTACATAATGAAAAAACAATAATTAAATTTTTTTAACTACAACTAATCACAACATACAAAAAATAAAGATAAGGATGAGACAATACAAACTTGTGGTGAACTGAATGGGTGAGTAACAGATTCAGAGTCAACAACCTCCACTCAATCTCTTTTCAAGAACCAACACTTCAACTTTATTAAAATAACACTGCATGTATTACACAAATTCACACATTTAAACAAATTTAATAGGAGTTCTTGAAAATAATAGAAGTAGACGATGACATAGAATCAATGAAAGCATAACACAAACAATTCAAGCACTCTCATGGAATAGATCAAAATATACACCAATACAAGCAAGACTGTCAATTGCACTTAGTTGACAGAAAGAGAAACATCACACTTCTAGACAAGCAAAAATCAGAAAATAGTTCATAAACTAATACAATTCCAATACCAAATCTTATACGCCTCAACCAAAATTTAATAGGAGTTTTTACAACATATAATGGCAATTACACAATTGGGTGTTCCTATATTGTCAAAAATCAATTTTACAACCATCAATTATACATCAATGAGTATAATAACCAAACATCAAATATACATCAGCTAACTTAACATATGTTAACATGCACATAGGGTTCCAAGGATTGCCTTACAAATATTATTATGGAACTTACAAATATTGTATTGCCTTATTTATTTGCTTATAGTTATAGTTAGAAGCAAACAAGAAGTTTCTTCAATTACTTCATTTGATTCTTTCTACAGCTAGCAACTTAAAAAAAATGAGAAACTAGTTTCTTCAATTCCATTAATTTTCAACCAACAACACAAAGTTCGGAAAAGTTCAAATTAATTACTACCCAGCGTCCCTTATTATAGTTAAAATTGATCTTTGAAAGACAACAATGAATTAACTGGATAAAAGTTGAAATTACGACATACCCGTGAATTTGTGGTTCATTATCGCGAACACAATACAACAACCACCGATTCGCAGAACACAACTCTTATTATCGATTTGCATTCAAAACCCATGATTCCTTGTTTTGTTGGAAAATATGATGTGAAGATTGGGGGGACGTGGAGTTCAACGAGTTTATGAGGAAGCGTAGAGACACAAGAGATTCATGACTTCTCTTTGGATCTGTAAATTGGGGGTAATTAGTTGTAAGTAAATGGATCAGAAAAAGAAGTTGTCTCTAAGTTTGAATGAACATTCAATTCAAGTGTTGGGGTTGGTTAGATATAGAAAAAATAAACTTTGTAAATTAAATGAAGAAAAGGGGTGCTAGCGTGTTTTAGGAGGATAATGTTTATAGTAAGCTTTGACTGGAAGACAACCTGCAATACCAGGTCATTTAACTGGTCTAAGTTGGACCAAAACATGCACTGGTCCAAACTAAATGGACCCTGAGTTTGAGTATGATCAGGTGGTCAAGGTTGGACCCCATGATCTTGCGTATGAAAAAAAAATTGTTTGTGTGTCCAACAGGTTTCTGAACAGAAATCAATAAACAATAATATAAGCTTCATATTAACATAATGGTAGAAAATAAAAAATAGAATTGAAAATGAGTTTAACTTTATCGGTGCAAATAAATTTTACATTGACATCAAGAATCAATTGTTTATCGATATAATCCCATTAAAATAGGGTGTAGAATGATGTAACAGAACATACACTTGCTATTGGATGATTGAATATTTTTTTTTTATTTGTGTAAAATTCTTTTATATGTGCATATCATATTTTCTCATTAAAAAAAGTGTTAATTTATCAAAAAAAAAATTGTCGGAGAAAACGAGAGAAATAAAAAATTGAAAATAGAGAAAAAAAAAAGCTTGAAAACCCTAGAAGCCATTTTCGATATAAAGGGCTAGAAACCCCTCCACTTCAACTCACCAACCTCTTCCTTCACAATTCACAAATGGGGCATTGTACACTTCAGCCTCTCACTCTTTCCAAACTTTCCAATTCCTTCGCTTTTCACCATAATAAACCCTCTTTCACTCCAAAACATGTACTCTTATCTCGTACGTTCTTCAATCTTAACCAAAAACTAGGGTTTTCTTTTTTTCATTTCGTTTTCTCTATCTTTTTTTATATTAATTTTGTTTAAATGCATACCCTTTTGCTAGTTTTTCTTGTTGGTAACTCTAAATGTTTGAGATTTAAGGTTATGTTGATGTTTTATTTATTTTTTCTTAAAATAATTTTCATGCGATATGGTGTGGACAATTTGATGCAATACTTTGATTTTTCTTGTTAATTAAGCTTTTTGAGCAAATGGGTTGTTGTGTTCATTGTCAAAATTACATTTTTGATTGGATAAAATGAAGGGAAAGTGTTGAGTTTTAGTTTGGTTTTTTATGTTATAATAAAAAATTCATGTGCAATGGTGTGGAAAATTGATGCAATACGATGATTCTTACTGTTGTTGATTAAGCTCTTTGAGCAAATGGGTTGTTATGATTATCGTTAAACTTGCATTTTTATTTGTATAAAAAAAATTAAGAGAAAGTGTTGAGTTTTAATTTGTGTTGTGTTTTATAAAAAAATTCATGTGCTATGGTGTGGAAAGTTGATGCAATACTATGATTCTTACTCTTGTTAGTTAAGCTCTTTGAGCAAATGGGTTGTTGCGTTTATTGATAAAATTGAATTTGTAACTGCATAAACATGAAGGGAAGGTGTTGAGTTTTAATTTGTGTTTTATTTTATTATAAAAAATTTATGTGCTATGGTGTGGAAAATTTGATGCAATACTTTGATTCTTACTCTGTTAATTAAGCTTTTGGAGCAAATGGGTTATGTGTTTATTGTCAAAATTGATTTTTTAACTGCTTAAAAATGTAGGAGTTTTAATTTGCGTTTTATGTTATTTCAGGCTCAGTTTTCCTTAGAAATGTAAGGGCAACAGCGTCTGAGGAGAATTCAAGTGGTGCTGGTAAATTGTTCAATGAAAAACGTGATGGTGTGATAACCTTAGAGGCTGATAAAAATGGATACAATGAAACTGTGGAAAGTGAAGACCCAAAGGAAGTGTTGCCTTCTGATGGAGAAGGCTTGCCGTTGGATTTGCTCGATAAGATTAATGTAAAAGTTGCTTTGCCTTTCCCTTTTAGTTATCCTAATCTGAGTAGTGTGTATATGATGATGCATGTTGTTTTTTATGTTGTTTTTATTGCCATGTTGAGTGATAGTGATAGTGAGTTTGATGCATGTGCTTTTTTATGCTGTTTTTATTGCCATGTTGAGTTGCTATGATGATACTACAGTTTATTGATGGTATTTGTAGAATGCTTTGTGATACTTCAGCACTCGTGTCGAACCTGAGTGGTTAACTGTGCAACTCTTCATTGTTTCAATTTTTGATTGTGTTTGTAGTTATGACTAGTTGTTGGAATTTTACTTGAGCTTTCCCTGTACTATGCCGTATATATAGGTGATTGGATCTTACTTTTAACTTGATATTATAGCATCGGTAAATTGGTTTATATGTGACATGGTGAAAATTTACTGCTTTTCTAGCCACTTGTGGAGAGAAGGTTCAGTGTAATTTTTGCTGAATAACTAGCTTAATGTAAAAGTCGCTTTGACCTTGTTGCCTTTTCGTGTGTGTAATCTGTTTAGTTCTATCGACACTACTTTAGTGATTGTGAGTTTGGTGGATTGATGAAGACGCTTGTGTCTGTTTGTCTTTCCACTGTTTTAGATTGGTTTGTATTTCCATGTTGTGTTGCTATGATGAAACTCAGTTTATTGATGGCATTCATTGAGTGCTTGATGATACTTCGGCATTCATGTCGAACCTGAGCGGTTACCTGAGCAACTCTACATTGTATTAATTTTCATGTGTTTGGTGGATTGATGAAGATGCTTGTTTGTTTGTCTTTTGACTGTTTTACATTGGTTTGTATTTCCATGCTGTGTTGCTATGATGAAACTCAGTTTTTTGACGGCATTCATTTGAGTCTTGATGATACTTCGGCATTTGTGTCGAACCTGAGCGGTTAGCTGAGCAACTCTTCATTGTTTCAATTTTTGTTTCTCTTTGAAAGTGTTTTTAGTTATGACACGTTAGTTGTGAAAATATTACTTGAGCCTTCACAGTACTATGCAGTATAAATGGGTGATTGAATGTTCTGTTTAACTCAATAACTCAATGATATAGCTTTGATAAATTGGTTCATACGTGACATTGTGAAAACCGATTACTTTTCTTTCCACGTGTTGAGAGAAGGTTCACTGTGATTTTGCTAGATAAGCTTAATGCAGAGATCACTTCAATCTCATTATCTATGTAGTGTTTGCAATCCGGTTAGTTCTATGCACACTAGTGTGGTGACTCAGAGTTGATTGATTGATGATTTGTTTTTTCTTTCCACTTTTTTTTGATTGTTTTGTATTTCCATGTTGTTTTGCTATGATGAAACTCAGTTTATTGATGGCATTCATTGAGTGCTTGATGATACTTCGACATTCATGTCGAACCTGAGCGGCAGCTGCGCAACTCTACATTGTATTAATTTTCGTGTGTTTGATTGGTTCATGAAGATGCCTGTGTTTGTCTTTTGACTATTTTAGATTAGTTTGTATTTCCATGTTGTGTTGTTATGATGGTACTCAGTTTATTGATGGCATTCGTAGAGTGCTTGATGATACTTCGGCATTCACGTTGAATCTGAGCGGTTACCTGAGTAACTCTTCATTGATTAAATTTTTGTTTTTCTTTACCATTTTTCCTTGAAAGTATTGGTGGTTATGAATGAATTGTTTTTTGTTAGAATTTTACGTGAGCCTTCCTTGTAGGTGATTGTATGTTATGTTGAACTCAATGATATAGCATCAATAAATGTATGCGGATCCTCTCCATAGAATATTGTCTCAACCGTTACAAATTCATATTTCAACCATTTAATTAATCCAATGGTTGAAAGATTTAAAATAAAAAACTTATTTAAAATTAACTCTCTCTACAAATTAGTTTTGTCTCTCCAAAACCTAAATTCAATTTCTTGTGTACTCATTAAAATCACTACTGCTAAGAAAACCATGAAACCCCAAGGTCCACTTGTCGGTGTATGTCCGCGAATGTCTGAGCTTTTGAAGAGGAAGACATGGGTAGAAATATGGTATATGATAGCATTATGGCGTCGTTTAATAGGACAAGGCTTGTTTGTTACTGAATTGTTCAATAAGAAAATGATAATGGCATTACTGAGTATGATTTGCTATGTGGTAGTGATGATGATGAGTACAGACAAAAAATTTAATTTAGGTTTTGGAGAGAGAAAAACTGATGTAGAGAAAGTTAATTTGACATAAGTTTTTCTTTTTTGATATTTTTCTCTTAATCTCCCAGCTGTTAAATTAATCAAATGATTGAGATTTGATTGTGTAGAGGTTGAGACAATATTCTGTGGAGAGGGTCCATGTTCTTCATATGTGACATTGTTAAAACTGACTGCTTTTATTTCCACTCGTGGAGAGAAGGTTCAGTGTAATGCAAAGGCCACTTTAATCTCATTGCCTTTTAGTATTTGTAATCTGTTTAATTCTATGCACACCAGTGTAGTAATTCTGAGTTTGATGAGCATGTTTGTGTTTGTTTGTTTTTTCACTATTTTAGATTTGTTTGTATTTCCATGTTGTGTTGCTATGATGAAACTCAGTTTGTTGATGGCATTCATTTGAGTGCTTGATGATACTTCGGCATATGTCGAACCTGAGCGGTTACCTGAGCAAACTCAAAATTTTATTAATTTCATGTGTTTGGTGGATTCAGGAAGATGTTTGCGATTGTTTACCTGAGAAAATTCTTAATTTCATTAATTTTTTCATGTGTTTGGTGTATTCAGGAAGATGCTTGTGATTGTTTATGTTTCCACTGTTTTAGATTGATTTGTATTTTTATGTTTTGTGGCTATGATGAAGCTCAGTTTCTTGACGGCATTCATAAAGTGCTTAATGATGCTTCGGCATTCATGTCGAACCTGAGCGGTTACCTGAGCAACGCTACATTGTGCTTTTGGTTTTTTCTGTTCATTGCTTTTTAATTTTTTTCATAGTAATGACTTGTGACGATTTTACTTGAGTCTTCCCCAAAATAAAAAAAATATTGTTGACATCTTCTGCTTCTCATGCCATCTATCTCTCAAACTCTGGTCTGTGTTTGTTTGATGTTCTTCGTATGTTTTCCTTTGGAACATGTATCTTGTACATCTTTTAAATGCATAATCTAATATGATAGTGGATTAAGCTGCACTGTTGCACGAGTAATCAACTTATCTAGACTATTGATCCAGTCTTAACTCTCCTTTCAATCTTTACAGTTTGACACAAATGACACCACTTCTCTTGCGGTTTATGGTGGTGGTGCTATAGTGGCCCTGTGGCTATCTTCGACCGTCGTTGGTGCTATTGATTCTATCCCAGTGGTATGTATTGTTATTTAATCAGTAAAGATTTCTAACCAAAAACTAACTTTTGTTATTAATAACTTTTTTGTTGGTTCATTCTTATGCCAGATTCCCAAACTGTTCGAAGTTGTAGGGCTTGGATATTCATTATGGTTCACTTACCGTTATCTGCTTTTCAAGGTTTGTGCCTAATGTTGGTTATAATATTTGCTGATATGTGCATGTTGGTTACCTAAGATTATTAATTAAATTTTTTAAACTGCAGAGAAACAGAGAGGAGCTGTCCAATAAAATAGAGGAACTCAAGGAACAAGTTCTTGGTTCAGAAGATTAATAGTTGTTATGCAATGATAAAATTATATTTACAATGTGCTCAATAAATATGAACGTATGTACAGTTACATTTGGTCTAGTTAAGGGAATTTGTTGATTTGCTTCCATCCCCCACAGCTCCCTTCCCCTGCTCTGTTTCATACGTGGTTTTGCTCCCAGGTGCATTGTTGTAGCCTTTTATGTTGGTGATAAACTTTATTTGCTTCTGCAATTAAAAAAGAGAGTGAAGACTCATTCACAATTTTCTCTCGGCTGAATTTAGTCCGTAACAAAAAAATAAATCTAACTAGTCTCTGATACTTTTATATTAGGGACAAATTAGTACCTTCGTTATAATGAATCACGTACTAATTTGTCCTCTACTTAAAAGTGTCATAGACTAATGTGGGTTAATTTTTTGTTGGGACTGAATTGGATAGAGAAAATTGGGAGGGACCGACCATCTTCACTCAAAAAAATACAACACGCGTGAATTGAAAGTGAGTTATTAAATGGGCTATGACGCAATTTAAAAGGACTAAAAAAGTGAATCAAGAAGTAATATGGTTTTGAAAAGAAATTTGGTTGAACTTTTAAAATTTTGAATATATATATAATTTTCAAGCTTTAAAACATTGAATGCACAATTTTCAAGAATTCTTTAAAAGAAATAATTCCTCAAACTTTAAAATATTGAATGCACAATTTTTAAGAATTCTTTCAAAAAAAAATAAAAAAAAAAGATTTTTATCTTTAACTTCTTAACTTGTGTATGAAACGCGAGTTAACATTTTCCTTAATTTAATTGGGTCTGACCAATATCATTTGTTCATGGAACTTGGTGCCATGATTCTGTTTTCAATGTCAAATTCAAACAGGATGAACTTGGTGCCGTGATTCTGTTTTCAATGTCAAATTCGAAGAACTTGGTGCCATGATTCTGTTTTCAATACAAATGGGACGGTAACGTGATTACAAAAATAATATTGACCGGCCAATTTACGGGAAATGTTAATGACACGTGTTAAGAAAACTTAAAAAATATATCTTAGAAATTTTATCAAAAATAATTTTTATTTAGGCTATCTTTAACTATGACAAATGTTAGTATGACCATAATAATAATACATCAAATATTACTCAAATTTCGAACACTCCGTATAAAAGTTTATATTCTACATTAATTCCTACTAGCATCCTATATATATTTATTTAAATATAAGTCAAATCAAATTTGCTAATGAAAGCTCTAGTTGTATTAAGTTTTTCTTTTTTGTTAATAGTAAAAAGTCAACTAAGTTAATTCCTACTTGCATACTATATATTTATTTAAATATTAGTCTAATCAAATTTGCAAATGAAAGCCCTAGTTGTATCAAGTTTTCTTTTTCTGTTAATTGTAAAAGGTCAACTAAAGTATCAAATTGAGTGTTTAATCCTAAAGTTTCAAATTGAGTGTTTATTCCTAGTTCTTAATCATATATGGTCCACTAGTATATGCAATTTGAAATAAATGGTTATATTCTAGTGTTACAACTTCGGTGTTTATTTTAGTGTCTTTTTAGCAAATGACCGTTAAAAATACAAGTGTTGAATAAAAAAATTGAAGCGCAATTTATTTTGAAAACTAAAATTAAAGAGGGTGTCTGTGTCTATGAAGTTTAAAGAGACTTGGACAGAGGTAAGTGCAATTTCCCCTAGTTTTATTTATGTGGCTGATCCTAATCCTAACATGCACGGTTTTTGTACTCCCTCTTCTTTCTTTCTTTAATTTTTAATGCTTCTCCCACTTTCTTATTGACAACCCCGATTGCATATTATACATGTTTATTTGTTTTATCTAATGCATTTGAACTATACACATTTGTAAAAAGAAATGCCGAATCAGTCATACATGGTGGTTATATTACAACAAAGAAAAAATAAGTTAAAAGTTCAAATTTTGGTTATTCAATCAACCCATTTTTTTTGACAAAGTTATTGTATATGGAAAACCCTCCCAAATTAAGAGAGTCTTAATATAACATCTTCCTTTAAAGTTTTGAAATTGCATCAGATTTGAGCTCACCTTTTTTTTTTAATACTTTAGCTGCCTTTTTTTCTTTCAAAAACCAAAATGTCAAATGTTTGTTGTTATTTTACTAATAGAGGGAGTCGAACTAATCATCGCTGCAACTCTTATATTTCTCTTTGAGGAATGGATCCAAAAAATTTATTAGTGGGGTCAAAATTATATACTATAAATATTTATACAAAAAATATGATAAAACAGTGTCATCTTTATTTATTTTTATTTTTTTGGCCAAATTTCATCTTCAGCCAAATATTGGATAGTACAAAAAATTTACCATTGTATATCCCCAAAAATTGAAGACACATTAACATCTATGAATTATAATCGTTCTCTATGTATCTTTATATTTTAAATTTGTTGTAGGTTTGTCTAGTAAGTGCAGCTCAGATGATAAAAGACTATAAGAATCTTTAATATAATTGCATGAGTTCGAACTTATAATATCTCTTTTCTCCAACTTACAACCAATTTTGATCGGACGATCAAATATCTCCTGATTGCATATAATCTGGATCCGTGCTTCTCTTACACGATTTGATTGTTTATCACTTCATGTTGAGAGCATTTGCAGATTTGGTGATCATGAAACAAAATATGGGGTACAATAAGACTTTGTAGTGCTCTTTTAGTATATATTATATCTACCATATTATGTCATTTATTAATTATGTGAATTGGTGTTTGGATCTCCTACAATAAGGACTATTAATTGATTGGATCCAATCCATCTATTTTTTTAATCTAATGGGTCACATCAAATGATAATACAAATTTATTGAACAAAATCTAAACAATCTTTTTTTATTTTAAATAATTTAAAAACTAACCATTAAAAATTGAAGAAAAAGAGGGCATGCCTGCCGCCCACTGGCTGCTTGAACCGACACCGTCGGAACGCCACAACCCACTGACATGTGAACCATAAGAACGTTGCCGCAAAAACCATTGAAGCATCAATGTATATCAACCTGACTATCACTACCGGCACCGTTGAATTTTTTGATAAAAATAGTTTAACTACAAAATATCTACTAACAATATATAAAAATCGAAGTCTAGTTTTTCTTATAAATACAATACTTTAAATATTATTTAACTACAATAATTAAATTTTAAATTTATTTATTATTTTTAAAATTAGAAAGAAGTTATGGATGGATATCCATCCATTAAAAATTGTTTATGTAATGACTGAAATGGATTTTACTCAATGAATATGGATTAATTGTATTTTATTCTTAAATATTGAGTGGATGGTAAATATATTAATAAATTGTTTTGATCCATTCGTTATAATCCAATTTAAACTCATTCACCTTCGGATTCAAGTACACAATTCTCCAATTAATTAATAGATTACACATAAATTAATTATAAATATTTAATAAGGTCGGATAATTCTCTTTAACCTTGATTGATAGTGAACCCCCTTAATCCAAATTTCTATATGTAAAAGGGAAAAAGTGTATAGTGCGAAGAAAATTGTTGTTCACACTTCAAAGAAGTCTAAAACACACCAGAAAATGACGTTTTTACCCCGGCGGCAGTTAACTGCCGCCGGTTCCATCGACAGTTATCTGCCGCCGAATGCATCGGCAACTAACCGCCGCTGCGTTCAGTACTTATGCAGACCAGCAATCAGAACCTACATCTTTATCTCTTCAATCTCTAAAAACTCTCTCAAGCTGGTTCAACATCTCGTTTTCCAAACAACAACATTGAAAGGAAAGATGAGAACAACGGTGAAGAGAAGAACTTGGATGCAATGTATTTTTCATGCTTATTTTGCAAGAGAAATTTTTTTACTTCACAAGCGTTAGGAGGGCGCACCAGAACGCTTATAAGGCGGAACGTGCATTAGAAAAACAACTTAAACAAAGATATAAATTAGGTTTAGGGCAAACTCACTTCAACCCTTATTTTAGTGGTTATCCTAGTGGTTCCCCCTTATTATAGAGAACTTGGTGTTAGAATGGAATCTATGGTTTAAAAACCATCTTATATTGGTCCTAGGATTACATCACATAGTTTTGGATCTTTTGGATATGGTAATGGTGCTTTAAGTTTGAAAGAGATATTATACTCGCTTGTTAGTTTGAGAAATCTGGAGAGAATTAATAGTATTAGTGGGGTTGAAATTCGAGGGTTTGATGGTGCAACCACTTCAAGGATTGAAGATGGTACACATAACAAAATTGGTGGCCCTTTTAGCTTTGGATATGGTGTTTTACGTATGAAAGAGGTATTAAACCCTTCGCTTATTAGTTTGAGAAATGTGGAGGGTAGTAATAGTGGGGTTGAAATTCTAGGATTTGGTGGTGCAACTACTACAAGGATTGTAGATGATAAAAAGAACAAAATTGGTGATATCATAAAATTTGGAGATTCATCTAGAAATGTTGCTACATGTTCAAATTCAATCATGGAGAATAAAAATAGTGTGGATCCTTCTTCTATTAAGGATGATATTGAAAAGTCGAAGTCCTACATTAAAGAAGAATCTTCCAATTATGAATCTGGTGGGCTTGATTTGTCACTAAAGTTGTTAAAGTATAAAGCAATTATTGGTATTAATCATGATTTGATTTGTATAAGTACAGATCGCAGCGGCAGGTAACTGCCGATGGAACCGGCGGCAGTTAACTGCCGATGCATAATGCAACGACAATTAACTGCCGCCGGGGTAAAACAGTCATTTACTGGTGTTTTTTTTAGCCTTCTTTAATGTGTATACAACAATTTTTTAGTGCGAAAACACTTTGTCAAATGTAGCTTTCAAACCACTTTTGGGTTTAGATATGATTAACCTAACATGTCAAAGTGGAATAACCTGTTGCACACACACCTCCCTTCTTTAATGTGTATACTAATTTATTGTCTTTAGGCTTTCAGTATAGTAGCTTGATTTTGCTGGATAGATTAGACTGGTACAAATTAATTCCCATAAGAAATTTGGTACAATACGAAATCCACTTGATACTCTACTATCAGTGTAGAATTGGTTGGCCTAGTTTGGTTAATTTCAAGCAGTTGAAAATGATCGATCTAGACATTAATGAATGGAAGAAAATCCCCAACATATTTTTAGTGAACCTCTTCTAATTGCAACTAGCTAGGAAATTTCCTTCAATCTAAATAGCCAATTGCTGTGTAGTGTACATCCCCAACGATCCAAAAATTTGCATCAAGCTTGCACTTTGTAGCCACTCTTTGAAATTTGATAGATACTTGCACATGCATAGTTATCAATAAATTTTAGTCGAAAATACAAATTGAAGTTCAATTCGATAAATATGCTATCAAATATCCTTAAAATACTTTTTTTAGGAAAAATATCCTTAAGATACTTTTTTTTGTTGAATAAATATCCTTGTTAAGTAAAAAATATATTAATATTATGTTAAAAACTATGTAGTTAACTCTTTAAAAGTCTAAAGGCTTAGTCACTGGTTAGCATGATCAAATTTAAAATTCTCTTGACAATTTTAAATTTAATGATCAAATCTAATAAAATTTTATACACATTTAAAACACGATAAATCTAATGAATTTTAAAATATTGAAAAAAAATATAACAAAAAATGAATTGGTTGAACCAATTCAACCTTGTTATATCGGGTTTGATTATACTATAGCTCAAATGAGATTGAACCAATTAACATATTTTTCTAAGGCATGTTTGGATGAATGTTTTGGAAGATGTAGTCTATATTTTTGTACATATTTAAAAATTCAATAAAAAATATCATGATAAATGATCAAATAATATTATTTTTTTTGTGCAGGTAATAAAATAATATTTAAAAAGCACTTAATACATTTTTAAAAATATTTTATAGTTTCTTTAATTTAGAAGTGAAAGATAAGTCATCTCTCCATCCTTAAAAAAAAGTCATATCTCCAATTTTTCTTCAAAATTCTCCATCCAAAGTACCCATAATAAATTGTTGGCTTGATTTAGCATCTGCTAGTACGTGCTAATGAGTTATTAAATGTTTTCTGGCTAAGGAATGAAGTTTTCAACTTCAAGAATAAAAAGGATTCTCGCATCCGAGACATAAAAAAAAAACATAAATAGGAATTTACCTTGTTCCATGATAGTACCATAGAAGAAATAATCCTCGAAATCTCAATTCATCTCTACCCTTTTTATTCTTACTCAAGATTTGATGACTATGTATTGGTAGAGAAACCTAATGAGAGAGACATTATAGAGAAATATTAATATTTGTACAACCATTTTTTGACAACTTTTGCAACAATACTCTCTCTCATAATCACATGTGTTTTTATTCTCTCTCTTATTCTTTATCTTTTTATTGTTTTTGTCCAATAAAAAGAGGAGAAAAGTGGTCGTCACAAAAGTTGTTTAAAATTGGTTACGAGTTTGTTTGGCAAGGCACAAAAACAAGCTTATGTCTTGTAGCTTATAGTTTATAAGCTTGTTTAGCAAAAAAAAGACCTGTTTGGTAACAGTCTTTTCGTCAGGAGCTTATAGCTTATTTCAGGAGCTTATATCTTATTTTTCAGACGCTATTTCAAGTAGCGTTTGAGTTTATAGCTTATAGCTTATAGCTTATTGTTTTTTCTTCCTCTTTTACCCTTACTATTTTATTTAAATGTCAGTTTTACCCCTTATGTTTTATTATAATTTAAAATAAAAAATAAATGTATTAAATACAGGGAATACTAGTTTTACCCCTAATGATGAACTTCCAGATATTGTTGATGGTAATCAATGTAGTGAAAGACCAGAGGGGAGATCAGGGAGATCAACAAAGACAAATGAAATTCGTAACAATATTGTTGTTTTATTATGGAATATTAGGCGATAAACTTATTTTTATTATTATTTTGGATTAATATAATTGTAGTTAAAATTATCTTAATTTGTACTTAAATGACAATGATATTGTTATTATTATTATTATTATTATTAATGTATGTTGTTCTTGTCTTCATAAAAAATTGAATGATATAAAAATGTCTTTTTATGTCATTTTACATCTATCAGCTAGTTGAACAGCTAATTTTACCAAACACTTCAATTAGCTTATCAGCTATAAGTCATTAGTCATCAACTATAAGCTATCAGCTATCAGTCATCATTCATAAGCTATAAGCTATCAGCTGTTTTTGCCAAACAGACCCGTACGTAAATATCATTCCTCTATAAGAGGCGGTGTTTATTACGTTAAGGGCGTTGGTCCTATGAAAGGTGTTGATTTCAAATCCTCGTATTAAAGTTTTAGACAAATGCTTTTAAAATGAAAATTTTATCTACAATTTACAAACCCGCAACCGCAAGCAAGATGGTCCGTAAAATTTCATACTTAATGACAAAATGCATCCTTAAAATTTACAAACCCGCAATGCATAAATCTTGAAATTGCTCTATATGTACACTTCAACGCCCTTAACATAATTATTTGATGGAGGGAGCATTTTGACTGACTTGATCTTAGAGATGAATTTGCTTTTTTCGTAAAATTAGAGTCCCAAATTTTACGAGACTCACAATTTTTTGTCCTAATTTGATAGTTAACTCATTATTAGCTATTAGAATTTAAACATTATTGTACTCACACAAAAAGGACATTAGAACATTATAGCTAACTGGATTGAATCTAGCTGAACTTGGGGAACTAATAGGATATTTCATGATTGGTACAAGTTCAAAAAAAATGTTGATTATTTATTTTTAGGAATAAAATTTACACGCAACACCTCAAAATATTTTTTTCATGTTTAGACAATGAAAAAATTTATTCTCTAAAATAAAATACAACTACCAATAACTATCCACTTTTCTAAGAATATCAAGAATTTACCAACGGATTTGTGGAAAAATATTCCCGACAATAAAATTCTTAAAAAAATTAATTTCAAAAATAATCTTTGAAACCATTAAACAAAACACACTCTAAGAAGTGAAATTTGTTTTTTTTTTCTATTGTGTAGAGCGGTCCTATTAATAAAAAAAGTGTGTGTGTATATATAACAATTGGGAATGTCCTTAAAAAAAACAAGGCTTAATTGCACTTTTCTCCCCTATTTTTTTTTCCAATTGTGCGATTTTGCACCCCATACTTTTTTTTGAGCGATTTTGCACCCTATCATTTACCCTCTTTCTGATTTTGTAGCCCCTCATGTGTTTTTTTGGTGATGTGTCGAATTTTGCTGACATGTCCTTGCCATGTGTGTAATTTGTATTTTTAAAAAAATCAAAATTAAAATAATTAAATCCCAGACTGAAGCACAGCTCCAACTACCTCCCTTATTCCGTTCCCGACATGCAAAACCACCGTAACTGCCACCGTCGCCACTTCTGAATTAAACTAACATGGCTTTAACTCTAACTTCTCCTCACTTTCGCTTCCAACCTTTCCTCACACGCACCAACTACCTCTTCTTCTCCGACCTCACCGAACCACAATTTCACGATTCTCTCACTCTTCTTCGCAGAAGATCGATCTCCGTTACTTCACTGCCGGCGCTCAAGCCGGTGAAATGCAGTAGATCCACGGAGGAGAAGCAGTAGATCTGCAGGAGATCCAGTAGATCTCACTCTTCTTTTGCACCCTAATATTATTATTATTATTATTTGATTTTAATTTTACCCTAATAAAAAACTCAGCCTAACTCTCTACATCATCAAAGCAGCAGCAAAAACCACGACAGCAACAGATCTGGCAACGGTAAATCTGTTCAAAGCAGCATCGTTTGTGGACGTTGATGGTGCTTTAAATGGAGGGGTAGAGATCAACGATGGAGTAATAGCAGGAGTGGCTGCGGGGGAAGCATGATGAGGAGATGGTGCTTGAGATGGAGACGGTGAAGGACTGCCCTTCAAAGGTACGGGAGAAGATGCCGTCGTTGAGTTAGCGGAGGGAGAAATCGCAGGCGATGGTGCTTGAGATGGAGGGATGGAAGGATGGAGTGCCTTCGTTCTAGGTCCAGGCATACGCAAGGATGGGAAGGAGACCACAACAATAATAAAAAACTACAAATTACACACATGGCAAGGACATGACAGCAAAATTTGACACATCACCAAAAAAAACACATGAGGGGCTACAAAAACAGAAAAGGGGTAAATGATAGGGTGCAAAATCGCTCAAAAAAAAGTATGGGGTGCAAAATCACACAATTGGAAAAAGATAGGGGGAAAAGTGCAATTAAGCCAAAAAACAATTAAGAATATCAAGTTTTGTTTTTTTTTTTTACTTAAAAAAACAGAATTTGAAACTCTTAATTGTTTGCATGAGAAAATATAAGAATTTTTATACTCACGTCCCATGTATTTTTGTTACACCCAAATTTACCTAAAATTTTACAATAATACCAAAATTGCCTTTTTATATAAATTTTTTTAAAACATTGATTTCATTCATTGTTACTCTAAAATTTCACTCTCTTTCACCCACAAACAATCATGGATGTTCAATAAATCTCTATAAAAGATTAAAGAGTGAATCAAAACATCTTTCATCCATACTCTATTACATATAAGTAAGTGAATTTCTTCTTTTTGTTCAATGATGCTAGAGTTTCTATTTTTTTTTTGTTGTTCAACGTTGATATGCTATGAACTCTACAACGACGGTTATTGCGTTGATGTTAATTAACATTGTTGAGCTTAACTTAAATTCAGTTTAAGTATATACTTAATATAAGATTGCGTATAATCATTAAACAAGATTGAAGAGTTTAAAGCAAAATTTAACTTTTAGTGTGTACACTTAAACTCAGTTTACATGACCTACTTAAACTAAGTTTACATGACCTACTTAAACTGAGTTTAAGCATGTACACTTAAACTCAGTATACATGACCTACTTAAACTGAGTTTAAATATGTACACTTAAACTCAATTTACATGACCTACTTAAACTGAGTTTAAGATTAAATTACAGTAGAATCAAGTCTTCCTCATCGTTAAAGCAAATCCTTTTTTTTCCTTTAGGTTTCGTTTCACTCAATTTCAATTACAGTATAATCAAGTCTTCTCCATCGAAGGTCGAAATCTTACTTGGAGAAGTATGGTTTTGGAAGAGGAAAGAAGGAAGAGGTGTTTTCTGGGTTTTGGAAGAAGAAAGAAGGAATAGGCATTAGTGTTCTAGGTGAATTTGAAAATTAAATTTTATTTAAGAGTAATTTTATCATTATGGGGTGTAACCATGATTACATGGGGTGTAATTAGAAAAATTCAAAATATAATCATATGAATTTTAGAATAATTTATTTACTCATAGCAGAATATACGAAAAATAAAGAAAATATTTGTAATTATATTCTTAAAAATAAGTAATTTTCAAAAAATATTTGGAATTTACACCAAGATCACAAATACTATATTCTTAAATTCACGTTTTTGCAATATTTTTACTTACCAGTCAGGCAATTAGACCATTCTGCACCACAAGCTCAATATACCAATTAGGCAATGCTTCGCCACAAGGATTATGTCTGTCTTCTTCCTAGAATAATTTGATCTGTTTGTTTAGCTTTGCAAGACCACAAATAATTGACATTTTATGGATGAAAATGAGTTGTTTCTTTCATAAATGTGCGTTGCAAACGTAATCGTACTCTTTTGCTCTTTGTGGAAAGCTTTTTTTTAGTTGCCAAGAGAAAAGATAAGAGGAAAAATATATATTTTTGAGTTTATCCTAAACGGAAAAAGTGTTTTTTTTTTTGTTACATAGAGAAAGGATAAAACCAAAAGAAAAAATTTATTTTGAGTGAAGAAGACTCCTATGACATTTACCAAAGAGAATTAATGAATGGAGGATTATCTTGAATAACAACAAATTTATTCCCATATCTATAAGAAACAATCAATTAATTACGACGATTGTATCAGCCTTAAGTTTGCGACATCACTTTTTTTAGATATTGTCCGCTTTAGATCTTGTGTGTTAGCCCTCACCGTTTCATTCTTTATCAAAAGGTATTTTGTTGGGAAGTATGAATATTGTTTTTAAACTTCCATTCGAACTCTAATTTTTTCAGCAATGAGAGAATATTTGGCGTTTCGGACCAACTTATGTATGGTATTATGTGATTTTTTTTTTTTGAAAAAAAAATCACATTATAAGGAGTTAATGTATGGTATTATGTGATTTAATAAAGTAATTGGTACAAGGAGTTAATGTTAGAAGTTGGAAATTTCGTATTGTTGTTAATAGCTTGCACTCATAATTTGGGGTCCCAATTGATTGATTTACTCAACTAATAATAGTAATGTGACAATAACACGCACCTGGTAGTTTTGGCACACGCATATGGGTAATGGGTGAGATATTTTACCCGTGATTTGGGTCCCAATGCCTCAAAATTATATGAGCAACCAAAGATTTGGAGATCAGAATTATTCCACTAATAATGAAAGAATACGTTGAATCTTACACCAATGGAAGTTGTGTGAGGAGGAATGATTCAGCACTAGCTACATCAATAGGGTCATTACTCAACGCTTCACCTCAAAATAAACTATGTTTCCTTTCATTCTTTGTGTTTGTCAATCTTGGTTGTTAGTATTAAAAAATGAGTAAATATTTGTTACAACTTACAAATTTGATTGCACTTTCCTTTCAAAAAAAATGAAACGAAAAAAACAAGTTTGGAACATTCAACTATCTAATAATTACGTATACGCAATTCCTTTCTTGGATTAAAAAACATTCACACGAAAAATGCTGCTTTGCTATCACAAACTGTCAAAGTCCCCGATTTGTAAAAACATTTAACATGTTTATTGTTTTTCATAATGGTTTATATTTTACTAATTGCCTAACATCAATATTTTTTAGATGTTCCAACAGCATCACAGCTGTTATTTTGGCAAAAAAATGTTTCATAACATAAAATTTTACACGTTCAAGATTGTCAAATTGTGGTCAGGTTAACTGAATTAATCACAATTTTGATCGTTTATTAATCTAAATATTTACCATTAATCATAAGTATTTTTTAGGTGATCGATATGAATAGCATAAGTAGTTTTCATTAGTAAAAAACGTGAAAGCTAAAACGTTGTCAAAATTGTACTATCAAGAACAAGAACAACCACATCAGAACACACAACTTAAAACAGATTTTATTGGAATCAAATTAAAAGCTAAACATCTTCGCCATCATCAATCTAGCAAATCAGAAATCCTTTAACAACTTGCGAACCTGCTCCAGAGTAACAAACAGAACAACAGTGAAAGGTCCCTGCCTTGAAATTGTAGGAATAAATCCCTTGTATAGAGCCATAGGACCCTCAGCACGAACTGTCTTCAAAGCACAATCCAAAGCACCAGCATAAGGTGGTTCCTTTCCAACCTCCACCTTCATGTTCATCACCCTTGTTTTAATAACATCCACCGGATTCGACGCAACTGCCGCCACAAATCCCGCCGCAAAACTAGCTGTCACATGGGTCCCAAGCCCATCACGCATAATACCCTTTTCAAGAATCATCTCCTTGAATTGATCATATGATGCCAGCTGTGAAGCTGTGACCAGCATGGCGCGGTTCACAGTAAGTGATGACCCGCGCCACAAACTGGTCACACCTTCCTGCTTTGCCATTCTGGTAATGGCGTCGACAACAGATTTGTAGTTTCTCTGTTGAGCCGGTGGGAGTCTCCCATCGGCTTGCATTCGAACCATAGCAACATCGGCAGGGTTTCCTATCGCAGCTCCAACCCCGCCGGCTATTAGTCCAGCCTCGATCTTGCGAACCAGCGGCATAGTGCCGCCGGCTTCACGATCTGTCCACTTGTTTTTTAGGACCTCATAGAGTCCCATCCTGGTGGTGGAGTACAGTGTCTGCCGGAGGACGGTGGCGGAGATGCCGGAGAACAAAGCTGTCACGCCTTCTTGTTGAACAAGACGGACTCCGACTGAGATAAGGCCCACACGAGGCTGAGGAACCGGAGTAGACCCCACATGGATCGTGGTTGTTCCGGTTTGACCGAAAGCAAGTGCCGGTCGGAGGATCTGAACCGGGTTCGGTTTAGGCGCGTTTTCGCCTTGAAGTTGCATGCGAACCTTAATAAGATCTAGTGGATGTGTGGAACATCCTGCGATGATTGAAGCAATACCACCTTCAACAAAACCTTTGACACCCATGATGTTTTTTGTTGTTGTTGTTGTTGTTTCTCAAAAAAAAAAAGGGTTTCAAAGAATAAAAATGAATTATGGGGGGTGTAATAATGAATAGTTCTACTGGGAATTGGAAAAAGACCAATTAGAGTTAGAGCTCATCTCACTGGAAACCAGGAGATGGGAATGAACGCCACAAGCTATGGAAGAAGAGTGAGGAACGTTAGGTCTTTGAGACATATGCTAAGGAAACTATGATTGTTGTGTTTGGGTGTGGAGAAAAGAAGAGATGTGAGGGAGTATTTATAGTTGGGGTGTTTTTTGGAAGCATCTCGGTGACTGATTCTACGCGATTATGGGATGGATGGATGCATAATTGGTGGAAATCATATACACGGTAACTAGTCCAAGTGTGTAATTAATTAACGCGTTTGTGGAACGCTCCTTCTTTTCAAAGCCACAAATCAAACATTTTTATTTATTTAGAAGATTCCAAAAAATAATATAGATTTTTTTTAAATATTAATTAGTCAAAAATTATTTAATTATAAATATTCAGAAAACGTAAAAAACATTATTGACTTAATTTGACTTAATTTTATAGAAACATATGTGATTTGACTTTTTTTTGTGTGAACCCTCAAGTTTCTAGGAGAAATGGTCTCTAGCAAACCGGAATTAGGTTGAGCCTCACCGAGAATTGTTTCCATAAAAAATTGAACTCGTGTTTTCTCGAAAAATTCATTATAGTGGAAGTCCATTAATCACTTGTACTCAGTCATTTGGTTTAATTTGACTTTGACGTAAAATGATGACTTTAATATGTGATTTTTTACTCATGAATATTTTAAACATTGATTTTGAATTTTTTTGGGGGTGGAGGTAAATTTTATATATTAAAGTGGTGCAAATAGTCATTTTACAACCGCTCTTACAAGAATTTGAAGTTACAAAACTATCCACAGAGCTAACATCTCAAATTTAAACATTGAAAATTATTTTTAATATATTTTAAAAAGAATATTATTTATAATATAACTCTTTTTTTTTAAGGATTTATAATATAACTCTTAACGAGTCAATTTTACTGGTATTTTTTATTTAATTTGACTTTGAAAAAAGTAAAAGGCAACTCAATAAAAAATTAACATTAAACTGTTTCAAATAAAAAGGCTGGAATCAGTGGCGGAGCCAAAAGAAAATTATGGAGGTGCCATATTTTCAAGATATAAATATATATTGTAACAAAAATAACTACATTTAAAGTTGTAATCAAGTTATTTGTCCTAACCATGGTTCGATACTTGCATTTTACAATGTTTTTATTGCATTTTTCGTTTAAAAAATACAAAAAATACGAGTCAAAGCAAAAAACGAACAAAAAAAGAATCGAACACATGACCAATCGTTAGAAGGTGAGACACTTAACCGTTTTGCTAGAGTGTAAAGATATGATATGTAATGCAAACATTAATATAATTCACCTTCTAACGAGAGAGAGAGAGAGAGAGAGAGAGAGAGAGAGAGAGAGAGAGAGAGAGAGAGAGAGAGAGAGAGAGAGAGAGAGAGAGAGAGAGAGAGAGAGAGAGAGAGAGAGAGAGAGAGAGAGAGAGAGAGAGAGAGAGAGAGAGAGAGAGATTTTATAATTTTCAAGATTAAAGATGGTGAAAAAGGGCACACATTGCCGTCGTTTAGCTTCACCCATCACCGCAGTTTTCAACTGTGTTTTTCTCATCGCCTCTCTGTTATGTGATCGCTCCTAGGATGTTGTTCATCTAGATTTCCTATGTGAGTGTTTTTGTTTGTCAAATCGTTTAGAGAAACTCATCAAAACATTGAAGTTGCATGTGAATCTTAATAAGATCTAGTGAATATCTAACGCCTAGGATCCCATTTAGGGTTCTCAATTGAAAGAAAATTAAGGGCTAGGATCCATTAGAATACAAAAGGATTAATCTGACGCCTCAGATCGCGCCTTCAGAACGTAACTGCTCTCAAGTGTCCTAGGCGAATCACCTTCAATGCTACGCACGCATGAGACATGTGTAGACAATCAACACATGAAATGTCACTTCAGTTCTGCGTGCATTTAATACTAGCTACCCCCACCCAAAGGGATTTACTTTGTTTTGCACAAGCACTTTCACTAGTTACTCATCGTTCTGGTCTACTTCGGATCAAATTTAAAGAACATTGAGGATATCATAGAAATTAATCAGGAGTACATATATGAATATGAGTATATTATTTTAAAATGTATGATTATTTTATATATTTTTTTACAAATGATTCTTTTATGTTCTTGTCTGACAACTCTTCGATAGAGTTTTCAAGGAGAAAGACCATGGAGTGACTCATTTTTTACTAAAGTTCTGATTCGTATTTCATATTTGACTATTAATGAAATTGTTTTTTCTTAAACTCAATTTATTTATAGGCCATGCTAACATGTATCTTAAGGACACATGTTACCCTTTCCTTTTATTTATTTTGGTGGAAATAAAGGGGCAAGCCCCACACAAAGCAAGAAAAAAAGAAGGAAAACTAAATACGTATAGGACTGACTATATATGGAGCATTTGCAGCCAGTGCTAGAGAAGCAAAAATAGAACATGATTAAAAAAATCCTAGCACCAGTAGGAATGCTAAGACAAAAATTGGCAAAACAATCAGCAACTTGATTAGTTTTCTGGTGCACATGGATGACAAACCAATAAGACAACTGTTCAACAAGATCTTTAATTTGGGAAACCAAGGATTAACAAGGGTCGTGTAACTCACAATCATTATATACAAAGGACATTGTTGATAAAGAACATACTCCACCTCAATGCTCACAAAACCACAATCTTTCGCCAATTGTAGACCTCTGAAAAATAGCCAAAAACCCATGCATAATAATAGAGGAAGCCCCAAATTTAAAGGAGAACCCCAATAAGAAACCACCCTACATGGTTTTGATCTACTTTTAATCGAGCCCCGACTAATGGATGCTGGTATTGATACCCTTCCAATCCTTCCCCCACTTTATTTTATTTTGTTAATTATTGGATGTTTTTTGTTATGACCCCACTTAAAAGAATGTTTTGTTGCCACTACGTGAAATAAAGGCCATGATAGTAGTTTGTATCCCATCAATTTTGTGAATAACCAAATATGTAAATGTACATGGATGATTTTTAAAATAATTGTTTGCTGACATACATAAAGAGGGGTATTTTTCAGTGTTGCAAATGTAAAAAACCATGCATCATTTTTTTTGTTAAAGACCTTAAAGGAAAAATTCTCACACTAAATAGGAAAGGACGAATATTTCAGAGATTCGAACTCACACACCATTGATATTATATAAATATCTCTAATGCCTTTTAGTATATGAGATCCACTTACAAGTCAATTTTATACACCTTTAAAATATGAATATACATAGAGAATAATTATAATTTGTAGATATTGATGTCTTTGAGTTTTAGGATATAAAATAGTCAAGTTTTTGTAATCTCCAATAGTTGGTTGAATAATAAAGATGTAATTGTTTTATCATTTATATATTGATGTATTATTTGTACAAATATTTATAATATTGATTTTGACCCCATTATTCAAAATTTCTGGATCCGACCATGTATTGGTCCCTTGGATAGTCGGTTTCGTGGTCGGATACAAGTTTTCAAAGGTCCCTTGGATAGTCGGTTTCGTGGTCGGATACAAGTTTTCAAAAGAGAAGAAGAAGAAGAAAAAAATCACCCTCAACATTTGAACCAAAACTCCACAAGTTGTTGGGCCTTCAAGATCTATAATAACCTCATCATAATTGATTTTAACAAAAACATCCGTGGGAGTACTCCAAACAAACACATTGCACCCATTTGAATCAACTCAAGATTGAGGGAGAGGGAGCTAAAGACGAATCAAACTCCGCTTCACAAAACTTTGTTGCTTCATCACTCTAGTCACTACAAATTGCGCACTCGGAGTAACATGAGAAAAAAATGAAAGTGTTCCTCGAACCAAATTTCATCAACAACCAAACCAGACATACAAAACCAATCCCTGTCCTATAATGGCCATCTCTCATGTTACTAATTAACCACTCCAGAAAGTTTTAAATCCAAAAATCTAGAGGCAAGATATTTCAGAAATAATGTTCCACACCTCTTTCACAAGCTCCCAATCTCAAAAAATATATAAATGAGATTCCACCGCAGTGAGCAAAGAGAACAAGCAGCATAAGTCGTCATGCCTCCTTGCATTCTACGAGTATTAATCATCAGACACTCATGGGCTATTTTTCAAAGAAGAAAATGAGTATGCTCAAGACCTTTCCACCTCCTAATCACATATGTACTAGTAGCACCAAGCGGAGGATCAATGCTATAATTTTATTCACAACTCCAAAGGAATGTGTTGAATCATTTTTTGCACATCTCATTCCACTTCTTCTAACACAAAACTTCTAACATTATTGTTTAACTCAACATCAATGATAACATTATCAACTGAATCCAAAATACAACCTCCATGGAGAATCTAACGATCACGCCAAAAATTAACATTGACCTCGTCTCCCAATTGCCGCCCAACATAGCAAATCAAATCTTCGAAAAACTACAAAGACCCGTCCAAAAATTAAATTCAACCTTACAAGTATTTGGAATCACACAATGACGACACTTATCCTTTGATTGAATAGTCTGAACCCAAAGATCTTGAAGTCTAACCATAAGATATAATTAAGCCAACTTTCATCATGCAAGTTTGATTGATATCCATAGCTTTGCGTAATCCTAGACCATCAAAAGTCTTAGGGTGACAAAAAAATTCTCGAGAAATCAAGTGAACCTTGTAAACATGTTTAGATTTTCGTCAAAAGAAATATCTACACATTTCATTCACAACATGATAAACAAATCGAGGCAAATGAGCATATTGCATAGCATAGTTAAGGAGAGCTTGAGCCATTAATTTAACTAAAGTAAACCATCTAGCAAAAGACATAGTTTTGACATTCTAAGACCATCCACGATAGTAAGGTCTTACTCTATAAGACTTGGTACTTATTAGGTACCGACGTACCGCCATTGTGGGGAAAAAAATTTGAGTACCTAATGAGCTTGGGGGGTCTAAAAAAAGCATCTCATTTACTTACAGGTCTCACATATTTTTAATATTAAAAAAAACGAAATGTAATGATATAGAATTATTGATTAATGATAGATGATTAATGGATCCTTTTTAAGAAATTTGTGAGGTATTGGGTTGAAGGAATTGAGTTCTTATTAAATATTACTATTAAAAAATTATAAATAAATGATGGGAAATGATAAATACAGCGAAGAATTGTTTAACGAATGTCTCAAGAATTGTTTTTATTGGCTGCTCAATACATTGGCCCACCATGATTTCCAATAAAATAGGTATTTAGAGGATTGACACTGTTTATTAAAACAACACATCAGCATCGTGAATTCCTCGGGATGATTTTTTTCGCTAAGTTTAGCACTGCTCATAAATGATATATACAGTATGGCTCATTTAAATACTAAAAAAATAGATTTCTCCGGTATGGAGGCTCTAAGTGCTTAATCTTTGACCCACTTTGTCAATCATAAAACTAAAATAATGCTTGCTAACTCGCTTATTAAACAAAGGCACACCAAAATATTTCTTTAGATCACTTGTCATTTGGAACTTAGATTCCTCACATATTTGTTGTCGCACATAACCAAGCACCATTTCGAGAAAAATAAACTCAGTCTTCTCTTGACCAACTTTAAACCCAATTAATGAAATTGCTTAATTTTGTTTTCATCATCGATAAAAAAAATGGTACATGCATGCATTTGTTTTTGAATCTTAACCATTTATGATATCGTATGGTCAAGTTTCACTCATCTTACTCTATAATACCAATGACTCTCACACTTGATATGCTCCCACACATACATTTATATGCTTTCATTTTCGATCATTAATGTTTGGCAAGGGATAGGAATTCACAAGGATGAACTTTCGTAAGTGACCTAATTAATTAAATTCAACTTGATGTGAAAGAGAACTATCCACCACAAATTTAATCTACTAAAGTCTCCACTTTTGACAAAGAGAATCAGTAAGAACAACTACATGCCTATTGTCACAACAAAAAACAAAACTATATGAAAATGGGAAGCACCATGCCGAAGAGTTCAATGGTTAAAAAGCTTTTATCGAAGAGGATCATATTCTATTCTTTATTCTTCTTGACTTTACTGTTACTTTCTTCTAACGTTAACCAAAATTGTCGTAGACAAGAATAACATGTGCATCTCCAAGTGTCCTTGATGCTGGGAATGATTGACTGAGATAATGACCAACTTGACCAAGTGAATTATATATATGCAGTAGTGGCAACCAATATTTTATTTCAGATAATACGAATTGTGTTAAAAATTAAATTGAAAATAGTTGCTTGTGGTTACAAGAAATTTATGCAACATTTTATAAATATAGAAAAGTTTTTAGAAGAGTAATCATAATATTTTAACATACATTTTTTTAACTTACATACATATGGTATCACGGTAAATATTTTAGAATCACGACGAGCTTCAAAATCATAGTGATTCACCTTGATTCTGACAAACACATCGTCATACGTAACAAACAATCTCTTTTATTAGTTATTATATAAATTCCGTCAAACTTGTACGGAATCCACACGAACAGTAATTTTTGTGAAATTTATATTTTGATTAAATTTTTTGATTTTGAATAAAATATAGTTATATATATTTTGTTCTTTCATATTGTAACAAATTATATTTATCTTTTTTAATTACATGAATAATATAACAAATATAATAAAATTCTTATCCTTTTGAACGACACCAACCATATAACTTTTTTTTCGGCTAATTTATTTAAAGGTATAATTAAAAATGAAAAAGCCACTCTAAAATCATAGTATAAATACAATTTTTTTTGTTTTCTTGACAAATGTCACAAAAACCCTGATATTTTTGTTGTTGAAAGGATCACATAAACACTACTCCCTCCGTCTCATATTAAGTGACACATTGATTTTGTCTCACATACCAATGCTTATTTTATCTTTAATTATCTATTAGAAAAAAAAATATGAAAATTTAATATTTGAAAATATTCATCGCGACGAATCCAACATCTTATATGATATATTTAATCAAGGGTAATCTAGTAATAGTCACACACATTTTAGACAACTTGATTACTCCAACTACTTTTCTTAATACACGTTATTTTTGTAAAATACTTCTATAAAAAGGGACGGAGGGAGTATTATTTATCTTTGTATATTAGACCACTTACAATGGCATGTTGAAATTCATTTTCAACATGTTTAATGTCATGCAATGGAGTGTTGACACTTGGTTGAAAGTGGATTGGTGTTGAATACTTTCAACATGTTGAAAGTTGTTGTGGTGGGTCCCAAAAATGTCACGCGACGCAAAATGAATGGCTGGGGCGTGCGTGCAGCATACGCGCCAGACAGGGAGAGTGGTGCCAAAAAGGTGAGCGGAGAGAGAAGGTGGGGATGGATGTGGCGCTTGCTGGTTGACTGGTTTTATTTGCAAAATTTTTATCTCATCCTAATTATTTGAACTCAATTATTTCTTTGCAAATGAATTTTTTTTACCAAAATTCATGATTTTTTTGTCAATAAATAAAATCTTGTTTCATTTGATTTGGACACATAAAAAAAAACGAAGTTTTTCACTATCTTAATATTATTATCTTTCTATTAGTTTTTCTTTTGAAGTTTTAATATTCCTTTTAGTGAAATGGATCCCAATAATAATCATTTCAACACTCAGAATTCTTCTAACAATTATTCCAACAATTACCCATTTAGCTACCAAAATTCCTATAATTATCAAAATCCAAATCAATTTTCCAACCAACGTCCTCAAAACATGCCTAATTTTGGTTTTGCACCACATTTCAACCAGTCATCCTCTTTTCCAAACTTTAATCCATATTATGGATCTATGATGGCATATTCATCTCAAACACCCCCGTTTAATGCTTATATGTCAATGGGGAATGAAAATGTTCCGAGTGTTGGTGCACCTGAATTTCTAGAATTTTCAACACAAATAACTCTTGATGGCATGACAGGTGCTAATGAAGTCACTCCAAATACAGAGGATTCAACTCCTAATCGCAAGAAAAACCCTAGATGGACCACTGAACAAAACTTGGTGCTACTTAGTGGGTGGATTAAATATGAAATGTTTCATGATTAAAGATGATTTGTATCGTACTAGTTAAGTTACTTGTGTGTCGTGTACTTAGTTTGTTGTCTTGCATTTTAAGTTATTTGTGTGCCGCATGTTTAGTTTATTGTATTGCTTTTTAAGTTATTTGTAATGTTTGTTTGTTTTGATAATGACTATTGCTATTTCTAGAGTTTATTTAATTGAAAGATGAACATTTTTATTAATTATATAAGATAAGAAAATAAAAATAAATTATTTAATTAAATTTTGTTTTTAAAAAAATTTAAAAGATAAATTGTTAAGTGTTTATTATTTTAATTTAATTATAATTGATAATTGTAATTTTATGTAATCATAAAAACAAAAATATAAAATTAAATAAGAATATGAAATAAAAAGTAGTGGGGTAGAGTGTTGAATGTTTTTTAAAAAATCATTGGAGAGTGTAAAAGTTGAATGAGTGTTGAATTATTAGGTGGAAGAGAGAATATGATGTGGAATGTTGGGAAAAAGAAAAAGAGGGTGTTGAAAATTGAAACCATTATAGATGGTCTTAGTAAAAAATATGATCAAAATATATTAGGTCAAATATGTGATCTAATATGAAAAGCCAAACTAAAAAAGAATAATGATTGCATATATAATTGAAGAAGTCCTGATAGAAATGAAAGAAACAATGCATTTATTTAGGAAAGAGGTGGTTTCTGGGGTAGGCTGCAGGCAGAAGGCAACGGTCAACCAACCTGAAAGAAAAAAAACAAAACCTTCCCCAGTTACAACTCGCACCCGTTGTGGTCCCTACTTCTTTAATAGTATTTGTATTTCTTCAAAAATAAAAGAGCAAAACAATTTCCAAAACGTCGCCTGAGAGATTCGAACTCTCGCGGGGAAACCCCATGTACTTAGCAGGCACACGCCTTAACCACTCGGCCAAAGCGACGATGATGCAAATCTTCACAATACATACATATTTAAAATATGTTACTTAACTGAAAGTAATGTTTAAAATCTATCGTATTCATATTCATGCTACAGCTGTTAAAACTGGCTACTTGCTTGGTTGTAAACTTTTTCAGTCATGGCTAAAAAAACCATTGAATATGAGCTTTACATTTGGTGTTAAAGTCTGATTTATGCAGACTTTTTGGATAGGCCTACATATTTTATTTATAATTAAAATTGTTTTTTATCAAAATAAAAAGAATTGTTAAAATTGCATAATTTCCTATCTTTGAATTTTTAATTGACTAATTTTAGTTCAAACAAAATTGAATTGAACTTGAACATGTGCTTTAGTGCACATAGTTAGCAACAACTTTTTTATAAAGTCGACTCTAGCTTCACATTCTATCTAACTTCTTTTATCTTCTTCATCCATCAAAGAAGAGTGTTGATGGTCATTTTAGATATGAAATTACTCATGTGTATGTTTTTTTTTATCTTCTTTTATCTAAGTACTCCCTCCATAACAAAATATAAGCAAAATTCAACCATTTCAGTTGTAACTAATTATAAGCAAATTGACTTTTTTTATCATATTTAAGGATAATATACCTGAAATACCCTTACTTTAATTTTTTAAATGCACACACGTTTAACAACAACACCTTGAAAATATACTACTATACCACCTTGGAATTGTCATGAGGGCAAAATAGGTTATTTAACTTAAATTAAATAACACAAACCACATTCCTTAAAAAATGTGAATTGGTCAAATTTGCTTATAAAAAGTTATGGAGGGAGTAAGTGTTAGACACAATGATCTGATTTTGTGTGAGTGTTTCTCTGTGATTTCTTTGTTTGAGTGTGATATTGTTTTGTTTACGTCTTAATGTTGCATTGTTTGGTTTTTCATCTTATTACAATGTTCGTTTGGTTCATATTGACAGATGGATTTCGATCCATAAATTCAAGAGAAATGATATTTGAACTACCATTTTGTAACAACTTTGTGACAACTTATTATCTCATACTTACATTATGTTTTTACTTTCTATCTTTATTGCTTTGATTTTTGTGTCAATACTCATATTTCTTTGTATATTTAGGTTGTCAATCAAATTGTCAACAAAAATGGTTGTTCAAATAACACTACTCAAAATTCAATCAATGACTTAAGTGTAGATGTTACAGAGACATTAATATTTGAGTCACTTTGATTTTGTCTCTTTTGGAGGTATTTTTTCATTTTATACATGCTATATTTTTTGGGAAATTATTGTTTACCCATCAATAAAAGGTGGGTAATACTACCCATGTTGAGTTGGCCCAATCAAAACAATGTATTTATATAACATTAAAAATAATAAAAAACAAACAAATAACTTTGTTTGGTGCCAACTCAGCATGAGTTGTGTTACCCACCTTTTATTGATGGATACCCAAATTGTCACCATGGTTTTTTAGTCTGTCACGGGCCGTATAGGAAGTTGATAAAAAGATTTATTATAATATGGGTTATTGCGCAACTTATTCATGTTGGGCTCTTACCTCTAGATCAAACCCTTCGAGTTCGTTCGGTTACTAACTTACTACTACCTCCGTTCCTTTTTAATTGTCACATTTTGACATTTTACACAAACCAAGACAAACTATAAATGTCACTACTTTTGATACAATAATTTATATTTTTACTATAATAACCTTATTCATTTAATATATTATCTCATATATTTCTCTCTCCGTAATAAATAACTAAGGATAATATTGGTAAAACAATATTTAAAGTTGCATTGAACTTTGAAAGTGACAGTTAAAAAGGAACAAAAAATTTCTTCAAAAGTGACAATTAAAAAGGAACGGAGGGAGTATTATAAAGGTATTTGATAAAACTACTATTATGTTTCATTTATTTGTTATACTTTTTTAATTTGTGTGAAATAAACAAATGTATCAACTGCATATCATTGTGGGAGAATAGTACCAATAGTAATACACTTCATATATTTATTTTTATAGATAAATTTAAAGGATTATTTTTTATTATTACTTTTTCCACTTTATTACTTCCTCGTGCGTCCTATGTTTTTTTTTTTCAAAAGTATTTTTTGTTCAAATTTTGTAATCTGAACCAAGTTGTAGGTATTTTCATATTGCGGAATCTGAAATTTAGCAAAACTGAGAAAATATGTTGTGATTGATATTAAAGGTCTCAGTCGACTGTCGTACGATCCACACAAAAAAAACTGCAAAGCAATTTCGGGGATCATATGAACGGTCGGCAACGATCATGATATCATAAAACACCCCTAACTAACAAATGAGAAAGAAAATGTAACAATAAATGAGAAGTGAAGAAGGAATTAATATCTTGAAGCGTGCAAGACTATTTATAGCCATAAACTTATCCTAGATTGTAACTACAGTCAAAGGAAATGTTTACAATGCCTAAACTGACCAAAAATGTATTAAACACACCACAACTATCCAAACCTTTAATGTAACGTCACCGTCCACAATCTGGGATAGTTCAGATTATAAAAAATGAATATTTCAAACGCAGCTCAAATTATATAATCCTAACTGTCCCAGACTGTATTTAAGCTTGATCTTTGGCAAATAACACATGAAAACAGTAAACGAAGTGATTCAACAACGTAAAAACAACATAATAAGAGAAGTGATGATGAAATGGAAGGTGTTCCAAGAGGTGTTTTTGAACTTGATCCAACCGACCTGCCAATCGACATATTTCTATCAGCATGGCACCTGGATCAAGTTCACAACAACCTCTTCGTGTTCAGGTCTGCAAATAATGATGAAAGGCAAAGTGTTTCAAGGATTATTTTGAGCTAGATCCTACTACCTTGCTAACTGACATATATCTATTGGCAAGACAACAAGATCTAACCCATAACAACCACTTGATGTTCATATCCGCCAGACAATTTTTCATAGTTCTTTGTTGTGTTTTACAACAAATGAACCAAACATGTCTATTTATACAAGTTATGTGCGTTGTGGACCGTAGAAAATGTCGGTGCAATGTGGACCACATAAAAATCATGTACTTGACAAATTTGGATTATACAAGCCAAACAATCCTTCACCCTACAGAATATGAGTTTTAATAAAGGAAATTTAATTTTAACGATGTACATTAAATATAACAATCTCAAATACATCAAACGAAATAATTCAATGTTGAGTATTCAGATGTTGGCTGCATGTTTTGGTAAAATCAAAGTGCTCAAGCAAAGCATCTCCATGTGTTTAAGAAGTCTTCATAAGCAAGAAAGTGGTTTTGAGGAGTTTCAGAAGCTGAAATAGCCTTCAGAAGCAGTTTTGGACCTTCAGACGCTGAACAGTGCTTCAGACGCTGAAAGTGCCTTCAGACACTGAACAGTACTTCACACGCACTGTTCAGACGTTGACCTACGTTGACCTTCAGAAGCTGGACTTCAGAAGCTGTTTTCAGAAGCTGGATTTTTTTTTGCATTAAATTTGATTCTTTCTGTGCGTATCTTTGGAAGATTTATCAAGGATTTATTCAGGCATTTAGTTTCTAGAAGGCTGATTAATTTGTTGAAGATCTTATGAAGATTGGCTTCGTGTTTTATTTTTGAATATATTTGTGAAGAATCTTTGCAAGATAGAAGTCAGAATTATATTGTTTCCTTTTCAAGCCTTGAAGAATTTTAGAAGTGTATTTCGGAGTAGATTTGTTCCAGAATTATATGATTGCTGAAGCCTATTTAAGGAGATGTGCTGCTGCTATTGATACAGAACGAAGAGAGTATTAGAAATCAGAGAATTTGAGTCTTTGTGTTTTTAAACTTAGGTTTTATTTGTACACCACTCATCTGAGTTGGTATAGAAGTTTTGAGTTATAAATCATTCTAAGCTGTGAAGTACGAATGATGTCTTTGTGTTGAAGAGTGTCTTCATTGTTTTTGAGTTGTTTTTAGAAGTTGCTGATCACTGGGTTGTGATTAAGTAATTGGGAAGTTAGTAGTGTTCTAATACTTAGGTGGTGCTCCTGAGTAGAAATCAGACTAGTGGAGATTGATTGCTAAGGCTGGGAACAGGGGGGTCTGTGTCTTGAGTCTTTCGATTAATTCCTATAGTGGATTTCCTTCCTGGATTGGTATCCTCTAGATGTAGGTGGTGTTTACACCGAACTGGGTTAACAAATTCTGTGTGTTCTTTATATTTCTGCACTTTAATTGCTGCTTCTGAACTGTTATTGATTGTGCTCTGTTTTGCAAACCATCGTGCTCTGTTTTTGTGTTCTGAACCGTTCCAGCCAGAATTTCATTCAACAACATAAAAAATGTAATAAAACAAAACATAATGGATCACGGATCAGACAAACTAACTTCTTCATCTGGTTCCTCCATTAGAGTCTTGATTTCTTCATATGTTTTGGTCCGAATCAAACTTTTCATAATATCTTCAAAAGATTTGACCAAAGAAGCGTGCAACTCGATTTGTCCTTTAGTGTTGTACTGACCAAATATCGAGAACATGGTTCTCACGTTTTCGTCGTTCCTGAGCTTCATCTAGATGAGCTGCACTCTTCCGACTGGGTCAGACGATGGACATCGGTAATCAACATCGTCCACCTTTTTTGTGTCCTTGTGGTTGAGTTGATGGTTGATTTGATCTAGCTGATCCTTCAATCCGGAGAGTGGGACATCATTCTGAACCCTGAACATATGGGGTTTCCATCCGTTATAGTAAACAACAACTAGTTTAATGTTTAAATCAATGACTGAAGTGCCCATGATTACTTGGCATGGTTTACAACATATGAAAACAAGCACGCTAATTTATCGAAATTTTGTGCATTGCGGACCACAAAAATTGTCGATACAATGTGGACCACAAAAAAATCTTGTCCTAAAGAGGTTCAGACTTCATAATCTGAATTCTCCCTCACCCTATAAAGTACGAATTTTAACACAATCTTAAACCATTTCGGATTATATAATTTAAACATTTATCGGATGTGTTTGGATTATATAATTTGAATCAGTTCAGTGTTTGGACTGTTACTTGCTCAACAAGAGTAACTCATTGAACACGACTTCTTTGGGTTTTATCAGTTTTAAAGATGGGTCAGACTAGTTTTACCACGTTTTTTGACCCTTATTTATGGACTGTTACACTCTATGCACTCATTCTTCATAAACCCCCTATAGATGTCCATCAATCTTTCACAACTTCCCATTCCAACATCACACATTCTCTCCTTCTCTTTTTTCTACAATGTGTTTCCACCGTTGACCTTTCATATAAAAAGGTTACTCTAATATTTTAGGGATTGTATGAACAGTCAACGAACATAGTGCCACTGCAAATTTGCATTATTTGTCTGGATGTGAGGTTGATCTGTCTGGATGGAAGGTTGACCATCAAAGTCTCTATCACCCTAAAAAGGAAACAAACCTTACCCCAACCTCCTTCCCCCTCAATCTTCTTGTACCACATGTTTAACATTAGGTGTTTAATTATTTTGTGTAGTAAGTTTCAATGACAATGTAAATATACTATAAAAGATATGATCTATTAATAAAATGAAAGTTTTATTTATTTTTGTCCCTTTACGTTTTGTTTCAATTTTTGGTCACTTTCAATATGTTTATATTATATGTCAATGCTATTCTGTAAACCAATATTGTTCTGTAAATCTGGGAAATACAAGTTTTCGGATTATACAAACCGAAATACTGCTCAAATTATAGAATCCGAACAAATGATATTTTGAGAAAAAAATATGGCGTGTGACGGTGCGAGAAACTCATAGGGTGAAAAAAAATAGTCTTATTTTTTATATAAAAATTTTAAGGATACATCTTTGATAATGTTGAGAGGCCAATATTTCATTTTAATGCAATCATATTTTGAAATTACTCTTCTCACTTCTCAAGTTGCTCTTTTTTCAATTGTCGTTGGCCTAGCAGTAGTTAACAGTCATTGAATACTTTTAAGATCAGTTAAATCGATGTAAAAAGTGATTGAGCCGCTCTAAATGTCCAACGACACTTAACTGTCGTTGGAAAACCGAACAACTGTTAACTGCCATTGGGGTATGTTTGGGAGCAATTTCAAAAATAAGAAGAGTAATTTTCATCATATTAAGCCTATAGTGAGGGCCCAACATGAACACACCCATATATATTAGGAGATTTTAGTGTTTTGAAAATTGCTCTTTAAGCTGCAAAAATGCTTTTCCGCACCCATTCTAGTGGGAAATCAATTTTTCCAACGTTTTCGCCGTCCAAAATCAAAATTTCTACGTAAACTATATGACCTTTCCCGAGCCCATTTAAGTGGGAATTCAATTTTTCTTTTCCAATTTTCTCCTTAAAAAAAAAAATTCTTTTCCAATTTTCATATTTTTTACAAAGAAAATCTAAGCAATACCATTAATAGTAATCAAAATCAAATAAAAAATTGAAATCGGTCACAATTTTAGAGAATAACAATATACTAGTATGTAGTTATTCCTACTAAAGTGTGAGTCACTACACGAAGTTTTCTCCTTGAAGATTCTACCGAATAGTTGTGAAAAGAAGACCATACCACACTTCTAGAAATTCTCAAGATGAATATGTGAAGTGTACGGGATTCGAACCTCGACACCTGTATATATTATGCAATGTCTATACTAGCTGAACTAAGATCACGAGAACATTTTGATTAATATTATGTCATTCACAATATTATTTAAGTCCAACTTGAGTATTACATAGTTTGTCCAAACTTATTTTTTCAAATAATATAAAAGATTTACGAGTATGTGAGAATGACTGTAAGATTTAGTTTTGAAGAAGAGTTATATCTTATCAAGTAAATTGTTACCAAAATCGACTGAGTAGCCGTCAAGGTTTTGTGCACCTTGAAGGAAAACTCAATGATCTATCAATACTGTTCAATACTTTATCTGCTCTAATTAAGTTTAAAGTAAGAAAGAAGAAAAAGTAAAAAAAAAAATGGTTTATACTTCTAATGTTAGCACCAATTTAACAATACATTTAGGGATTTATGAACAAACCAATTGTCCGAAGAATTCAAAAATTGAATCCAAATCAATTAATTTGGTTGTAATTTTTCATGTTTAAATTCGAATTTAACCAAACCAATCAAATCCGACATATATTAGTTTGGGTATCAATTTCATGTAATTTAAAATCGATTACCCAAAACCCAAGTGACACCACTATATATAACACTATATTAGTAGTGTCGTCTTAAAATATATTTCGTATCCATGTAACTTTTTAATCATTATATATTATTTTTCTCTTTTTAGCTTATGCGCATGTTTTAAAAGTATAAGCAATTTATAGTATTTGAATAATTTCTTATTTTTAAAAAACATAAATAAAATTGACTCAGATCAAACCAACTTGTTCTTCATCGATTTGGTTTAAATTTCGTGAGAATTTTTTTGCAAAAGTTGAACCAAATCCAATCGACTATTTTTTTATTGGTTTGTACTTTTCTCCCTAAAAAATTCGACCAAACCGACTAGTTACACCCATAAATACATTTGATATAGTACTGTAATCAAATTGATTATGAGGTCAATTGTTGATTTAGTCGGTCCCAATAGTGGATATGTTCTTTAAAACACAAGACTTTACTTACATCCAGCTCCCACTAGTATTGTAACCAAGTGATTAAACTCAATCGCTAATGAGCTTCATCTAAGAACAAATCATTTGAAAGAATCTAAATTCGATTTCTAGGTCTAAAAGGTTTACTTATCTCCTAAGTGAACTCCAAATTACCATGACATATTCTCCTAGGAACCAAAGGGTTAACACCGAACGATGTTTGCTGGTTGTTGGTAGTTTAAAATATGTAAGATAGTGGTTTGAGCATATTCAAGATGAATAATCGCCTGAGGCCTATATTTGTTGAAGGCGTCCATCATTATTTTTTGAGTCAAACATAAAATCAACGTTGTCAAATTGCAGGTCATAAACCTACTTAATAGCATGATAAAGACAAAACACTTACCCAAATCAATTGTAGACTCCGGAGATAACCACATAGTTTAGACGAGAACGAATATCCCTTAAAACTCAGCTAGTTATTAGTGTTAGCCTAATGTGTCTGGATTTTTTTTATAATGAAGGGTATTTCAGTAACTGCACAAGAGGCTATAAAAGGCCCAAACCACCATTCTCTCCTCATTTTTTCACCTTCTTTCCCACACCATCAGAATCACTACTCCCTCCCACTCTCCTCTCCCTCACACCTACTATCTCTCTCTCTCAAGCACCATCCACCAAAAATTCACTCAAACAAGTGGAAATCAACATGAAAATGAGTTTTTAGGAATCCTTAGGGTGATGGGAAACTTATGCATGTTGTGTTGGACAAGAGAGCAGCAGCTAGGGCTTGGGTTTTGGGCTAGGAATGGAGCTTTTGAAAGATTTCAGAGTTAATTGTGTAGTTCCTAATAGTTTAGCTTTTTCCCATGGTTAAATTTTGAGCATAAGTTGTGAGAAAACTATGAATTTTGACATATAAGCTATGATAGGATTTCCCCATGTAATGCATGATGTTTAATTGTGTTTATGTTTCGTTGCATGCTTGGAAAAATTACTGGTTTTGATTCTATGGTGTTGGATTAAGTATTTTTATGAGTTTGGATGCAAATAAGTACTTTTGCCATGCTGAAAAACAGGTTTTTAACACAGGGTATTCGATTACCCCCTGCTGGTAATCGATTACCAGCTTGAATTTTTCAACTGCAAATCTTCCAGTAATCGATTACGTGAAAGTGGTAATCGATTACCACAATGCAATTTTTCAAAATCTGCATAGCAAAACACTGGTTTTGGTTCTTGGACTGTTTTAAACCCCCTCCAAACTCTTCCTTCACACCATATGAATCTTCTTAAGGGTAATCAACATATCAACACGATAAATTCATGATGCATCACAAGAGAGTGAAAATGTATTATGTATGCTCTTTCCGGGTAGGTTACGAACGGGGAAATTATTTACATGTTAAAGATGGGATCACTACGTCTTTATTATCAAATTATGAATATTTAAAAATACGTATAAGTCGTGTCTTTTGTTGTCCACGCCAGTGGAACATGGAAGGTTCACACCAGTAGGACGGGACACTTTCCATAAAGGTGGCCCGCACGAAGACAAGAGGAGTCCGATGTTAGCCTGACAAGATAGGAATTTTCACCGGTCATGTTATGGGGATGTATTCGGGGTTACTCCACTCGGATTCATTCTGTAAAATGAACCCAGATTTAACGATGATTGTTACGCGCTGACATAAATTATTATGATATGATATGACTTTATATGATATGCAACATGATAGAATACAACCTGTGATCTTAGATTTCCCCCTTGATCACTATCACCTAGGATATGTGGAGCTCACCGAGACATTATGTCTCATCCCAATCCCTTTAATTTATTTTCAGGTACTAAGGTGGCACGTAGCAAGGGTAAGGAGAAAGCTACTGACTAATCATGCATTATCTTTATTATGTTATAGTTTATTTATGATATCATGTTATGTACTCAGACTACGTGTTCATGTCGTAATTTCGTACTCAGATTATGTATTGATATTGTGTACTCGCCAGTTAGTACTTTATCATTCAGACAACTATGTATTTATGTACTTCAGTTGTATTGACATGTATTCGAGACATACACGTGTTATCAGTTTCCTTTCAGACTTAAATTTTTTGTATTGTAATTTAATGTATCCAATACGAAATTTAACGTTTGTACGATAATTCTGTTGGAACAAAATGTATGAACAACTCTCTTTTGGATAGGGGGAGATTGTTGGAACAAAATGTATCAACAACTCTCTTTTAGGTTTTGATGATAACAAAGTGTTAAAAAGAAAATTGGTATTGCTAATGCTTTGTTCTAAGTGTGCAGAACCATGTTCTCAATGTTTGTAATTAATATTGGTTTTGGAAGAACAAGCTAAGAGCAAGAAGGAAAGCATTGAAGCTTATGTTGCAAGGCTGAAGCAATTCTGGGTCTGAAGGTGCTTCTGAAGACTGGGTCTGAAGACTGCGTCTGAAGAAGTGAGTCTGAAGGCAGCTTCTGAAGGGAGAGTCTGAAGGCAGCTTCTGAAGGTCAACAGAAGTCAACGTCTGAAGGCAGCTTCTGAAGGTCAACAGAAGTCAACGTCTGAAGGGTGCTTCTGAAGGTCAACAAAAGTTAACGTCTGAAGACCAGCTTCTGATGAACAGTGTGTCTGAAGCCTGCTTCTGAAGGAGTGCTTCTAATCCGTACGTCTGAAGACCAACTTCTGAAGAGAAGCTTCTGAAGTCTGAGTTCCTGAAGTAGCAGCTGTCACAATCAGCATTAAATGCCTGGAATGTCAGAACAACAGTTGTCTCCTTGGCTCAAACATTCCCCAGCTTTTAGGAAAGAATTCAAACTTTGTGTGCTCTGTTTTTACGCACACAATGTCAGCTAAACATAACCTCTCTTGCAACAGCTCTCTTGCTGAAATCTTGGGCAATCTCAACAGCTCTTTTATTCTCTATAAAAGGGTGAAGTTTTGAAGAAGAATTGCCAAGACTCTGTACAGAAAAACAACCTGCAATAACCAACAAGCTTACACTCTGTTTTTCGTATCTGTCACAAAACAACCTAGGAATTCTTACAATTTGTTTATCTTAGAATTCCTTAAGTGTTAGAGTCTTAACTGAGTTGTATTTTGTGAACACCTCTGATATTTGATCAAGTGTTCAACACAAACTTATTTTCTGTTGTAAAATCAGTTTGATACCCAAAGTCTTAGCCTGCGTGCTAAGCAACCAGAAGTCTCTTTACTTTGTGTATTGAGCAATTAGAAGTCTCTTGACTGTGTCTTGAGCAGGGAAGTCTCTTAGCTTGTGTGCTTTGAGCAAGGAAGTCTCTTAGCTTGTGTGCTTTGAGCACGGAAGTCTCTTGACTTAGTGTCTTGAGCAATTTGAAGTCTCTTAGCCTGTGTGCTTTGAGCAAGGAAGTCTCTTAGCTTGTGTGCTTTGAGCAAGGAAGTCTCTTAACTTGTGTGCTTTGAGCAGGGAAGTCTCTTGACTATGTGTCTTGAGCAATTGTAATCAGTTTGATTATAGTTAAAATCTCTTGTTAGTAACAAGGGGACTAGACTACTTCCAACTTGTGGAAGAAACTAGTATAAAAACATTGTGTCTCTCTTTCCCTCTCTCTTTTAAGCTTTGTATCCGCTGCACTATCAACTCTGAAAAGGTTCAGAACTGATCAACATCAGATTCTGAACTTAACTTAAGCTTTAGAAGAAAGAAATAGGAAAAACTTCCCACACACAATTCAACCCCCCCTTCTTGTGTGTTTTTCTCACATTCAGTTGGTATCAGAGCCCCTGGTTCTGATATTTAATCACTTAACAGTGAGTCAGTATTGATCCTGAGAAAAACATGTCTTCTGATGGTTATGGTGAATCTACATCCAGAAGTGGTGGTGGTGACTATGGTTCAAGAGAAAGGAAATCTTATTCACACCATAAACCTCCTGTGTTTAATGGTGATCCTGAAGAGTTCTCTTGGTGGAAAAGCAGGATGTACAGTCACATCATTGGAATAGATGATTCCTTATGGGATATCATAGAAGATGGAATATCCATTCCAGTTGATGAAGAAGGAGTTGCCATTAACAGAAGAAGCCTGAGTGATGCTGAGAGGAAGATCTACAGAAAACATCACAATGTAAGAGATATCATTGTGGACTCCTTACCCCACAATGAGTATCTTAAACTGAGTGATAAATCAACAGCAAAGGCCATCTTCACTTCTCTATGCTCTAACTATGGAGGAAATAAAAAGGTTAGAGAAGCAAAGGCAAACCTTCTAGTTCAGCAGTATGAGCTGTTCAGAATGTAGGAGAATGAAAATATTGAGAACATGTTCTCAAGATTTCAGACTCTAGTTTCTGGACTTCAGATCCTGAAAAAGAGCTACACTACTGCTGATCATGTGAACAAGATCCTCAGAGCTTGCCATCTAAATGGAGACCTAAGGTGACTGCTATTGAGGAAGCTAAAGATCTAAATACTCTAAGTATTGAAGATCTTATAAGCTCTCTCAAGGTGCATGAACTTGGACTTAATGAAGATGAACCAGTTAGAAAGTCTGAGTCTGTAGCACTTAAATCCAAAGGAAACTTTTCAAAAGCCCTAAAAGCTTCAGAATCTAATGAAGAATTTCCTGAGGGAAGTTCTGAAGAGGATTCAGAAGCTGAGGAGCTAGAAATGCTTTCCAAAAGATTTAAGTCCTTGCTGCAAAGACAAAAGAAATTTTCTAACAGGAGCAGCAATTTCAAAGGATCTAGTTCTAAGAAGGAAGAACAAAAGGGCTGCTTAAACTGCAAGAAAACTGGTCATTTCATGATTGAGTGTCCTGAGCTTCAAAAGAAGAAATCCAGAAAGAGCAACTTCAAAGACAGATTCAGAAAAAGTCTTATGGCTACTTGGGATGAGTTTGTCAATGAATCTGAGTCTGAGGATGAAGATGAAGAAGAAGCTAACCTGGGTTTGATAGCAATAGTTTCATCTGATGAGGAATCTGGATCAGAATCTGACATGGAAAATGAAGAAAAAGCCAATTTGGAATTGGTGGCAAATGCAGCTTCTGATACAGAATCAAGTTCAGACTCAGATGATGATAATGAGGTATATTCTGAACTCTCTAGATCTAAACTTATTGAAACAGTCAAGGAGTTTATGAACCACCTCAGGAGCAAGTTAATTCAATTTAAATCTTTGAAAAAGAAAAATAACTTGCTGGCTGATGAGAATCTTCAACTTCAGAATCATATCAATGAGATTGATGAAGAAGTTAAAGAACTCAGAGAAATGGTTCATAATAAACCTGATGAAGTTCCTAGTGAACATGAAATTGCTCTTCATGATTTTATCTTGACTGGAATCAACAGAAGCAAGATTGCTTCCATGATTTATAATATCAGCAGAAATAAAGGAGAAGGAATTAGGTTCAAAAATGACTCATTTAAGTTTTCAAATGAAACAAACCTTCCATCCTGTTCTGATGATAGTATAAAAGGCACTAAGGTATTGTTTGTACCTGCATCTGAAAATTCTGAGAATCAGAACTTATCAGAAACTGAGACTGCTGAGTCTGAAGTTTTGAACTGCTCAGAATCTGAAACTTCTGACCCTAAGGGAAAGATGAAGGCAGAAGTTAAAGCTTTGCCAAAGTCTAAACCAAAAGGTCCTAAGTCTAAGACTATGAGAAAATCAGACTCTAAACCTGAAAAGGTTCAAAGTCTGAAGAGTTTAGAACCTGAGACAAGCAAGTCTCAGAATCTGGGAAATTCTGATTCTAATTTTCAAAAGGCTGTGTTTAATAAACCAGTTTGTACAAAACCTTTTCAAAACAAGAATGTCAGGCAAAGCAAACAAAAGAAAGCCAATCTGTCAATTAATTCTGGTTGTATTAAGAAAGGTCAGAAAGTCTGCCTTGTGTCTGAAGCAAACAAAACTGCAGTTTTTAACAACTCAAAACCTTCTACTTCTGAATCCAAGATTCTGAACAAATCAGAATCAAAGACTCTTAAGTCTAAAGTTCTGAAGAAAACAGAACCAAAGTGTTCAATGGTTCAGACTCTAAACAATTCAAAACCAAATACCTTCAGGTCTCAGGTTCTGAAGAAATCTGAGTCAAGACCATTGAAAACTCAGGTTCTGAAGAACTCAGTTTCTAAAACGAAGACTTATTCAAGATTAAAGGATTCACATCCAAAGTATCTGAAGAAGTCTGAGTTCTATAACTCCAGACATAAGGTGCAAAAGGCTAAACCTTTCAGAACTAACCCTAGAGGACCCATATGGGTACCCAAGTCAGAAATCATTTATGTTGCAGATATGATTAAATGCCAAAGAAAAGGTGAAGTCCTGGTGCCTGGACAATGGCTGCTGGCATTGCAGAACAAAAGACAAGTCTATATTCCAAACTCTGATCATGAAAGAGGGAGGAACTGTGGAATCTGGAGGAAACCACAAAGACTGGACCATTGGTGTTGAGCTCTGCAGAAGCTGATACTTCTCCTAAAGCAAATCAAGAACATTGCTGGAACAAAAATGGGTGTTCAGCAACAAACTAAATGAACAAGGAGAGGTAGATCAGAAGCTCACACAAAGGTATGATTGTTCTCAGTTATACTTAATAGATTCTACATAAGTTGGAAATATATCATATTCATAAAAACAACATAACTTTCTTTGTGATAATACTGTTGTAATCTGTTGGTCAAAAATTCCAATTCACATTCAAGAGCCAAGCAGTTTTGAACTTAAACTTCATTTTATTAAGAGATTTTGTTCAGAAGATAAATTTATATTTATTGAAAAAGGATCTGAACAATGCATTTCATCTCTTTGAAAAACCTGCTTGACTCTGAATAAGAAACTGAGAATTTGAGCTCATCAGAAGCTATGACTTAACAGACACTCACCTTGAGAGTCTGAAAATAGTTCAGCTTCTGAAAAACATCAGAATCCGAGTTTCAGAATCAGAATTTTTGAACTTCTGATTAAACTCATCATAAGTGGACATTTTACACATGGCCACTAATGAGAGTGAATCTGAACTGTTGTTCAACACTTGGTCAGAATCTGATAAGTAATAACAGCTGGGCAGTGATGAATTAAGCTTTGAAAGTTACACTTTGTCCCTCCCAAAGTCATCAATATTCAACTGTGTTTTTCTGTTTTCAGTTTTGAAATGGTTTAATAAAAACACAAACACTCTTTCAAATTTTCATCTTAAATGCTCAAATTGGATCAGACATGTGAAGGTGAGAAAAACACACACACAAGAAGGGGGGGTTGAATTGTGTGACTCAAAAACTAAGATCTTTTCTTTTCAAAACTAAGGTTAAGTTCAGAAGCTGATATGAATCAGTTCTGAACTGTTATCAAGAGTTATGCAGCGGTTCAAATAATGAAAAGACAAAGGTAAAGGGAGACACACAGGATTTATACTGGTTCCTTCTCAATGTGAGAAGTAGTCCAGTCCCCTTGTTTTCCAACAAGAAAGTTCCACTATAATCTGAAGATTACACTTTGCTCAACCACTAAGGAAGAGACTTCCAGTTGCTCAATCACAAAGAAGGAGGCTTCTAATGCTCAACCACCAAGGAAGAGGCTTCCAATGCTCAAGACACCAAGTCAAGAGACTTCCCAATGCTCAAGACACTTAAGTCAAGAGGCTTCTAACTTAGACCACAAAGGAATGAGGTTACAAATGCTCAGTATACAGACTGAGACTTTAGGGACCAAACTGGTTTACAAGTAAAGGAGTTTGGGTTGAACACTTGATAAAATATCATAGGTGTTCTCTTAATACAACATAGGTTAAGACTCTTAACCTTAAGAAATTCTAAGTTACAAGACTGAAGAATTTCTAAGAGTTTTTGAACTTGACAGTTTTTACACAGAAAACAGAGCACAGGTTCAGCAATTTGTTTCAAGAGTCTTAGACAAATTTCTTCTTCAAATCTTCTTCCTTTTATAGATGAAATATAGCTGTTGAAGATTTGCTTGATTTGAGGAAAGAGGCGTTGCAAATTGAGCTAGGATTTCTGCAAATGTGTGCTGCACTTTTTCAAACAAACCAGAGTAGCAACCATTTTTGAAATGGCCTACCTTAAAAGCTGGAGAATGTCTGGGTCAGGGAGACAACTGTTCCATTGGGTTGTTCTGACACATCCAGGCATTAAATGCGCACAGTACCACTTGCTTTTAGCCACATCAGCCTTCAGAAGCTTCTTTGTGTGAACAGTGCATCAGAAGCACTGAACATCAGAAGCTGGCTTCAGGATCAGAAGCTGGTCTTCAGACGTTGACTCTGCGTTGACTTCTTCAGAAGCACCCAGACTTCAGAAGCTGCCTTCAGACTCAGAAGCTGCACTTCAGGAGCACCACTTCAGGACCACTTCAGAAGCACTACTTCAGGAGCACTTCTTCAGGAGCACTTCTTCAGACCCAGTTTCCTTCTAGCTTTGCAACATTGCTTCTTTGCTTTCCTCTTTTGCTCTTAGATTGTTCTTTCATAACCATTATTAGTTTCCAATCAATAAACACGTGGTTCTGAAATCACTTGAACAAAGTATTAGCAAATAACCAATTTTCTCTTTAACACTTTGTTATCATCAAAACCATAAAGAGAGATATGTTTACACATAAATGTTTCAACAATCTCCCCTTAATTTATAAGAGACTTGTGATAAGTGGCAAATTATGAATAAATCCATGTCTTTTATAATGCCTTTTAGTTACTTGTTGTGCAAGTTATCTTAGGAAAAGCATGGAATTTATGAATAAATGCCAATTATTCTTTATATATCTCATTCTTCCCCATTTGTGTAGGAAAAAGCAAGCCAGGACCTGAACATCAAAAGAATTATTGAAGAGAAGCATGAAGACATTCGCCTAGCGATCCTAGGGCGATTGCAGAGCGAAGTATATCAGAGAATTTTCGCCAAGCGATGGAACAGCGAAAGGTTGGCGAAGGTAGGCAGAGTGTTCAGCTGGAACAGTAACTGCTACCTTCGCTCAGCGATCCTACAGCGAAAGGTTAGCGAAGGTAGGCAGAGAGTTCAGCTGGAACAGTAACTGCTATATTCGCTAAGCGACGGAGAGGCGAAAGCTTGGCGATTCAAGACAGGGATTTTTTGGAACAGGGGAAGCTATTTTCGCCCAGCGATATTTTGGTTCGCTCAGCGACATCATCAAGGCGGTCTAACTGTAGAAGATGACGTGGCAAATCTCTATTGGCTGTTTTGAATTGTTCGCTGAGCGATGATACGTATCGCTGAGCGAAAGTGTATTTATCAGTTTAGTATTTAAGCTATTTTCAGTTTTTAGGTTAAGAAGTTACTATTGTATTACTTATAATTTTACACGAAATTTAAGAGCTTATTCCTAAGAAAGAGAGATTAGGCATAGAAGGAGGAAAGCTTCAAAATAGCAAGTAACTTTGGATTGAAGAAGACATTTTAGAAGCTTTGAGACATCAAGCTCTACTAAATCTTCATCTTCCTTTCTTATTTTGCAAGTGTTGTCATGATAATGATCAACCAATCTCCTTTGTTGGGATTGATAGGTAATCAATCACTCATGTTGTAAACTTTTGATTATTCAATATATGATTCTAGCTATTTTTATATACCATTGAATTTCTTCTTGCTTTTCAATCATATGTTTGATTTAAATGTTGTTGAAAAAGACTTTTGAATCTAGGTTTAGAATGATTTTCTATCAAGATAAGAAATTCTAGAAATGGGATTTGGTTTTGATAATTACATTATAGTATTGGATCATAATGCTTTTGGATCGTTTAATAGATTAAGAAATCATCGATTAAACGATACAATCGATATCAAAACGTCATTTGGGAAATCAATGATGTTGTGAGCAATACGTAATAATGTCATATATAAGAAAACGCTAGAACTCGTATTTGTAATCAATCGGATATAAACGATGTTTGATTGATGAAAGCTAATCCTAACACCTTCTATGTCCTATGACTCTACCATTTATTTATTATGTTTTAAAATTACGAGTAGTGTAGTACAAAAACAAGTAAACCCTAACTTAAAACGATAATCGAAGTTGAACGGTTTATGATATCACATTAATCCCTGTGGAACGATATAAAAACTAATACTTGCTTTCGAAGTACTAACAAAATGGCGCCGCTGCCGGGGATTAAAGTTTTTGATGTTATAATCATTGCAACTTTAATTATTGTTTTAAGCAATTTTGCACAAAATTCTTTTATGTATATAACTAATACTCTTATCCATCTTGTTTGCTAATTCTTTGTGGTCAGATTATTGAAATCGTTTATGCGAGGTCAAGTTTCCGAGGACCAACTTCTTTTTGATTCCGAGATTGAAAGAACAGCTCGTAGAGCCAATAGCAAGAATCGGAGAAAGAAGCAACAAGCTAAGAGGAGGCAACAAGAGGAGAGTTCTGTTTCTAGTCAATCATCTAGTCCTAATCCAAGCCAAGAGTTACAAATGGCTGCAGCTGGAGATGGTTCAGGAGGTTCTGGGGTTCCATGTACTAACAGTCCACGTCGTTTTGCACAATTGGGGAAAGCAACGCGGACTACCAAGCAAACGGAGATGAAGACGGGGATATTGCAAATTCTATATGCTAATCCATTCTCAGGATTAGACCATGAAGACCCGTTCCAACATCTCACTAAATTCTATGAGATTGCGGGAACCCTCGGTGAGACGGAAAATAATGAGGAGGCAATGTGGATGAGAATGTTTCCACATTCATTGATAGGCAAAGCTAAGGAGTGGTACTTGGACCAACCTCCGACGGTTATGACGAACTGGAATACACTTGAGGAGAAATTCCTTGAGAGGTTCTTCCCTCAGAATCGGTTTATGGAGGCGAAGACTACCATTGCAGTGTTTTCACAAGGTACAAGTGAAACACTATGTGAAGCCTGGGAGCGTTTCAAGTCAATGCTCAGACGATGTCCGAACCATGGATTTGATGAGTTAACACAAATTCATCTCTTCCGGAACGGAATGCAACAACAATCAAAGCTTTTGCTTGACGCTGCAGCTGGTGGTTCTTTAATGGCCAAGAGCGCGGAGGATGCTGTTGCTATTATAGATAGAATGGCGTTGAACGATCACCAAGCTCATCACAACCGGAGCCAAAGCCAAAGGAAGACAGGAATCTTAGAGTTGGGAACTAATGATGCGATCCTTGCACAAAACAAGTTGCTCACGCAACAAGTGGAAGAGTTGACGAAGAAAATGGCCAACCTTCCCCAACAAATGAAGGACATTCAGAACGAGCAAAGAAGACAACATCAAGTCGCATCTTGCGAGCTTTGTTCGGGAGACCATCCAACCGGATTCTGTCCACCCCCCACAGAAGAGGTAAGCTATGTTGGTAATCAACCAAGGCCTCAACAATTCCAAAACCAATTCCAAAGCCATCCAAACAACTTCCCAAGAGGGAATAACCCAAATTATGGCCAAGGTTGGAGAGGAGAAGCTGGGCAGTACAACCGACACCCTTACCAGAACTATAACCAATATCAACCTCCACAACAAAACCGCAACCAATCCACTGATGAAACCCTCAATCTATTCATGCAGCAGTCAATGGCCAACCAGAAGAACACGGATGCGTCCATTAAAAATCTGGAGACGCAAGTGGGTCAATTGGCACAACAACTTTCCCAAGCTACTCAACAAGGCGGAACCTTTACCGCCAACACACAAACCAACCCGAAGGATCATGCGTCATCATCGAAATGACAATTAAGTCATTTTGATGAGGAAGCCCTTGCAACAAGAGACAAAGAAAATTGCAAGGCAATAGCTACAAGGAGCGGGAAGGTAATTGGCCAAGGTATAGGGGATAATCTTGAAGTAGAAAGAAGGGTTGTTGAGAATGAGGTGAAGGAGAAGGATGATGATGAAGGACGTGAGGAAGAAGCGGAGGATGTACATATAGAGGATGTAGAAGTAGAAAAAAATAATAAGGATGTAGTTGAAAATGAAAACATTGTATGGAAGAAGGATGTGGTGAAGGAGAAGAGCAAGAAGCAAGATATAGTGAAGAATGCACCAACACCGCACCTACCTTACCCAACTACACCAGCCAAAAAAGAGAAGGAGAGGCAGTTTGCTAGGTTCCTTGAAGTTTTCAAGAGATTACAAATCAACATACCATTCTCAGAAGCCTTAGAGCAAATGCCTACCTATGCCAAGTTCATGAAGGAAATCCTTTCCAAGAAGAGAAGGTTCAATGAAGAAGAAACAATTTTGCTAGATGCAAATTGTAGTGAGATCATCCAGAACACATTGGCAAGAAAGAAGAGAGATCCGGGCAAAGTTACATTGCTCGTGTCCATTGGCAATGTTGATGTCGGCAAGGCACTTATTGATTTGGGTTCAAGCATCAACTTAATACCACTATCCGTTGTCAAAAGGATAGGTCATATAGTTGTGAAGAGAACCAACTTAACCTTGCAATTAGCCGACAAATCCTACACTCGTCCATTGGGAATTGCTGAAGACGTGTTGGTGAAAGTCGACAAGTTCTTGTTCCCCGTCGACTTTGTAGTGATGGATATTCCGGAGGATGATGATGTGCCACTACTTCTTGGGAGAACTTTCATGCAAACGGCACGGATGATGATTGATCTTGACGGAGGCTTAATGAAGGTCCGTGTGGACGATGAAGAAGTCAATTTCAACATCCATGAAGCCATGAGATTCCCTAGTGATAAAGCTGCGTGTCTCAAGATGGATGCAACGGAAGAATTGATAGTTGATACGAGAAACCAGTTGCATGACTTAACACATCTTGAGAGAGTTTTGACAAACGCACTAAGTATCCTAGGAGAAGAAGATGAGCATGAGCTTGAAGAGTGTTTGAAGGAGCTCGATTCGTTGAAGGAAATTCCTCCTCACAAAGCCAAAATCGAGGAATTGACGAATGATGCTAAAGTAGAAGAAGTGAAACCGGAGATGAAGATATTGCCCTCACATTTGAAGTATGTGTTTCTTGACAAAGAGGGTACCAAACCGGTGATCATTAGTAGCTCCTTATCAAACCACGAAGAAACAAGATTGGTCGAAGTTTTGAAGTCCAACAAGGAAGCAATAGGTTGGACACTATCCGACTTAAAAGGGATAAGTCCTTCCTATTGTATGCACAAGATCATGATGGAAGAGGATTATAAGCCGGTGGCACAACCTCAAAGACGGCTAAACCCAAACATGAAAGAAGTAGTCCGGAAAGAAGTAGTGAAGCTACTAGAAGCCGGCATGATATATCCGATCTCGGATAGCTCTTGGGTTAGTCCGGTTCAAGTTGTCCCTAAGAAGGGAGGTATGACGGTTATCACGAATGAGAAGAATGAGCTCATACCGACGAGAACCGTGACCGGTTGGAGGATGTGTATTGACTACCGGAGGTTGAACAAAGCAACTAGAAAGGATCATTTTCCTCTACCATTTATGGATCAAATGCTAGAGAGGCTGTCAGGACAAGCTTTCTACTGTTTCCTTGACGGGTATTCGGGCTACAATCAGATATCGGTGAATCCAGACGATCACGAGAAGACTGCTTTTACATGTCCTTTTGGGGTATTCGCATATCGACGCATGCCGTTCGGTTTATGTAACGCTCCAGCAACATTTCAAAGATGCATGCAAGCTATATTTGCCGACTTGATAGAGAAAAGCATTGAAGTGTTCATGGACGACTTCTCAGTTTTCGGGTCATCATTTGAATTATGCTTGGAGAATCTGGATACGGTACTGAAACGGTGCAAGGAAACCAACTTGGTGCTCAATTGGGAGAAGTGTCACTTCATGGTAACCGAGGGTATTGTCCTTGGTCACAAGATCTCCTCAAAGGGTATCGAAGTTGATAAAGCTAAGGTCGACGTGATAGGAAAACTTCCACCACCAGTCAATGTCAAAGGAATCCGAAGCTTCCTAGGCCATGCCGGGTTTTATCGGAGATTCATCAAAGACTTCTCAAAAATCGCAAAGCCATTGAGCAACCTGCTCAACAAAGATAAGTCTTTTGATTTTGATATTGACTGTTTGAATGCATTTAATAGTTTAAAGGATAGCTTAACATCCGCACCCATAATCACCGCACCAAACTGGATTTATGATTTTGAACTTATGTGCGATGCAAGTGATTATGCGGTGGGCGCGGTGTTAGGTCAACGCAAAAACAAAATTTTTCATGCTATACACTACGCAAGTAAAGTTTTAAATGACGCACAAGTCAATTATGCTACCACTGAAAAAGAATTACTTGCCATAGTGTTTGCATTAGAAAAATTTCGTTCATATCTCATAGGTTCGAAAATTGTTATTTGGACTGACCATGCAGCTATCAAGTACTTGATTACCAAACCCGACTCAAAGCCGAGACTCATCCGTTGGATGTTGCTACTCCAAGAGTTTGATTTGGAGATTAAGGACAAGAAGGGGACTGAGAACCTAGTAGCTGATCACCTGTCCAGATTGGTGAACAAAGAGATAACGAAGAATGAAAGGGACATCCTTGAAGAGTTCCCGGATGAACAATTGCTTATGGTGCAAGAAAGACCATGGTTCGCGGACATGGCCAATTACAAAGCAACGGGTTTCATTCCGGAGGATTATACTTGGCAAATGAAGAAGAGGTTGTTGAGAGACGCCACTCAATTCATTTGGGATGACCCATACTTATTCAAGATTGGAGTAGACCACTTAATCAGAAGATGTGTTGCTAGAGAAGAAGCCAAGGACATCATGTGGCATTGTCACAACTCGCCATATGGTGGTCACTACAGTGGAGAAAGAACTGGAGCTAAAGTTCTTCAAGCTGGCTTTTATTGGCCCTCGTTGTTCAAGGACTGTTATGAACATGTGAAAGAATGTGAGAGTTGCCAGAAGACCGGAGGGATTTCAAAGAGGAATGAAATGTCTCTACAAAGTATCCTTGAAGTCTTCGATTGTTGGGGTATTGACTTTGTAGGGCCATTTCCATCTTCTTTGAACAACGAGTATATTCTGGTGGCTGTCGACTACGTGTCAAAGTGGGTTGAAGCAATAGCATCTCAGAAAGCCGACAGCAAAACGGTGGTCAAGTTTCTGAAAAGAAACATCTTCTCCCGATTTGGAACTCCAAGAGTGCTAATAAGTGATGGAGGTTCACACTTCTGCAATCAGCAGTTAGCAAAAGCACTTGAGCACTATGGAGTAAAGCACAAGGTAGCTTCACCATACCATCCACAGACGAACGGTCAAGCCGAGGTATCTAACCGAGAAATCAAGCGGATACTTGAGAAGACCGTGTCATCTTCAAGAAAGGATTGGGCGATGAAACTGGACGAAGCGTTGTGGGCCTATAGGACCGCATACAAAGCTCCTACGGGTTTCACACCATTCCAGTTGGTGTATGGGAAAGCGTGCCACTTGCCGGTCGAGTTGGAGCACAAAGCGTTTTGGGCGCTCAAGTTTTTGAACTTTGATCAAGAGCAAGCTGGGGAGAAGAGGAAACTTCAAATGCATGAGTTAGAGGAGATGCGTGACCAAGCCTATCAGTCAAGCAAGCTCTATAAGGAAAAGGTTAAACGGTATCATGACAAGAAGATCATGAAGAGGGAATTCAGACCTGGTCAAATGGTCCTGCTGTTCAATGCAAGGCTACGACTATTTCCGGGTAAATTGAAATCCAAGTGGTCCGGTCCGTTCATGATAAAGGAAGTAAAGCCTTATGGAGCTGTGGAACTTGAGGATCCTATCACAAAGTCGACATGGACAGTGAATGGACAAAGGCTGAAGCCATACTTTGGAGGTGAAGTTGTTCGGCACACGACAACAATTTCTCTCATTGATTCTTACACTTAAGCGAATCAGGCGTCGATCTAATGACGTTAAACAAGAGCTTGTTGGGAGGCACCCCAATTTTGTAAGTATTTTACTGCTTTGCATTTTAGTTTAGGTCATTTTACATTCAAAATCAGAAACTAGTCCAAAATTCAGAATTTTAAATTTTACCTGTCATGGATCGCCTAGCGAAACATACGTTCGCTCAGCGATAATTATAGGTCAGTTTGACCAGTTTGACCGAAGTATTTTCGCCTAGCGATGCAACTTTCGCTCAGCGAAAATACGAAGGCAGACAGTTCCTGTTTCCAAAGCCAGACAGGTCCTGTGCCCTCATTAATGCACCCCAACCGTTTCCAACCACCCCAGTAAACCAAAAACGTTTTGGCTTTCATTCTTTCATTTCTTCCATCATTTCTCACAAAAACCTTAATAAACCTTTCAAATTCCTCTAAAAATATTTTAACCCAAAAACAAATCCAAGCCAGATTAAGAAAGCACTGCATTTCATCTCTACATATCACTCTTAATCAACAGGTTTGATCTTTATTCTTGCTTTCTTTTGAATTTTCGAATTTGGGTTAAATGTTAGATTTGATTGAATAGGTTGCTTTTATTAAGATGTTTAGTGTTTAGATGCTGGTTAGATTAGAGATTAATTTAGATTAGATATGAACTAGAATAACAACATCAATGCCATGCAGAAATCGAATTTTTGAATCACTTTTTGAAAAATACCCATTTTGTGTAAATTTGAAATAAACTTGGGTTTAAGATGTTTGTATGCCATAGTTGTTATTATATCTCATTTCTAATAGTATTGGGTGTGTTAGGTTGTGATTAGAAGTAATTAGAGGTAGTTCAGGCAGATTTTCAGAAAAATTTTTCAATTTCTGCGTATTTTCGCTAGGCGAAAGTATGATCGCCTAGGCGAAAGTTCATCTGGAAAACCCAGAAAAGATGAACATTTTCGCCTAGCGATTGTCTGGATCGCTAAGCGATTTTACCCAGAAAATTTTAAAATTTTCTAATTTTTGATCTGAGTTTTTCAAATTGATTTTATACTAACCTCTATCAATATTTGTGTTCTGTGTGTTTTTCCTGTTTATTTTGCAGCATGGCACCTAAATCCAAATCTACCGGAAGCAAAAGGAAGGCGGGAGAAGGATCTTCTCGTGCATCCGCTCCCTTTGATGCTAGTCGCTTCCGGAGCGCACACCACGCTGCTAGGTACCAGGAGTTGCTTCAGAGGAAATTCTTACATGAGAAAGAGTTCATCATCAGTCCTCAAGGGAAATACACGGGCATTTTGGGGATTTTTGAGAGCCGCAAGTGGGAGACCTTGGTCAGTCCTCCGACGAATATCAACGCTGATATTGTCAGGGAGTTTTATGCGAATGCAATCCCTGACAACACTGAGGACCCCTTTGAGTTCCAGACTTTTGTCAGAGGCCATGTCGTGAAGTTTCACCGCCCAGCCATCAATGCTTATTTGGGAAACCCCTTGACTCCTGCTGAATCAGAATACTTGTGTGAGTACCACACTCAGCAAGCTCGTGGCAACTGGGACCACGAAGAGATTAAGAAGGCCATTTTCAAGGAGGGAAAAGATTATGATCTGAATGCATCTGGGAGGCCTTTTAGGGCATTCAAGCAGGACATGACAATGCCAGCTCAGGTGATCCTCAACCTAATCCTACACAACATCCGACCCAAAAGCCATATGTCCTCAACCACATTGGATGTCACCCCCCTCATTTACTGTATCTTAGCTGGGAAGAAAGTGGATGTTGCCAGGATCATTGCAAAGGAACTTAAGACAGTTGCAATGAGTGGCATAACCACTGCTAAGTGTCCACTTGCCTTCCCCGGACTGATTATGGGCCTATGCCAGCAAGCACGCATCGTCCTCCCACCACAAATTCATGAGAAGATAGTAAACCCGGTGGATGATGCTTACATTGCCCGACACAATGAGGGGAGGCCAGTCAGAAGAACCCACCACCAAACCCAAGATCAGCCTGAACCATCACAAGCACAAGAGCAGCCACCTACACAGCCACAGCAGCCTCAGATTCACCAGTGGGATCCTAGGTATCAGAGTTTTACTTGGGATGCTATGGAGGCGCATTACAGAGGTCAGCTGGGTATCCAGGAGTCGCTCTACCGTATGCAGCAGCATTGGGGTGCTCCAGCAGATTCTGCTCAGCAGGTGATGACCCCGGATCAGTATCGCTCTTATGTGAACTACCCTGGGGACAGGCCATTCTACTATGGAGGGGGCAGTGGAGCTGCAGTTGCTGATGATGATGATACAGTTGCTGGTGCTGATGATGATGTTGTAGCAGCTGAGGGTTCGGATGAGGAGACTGCGAGTGATGAGGAGATGGAGGATTGAGCTGGAGCAAGACAAGGACTTGAAAGCACGCGCATAAAGTGAAAAATTCCATTTAAAGCTTTCAGTCATTATTTTTTTTGGATTGTCTGAACAATACCATGGCTTGTATAACTGAATTCCCGTACTCTGTTTCTGTATTTTGTTTTGTACTTTGCTTCTGTACTTTTAATTCCGTATTTCAATTCTGTACTTTGAATATTATGTACTTTTGGTACAAGTTGTTTAAGTTTTTGTTTATGTTAGTCTTGTGTGTTATAGCTATTTATTTTAGTATCATGTTTTAGTTAGTATAGTTAATTTTTAATTGTGTGAACCCTGTTCAAATACTCAATGCTAAATGCTTGAACTAAGCCAAAGCTATGAGCAAAAGATCAGGTGAGTGATAATGATAAAAGTTAGTGAGAAAGCGCGCAGTTAAGGTACTCGTTTCTTGTTTTTCTAGGTATATACTTGATTGTGAAATGAGTCCTTTGCACACAATGTTTATGTTACTCAGTTTTAAGTAAGCACATATTTACGTTTGAACCAATTTAGAACTAGCCAAAAATGTGAGGAATCCTCAACCTTTGTATATATATGCAGGAGACCAATACCATGTTTAACTCAGTTATATTATGTTAAATCTGTTGTTGTTTTAAATTGTGTAAAAGCATTGAAATGAACAAGGCAATTTTTTGAAATTGAGAGAAATACTTGACCAAATGAACCTACCCTGTGAGATGTGTGAGTATCTGTTAACCCATCTGAGCCTAATGGAATCAGAATTGTTAACTGTGGACTGTCAATTTAATAAGCTCATTTGCTTATTTAAATTGCCGGAGTTTGTAAAAAAATTCAGTCACAGTTAACTCTTTATTAAATTCTGATTGTTGTTTTCTTTTGAACCCTTATCCGTCGTTTTTATTGACCTTTGCCATAATAACAAAGGAACATTCGATTAGGGTATCATTGGAATAAGTTGGGGAGAAAGGAAGGTTTTATTTAAGTCAATGTATGGTGAATGTAATATTTGATCTTGACAATCTTGAAAAGAAAAGAAAAAAAAGGAAAGAAAAGCAAACCAAGAAAAAGAAAAGAGAAAAATGAAAAGGTTTGCAAGAAAAAAAAGAAAAGTTGTCAAGAATCAATCAAGAATAGAAAAGAAAGAAATTCACCAAGTGTTGTGTTGGAAAAAGAAGGAAGTTGTAATTAGATTGAATGTTTCCTTTTTGCTTGGCCATTTGAATTCAAATATCCCACATATGACAATTCTTTTGTAACCTAGCCCAATTACAACCCTTAAAGACCTTTTGATCAATGCCTTTTATGCTTTTAGAAATGATAATTAGATGGACACATAATTTGATTGTATGTTATCATGTTTATTGGATGAGTGTTCATAACCCTTACAAATGTTCAACATGTTTATCTACTTTTATATAGAAGTGTGTTAGGTTGGTTCAAATTTAAATATATTGTTTGCCAAGAATTGTGAGATATAAACTTTGTGCTTAGGACTGTGTCACAATCATGGTATGTATTTAGTGGAATGAGAAACTTTACTATTACTCGCGCTATCATAGTTGAATCATTCACCTGAAAAATCTTTTCTTCCATTTTGGAAATTTTTGCCTCATGCTTAACTTTGTCCAAAGCCTTGTTTTTCCAATTATTTTGAATCTTTTGTTTGAGGACAAACAAAGAACTAAGTTGGGGAGTATTTGATAAGTGGCAAATTATGAATAAATCCATGTCTTTTATAATGCCTTTTAGTTACTTGTTGTGCAAGTTATCTTAGGAAAAGCATGGAATTTATGAATAAATGCCAATTATTCTTTATATATCTCATTCTTCCCCATTTGTGTAGGAAAAAGCAAGCCAGGACCTGAACATCAAAAGAATTATTGAAGAGAAGCATGAAGACATTCGCCTAGCGATCCTAGGGCGATTGCAGAGCGAAGTATATCAGAGAATTTTCGCCAAGCGATGGAACAGCGAAAGGTTGGCGAAGGTAGGCAGAGTGTTCAGCTGGAACAGTAACTGCTACCTTCGCTCAGCGATCCTACAGCGAAAGGTTAGCGAAGGTAGGCAGAGAGTTCAGCTGGAACAGTAACTGCTATATTCGCTAAGCGACGGAGAGGCGAAAGCTTGGCGATTCAAGACAGGGATTTTTTGGAACAGGGGAAGCTATTTTCGCCCAGCGATATTTTGGTTCGCTCAGCGACATCATCAAGGCGGTCTAACTGTAGAAGATGACGTGGCAAATCTCTATTGGCTGTTTTGAATTGTTCGCTGAGCGATGATACGTATCGCTGAGCGAAAGTGTATTTATCAGTTTAGTATTTAAGCTATTTTCAGTTTTTAGGTTAAGAAGTTACTATTGTATTACTTATAATTTTACACGAAATTTAAGAGCTTATTCCTAAGAAAGAGAGATTAGGCATAGAAGGAGGAAAGCTTCAAAATAGCAAGTAACTTTGGATTGAAGAAGACATTTTAGAAGCTTTGAGACATCAAGCTCTACTAAATCTTCATCTTCCTTTCTTATTTTGCAAGTGTTGTCATGATAATGATCAACCAATCTCCTTTGTTGGGATTGATAGGTAATCAATCACTCATGTTGTAAACTTTTGATTATTCAATATATGATTCTAGCTATTTTTATATACCATTGAATTTCTTCTTGCTTTTCAATCATATGTTTGATTTAAATGTTGTTGAAAAAGACTTTTGAATCTAGGTTTAGAATGATTTTCTATCAAGATAAGAAATTCTAGAAATGGGATTTGGTTTTGATAATTACATTATAGTATTGGATCATAATGCTTTTGGATCGTTTAATAGATTGCGAAATCATCGATTAAACGATACAATCGATATCAAAACGTCATTTGGGAAATCAATGATGTTGTGAGCAATACGTAATAATGTCATATATAAGAAAACGCTAGAACTCGTATTTGTAATCAATCGGATATAAACGATGTTTGATTGATGAAAGTTAATCCTAACACCTTCTATGTCCTATGACTCTACCATTTATTTATTATGTTTTAAAATTACGAGTAGTGTAGTACAAAAACAAGTAAACCCTAACTTAAAACGATAATCGAAGTTGAACGGTTTATGATATCACATTAATCCCTGTGGAACGATATAAAAACTAATACTTGCTTTCGAAGTACTAACAACTTGTTAAACACATTTTGTTCCAACAATCTCCCCCTTTTTGATGATGACAAACATAAGTATTAAATCAGAAAATTGTTGTTAACTTAATTAACAAGTTAACTACAGGGTGTGAGGTTTGTAAGCTCCCCCTGAGTCTGATCCAAGTTAATTACGTTCAGTAAAAGCACAAATGTGAAAATTTCAGAGTTGTTGTTAAGTTTAATTAACAATCTGACTTCAGGAGAGGTTTGTAAGCTCCCCTTAGGTCTGACAGTCCTCAAGGTTAGGTTTGTAAGCTCCCCTTGATTCTTATCCATGTTAATTAAGCTTAACTTAAAACAATATAGTGAAATTAACACTCAGAATTTTAAATAACTTACTGACTTCAGGTTCTGAGGTTTGTAAGCTCTACCCCTAAGTCTGATAATCCACAGGATGAGTTTTGTAAGCTCCCTGAGTCTTATCTAAGTTATTTTAAATTCAATTTACTCACTAAGAGTAATGTATCTCACAGAATGGTATCAGAGCCAGACTTTCAATTCAGAGGCTAAGAGTTAAAAAGCAGTTCTCATAAGTTAGATTCAATCAGTATCAGAGCTTTAACTTATGTTCAGAGCCTCAGGCTTTAATACCTTTTACTCCCCTTTCATAAGTTAATATACTGACAGAATTTTAACTTATATTGTTGAGCTCAGGTGCTTTAATACTTGTTTTACCTTACTCCCTCTTTTGTCATCAACAAAAAGATTTTTAAAAGAGTTTGAAAACATGTGTATCAGAGCATTTGAATTTTCCCCTTTTTAAAAGAGTTTGAAAATATTTCAAAAAGGTTCAGAGCATATAGGAGGGGGATTGAAAAATTTGTGAGATATATATGCAATCATATGGATAATCAAGCAGCAAGGATGAGCGTCAGAGCATACTTGATTTTCAGTGAGTATATGACTTGCATTAAAAATAGAATGTTGTTCAGAAGCAGAAAAAGTTTAGAGCTTCTGATCAGATCATTTTGTGTTCAGACATGACTTGTTCAGTACAAATGGTTCAATATCAGAGCAAAACATACACAAGAAGGTATCAGAGCAGATCTGAGCTAGTTTAAAGAAAGTAGTTCAGATCAGAGTAGGTCTGACTCATTTTTAAAACAAAATAGTTCAGATCATAGACCAACTGAAAAGTTATATCAGAGCTTGATACCAATTGAGGATTTTATCTCAGAGTCTGATACCAAAATACAGTTTTAATACTGTTGAACTTGTATCAGAACCTGATTTCAAAAAAATGAAGGTTTATCTCAAAGTCTGATACCAAATTGAAACATTTCTAAAAACTGAACATGTCTAATACACTTTGGCATTTGAAAAAATGTGTCTGTGCTAAACAATTTGAAGACAGACTGATACCAACTGAAAGTTGTTTGTCTAGCAATTTTATCATTGAATATCAGAGCAGAAAATCACATTTTTAAATTGATGACTTTGGGAGGATTATATTATAAACTTTCAAATCTTTAATCATCATTGCCCATAGTTATACTTATCAGATTCTGACCAACGTTAGATTTTCATCAGATTCAGAAGTCAGAAAATCCAGGTTCTGATCCTTCAGTCTCTGAAGTTTTTCAGGCTTAACTTTCTTCAGATTCTCAAAAACTGAGTATCTGATAAGTCTTAGCTTATGATAAACTCAGAATCAAGGAATTCATTCAGATCCAAGCACATTTTCAAGAGATAAAATGCATGTTCAGATTCTTTTTAATAAAATTGAATCTTTCTTCTGTTAGGGGTTTTGTGAATATGTCAGCCCATTGATGATCAGTATCAATGAACTGAATATCTAAAACACCCTTCTGAACATAATCTCTTATAAAATGATGTTTTATTTCTATGTGCTTGGCTCTAGAATGCAGAATTGGATTTTTAGACAGACATATAGCAGCAGTATTATCACAGTAAATAGGAATATTGTTTGCATGAATCTGATAATCCTCTAATTGATGTTTCATCCAGAGCAGTTGTGTGCTACAACTTGCAGCTGAGATGTATTCTGCTTCTGCTGTTGACAAAGCAATGGTTGCTTGTCTCTTGCTGGCCCAGGATATCAGATTCTCACCAAGAAACTGACAGTTTCCACTGGTGGATTTTCTTTCAATCATGTCCCCAGCATAGTCAGCATCACAGAATCCAACTAGCTTATAATTTAGAGATTTCTTATACAGAAGTCCCAAATTAGTTGTTCCTTTCAGATACCTAAAGATTCTCTTGACAGCAGTCATATGAGATTCTCTAGGATCTGACTGGAATCTAGCACACAGACATACATTAAATAAAATATCTGGCCTAGAAGCAGTTAAGTATAGGAGAGAACCTATCATACCTCTGTACAGCTTCTGATCTACTTTAGAGCCATTGTCCTCTTTGCTTAAGGTGCAGGTGGGATGCATTGGTGTTGTCATCAGCTTGCAATCATCCAGCTGGAACTTCTTCAGAAGCTCCTTAGTGTATTTTGACTGATGAACATAAATACCATCTTTGCATTGGTTGATTTGAATTCCCAAGAAGAATTTCAGCTCACCCATCATGCTCATTTCAAATTCATCCTGCATTAACTTTGAAAATTCCTTGCAAAGGGAGGCATTAGTAGAACCAAATATGATATCATCAACATATATCTGCACAATTAAGATTTCTTTCTTAACAGTTTTCCTGAAAAGTGTATTATCAACTTGACCTCGTACAAAATTATTTTTAATTAAGAAGTTGCTTAGCCTTTCATACCAAGCTCTGGGAGCTTGTTTCAGACCATACAAAGACTTCTTAAGTTTAAAAACATGATTTGGATATTTAACATCTTCAAAACCAGGAGGTTGTTTTACATACACTTCTTCAGAAATTACACCATTTAAGAAAGCACTCTTAACATCCATTTGATATAAGATGATATCATGATTAACAGCATAAGAAAGAAGTAACCTGATTGCTTCCAATCTTGCTACTGGAGCAAAAGTTTCTGTGTAATCAATTCCTTCTTGCTGGCTGTACCCTTGAGCTACTAATCTAGCCTTATTTATGATCACTTCTCCTTGTTCATTGAGCTTGTTCCTGAACACCCATTTTGTTCCAATGATGTTCTTCTGATCAGGTTTTGCAACAAGATCCCATACATCATTCCTTTGAAACTGGTTCAGCTCTTCTTGCATTGCTACAATCCAACCATCATCAGCAAGTGCTTCATCAGCAGTTGTAGGCTCAATCATGGATAGCAGGCCAAGCATAGACTCATTCTGAGTGAATGCTGATCTAGTCTTTATTGGACTGCTCTTGTTTCCCATGATCAACTCCTCAGGATGTGAAGACTTGTACTTGAATGAGGTTCTGGGTGGATTAGCTTCTGAAGAACCATCAGGGATGTGCTCAGAACCATGCTGGTCTTGGTTTGCTTCAGGAGTAGCATCATTATCAGAGAGTTTCTCAGAGTCTTCATGGTTTTCAGCTTCTGAACCTTCATCAGAACCTGAACTGGGTTCAGCTTCTGAAGGTTCTTCTGAGATTCTGACATCTGCAAAACTCTCAACCAGCTCTGGTATTTCACTACCAGGCTTCTTATCATCAAACCTAATGTGTATAGCTTCTTCAACAACATGTGTTTCAGAATTATACACCCTGTATGCCTTAGATCTCTCTGAGTAACCTAAAAAGGTACCCTTTTGAGCCTTGGCCTCAAATTTCTTTAGGTAGATCTTATTGTTTAGTATGTAACATGTACAACCAAACTGATGAAAATAAGAAATACTTGGTTTTCTTCCTTTACACAATTCATATGCTGTTTTATTCAGAATGGGTCTGATATAGATCCTGTTCTGAATATAACATGCTGTGTTTACAGCTTCTGCCCAAAAGTACTTAGCAATTTTGGATTCATGGATCATGGTTCTGGCCATTTCTTGTAAAGACCTGTTCTTTCTCTCTACAACTCCATTTTGTTGTGGAGTTCTAGGAGATGAGAACTCATGGATAATTCCATGATCTTCACAAAAAATTTCAAAAGGTTCATTTTCAAATTCCCCACCATGATCACTTCTGATTTTTAAAATTTGCAAATCAGTTTCAGTTTGTACTTGTTTGCAGAATTTGAAAAACACATCATATGTTTCATTTTTGGTTCTGAGGAATTTAACCCAAGTCCACCTACTATAATCATCAACAATCACAAGTTCATACTTCTTCCCATTGATTGAGGCTGTTCCAACAGGACCAAACAAATCAATGTGAAGGAGTTCTAGAGGCTTAGAGGTGGAAACAATGTTCTTAGCTTTAAAAGAGGTTTTAGAAATTTTCCAATTTGGCATGCTGAACACAGAGCATCTGAGTGATAATCAATGCTGGGTAAGCCTCTGACCAGCTGTAACTTGCTAAGCTTGGAGATGAGTCTCCAGTTAGCATGTCCCAGCCTTTTGTGCCAGACCCATTTCTCATCACTCACAGACAGAAGGCAAACTACCTTCTGCTGAACCAATTCAGAAAAATTAATTTTGTAAACATTGTTTTTCCTGCTGCCTCTGAACACTACAAACTTGTCTTTGTTACTGATTACAGTACATGTGTTCTTATTAAACAGAACTTCATAATTACTATCACATAATTGACTTATGCTAAGTAAATTATGTCTAAGTCCATCTACCAGCCAAACATTATCAATGTACAGGGAAGCGTTACCTATCTTACCAGTACCAATGATCTTTCCTTTCTGACTTCCTCCAAACCCCACAGTTCCTCCCTCTTTCAGAGTTAGGGTTTGGAACATAAACTTGTCCCCTGTCATATGATGCGAGCAACCACTATCCAGGTACCAGGACCTTTCCTTTTCTTTGGATGTTAAGCATATCTGCAATTGAAATTATCTCAGACTTAGGTACCCAGATTTTCATGGGTCCTTTGGGGTTAGTCCTGAAAGGTTTTGGCTTCTTGTGTCTGAAGTTATGATATTCAGACTTGTTCTGATACTTAGGATATGAATCCTTATATCTTGAATAAGTCTGAGTTTCTGAACCTGAGTACTTCAGAACCTGAGTTCTCAAAGGTTTGGACTCAGATTTCTTCAGAACCTTAGACTTGAAGGTCTTTGGTTCTGATTTACTTAGAGTCTGAACCATTGAGCACTTTGGTTCTAATCTCTTCAGAATTCTAACTCTGCTAGCTTCAGGCACAAGACAAGCTTCAGTTTTGCCTTTCTTAATACAATTAGAAGCAGGAAACTGATTGGTTTGCTTTTGCTTGCCTGACTTAATATTCTGAGATTGAAAATGTTTTGTATTGACAGGTTCAATAGATTTTGAAGTTTTAATAAACCCAGTCTTAGAAAAATTTGAATTTGAATTGTTCAGATTCTGAGACTTACTAGATCCAGGTTCTGAACACTTCAGATTCTGAACATTTTCAGGTTCAGAGTCTGATTTTCTCTTACTCTTAGGCTTAGGACCTTTTTGCTTAGATTTAGGCAAGGTTTTAACATCTGCCTTCATCTTACCCTTAGGTTCAGAAGCTTCAGAGTCTGAGCTGTTCAGAACTTCAGACTTTGTCTCAGATTCTGATATTTTCAACTTCTCAGAGTTATCAGAAGCAGGCACAAAGCATATACCATTGCCTTTTAGAATATTTTCAAAACATGAAGGTGAGTTTAATTCATTTGAAGGTTTAAATGAATCATAGCCAATGCCTTCACCTTTGTTTCTGATCATATTATACATCATAGAGGCAATTTTTGTTCTATTGAATCCAGTTAAGATGAAATCCTGAAGAGCTATTTCCTGTTCATTAGGAACCTCTTCAGATTTCTTATGAGCCTCTTTTCTGAGTTCTTCAACTTCTTCATCATATTCAAAAATTTGATTCTGAAGTTTCAGATTTTCCTCAGACAGCAAGTTAGTTTGATTTTTCAAAGATTTAACTTCTTTTAACTTGCTTTTAAGATGACTCATAAGATCATTAACTGTTTCAATTAATTCAGATCTAGAGAGTTCAGAATATACCTCATCTTCTTCATCAGAGTCTGAGCATGATTCTGCATCAGAAGATGCAGTTGCCATCAGGGCCAGGTTTGCTTCTTCTTCATCAGATTCTGACTCATTATATCATCCCATGTTGCCAAGAGACTCTTTTTAAGCTTGTTTCTGAAACTGCTGGACTTTGAGCTGGACTTCTTTGCTTTTTCCTTTGATTTTTCCTTCTGAAGATCAGGACAATCAGCAATGAAGTGCCCAGGCTTCTTGCAGTTGTAACAGCTTTCCTTCTGGATTTCCTTCTTTGAACCAGAACTAGATCCTCTAAAGTTACTGCTTCTGTTAGAGAATTTTTTCTTTCTATTCATTAGATACTGAAGCCTTTTAGAAAGCATTGCAAGCTCATCAGCATCTGAATCTTCATCAGAATATCCCTCAGGAAATTCTTCTTCAGATTCAATAGCTTTCAAAGCTTTAACAGTCTTTCTTTTAGACTTCAGAGCCAATGTTTTTGGTTCTCTAACAGACTCATCCTCATTGAGTCCCAGTTCATGCACCTTGAGGGAGCTTATCAGATCCTCAATACTTAAAGTATTCAGATCCTTAGCTTCCTCAATAGCAGTCACTTTAGGTCTCCATTTGGATGGCAGACTTCTAAGGATTTTATTCACATGATCAGCTGTGGTATAACTCTTCTTCAGAATCTGAAGTCCAGAAACCAGAGTCTGAAATCTTGAGAACATTGTCTCAATATTTTCATCCTCTTTCATTCTGAACAGTTCATATTGCTGAACAAGAATGTTTGCCTTAGCTTCTCTAACCTTCTTATTACCTTCATAGTTAGAGCAGAGGGATGTGAATATGGCTTTAGCAGTTGACTTGTCACTCAGCTTCTGATACTCTGAGTGAGGTAGTGAATCCACTATAATGCCTCTGACATTATGGTACTTTCTATATATCTTCCTCTCAGCATCACTCAGAGCTCTTCTGTTGACAGCAACACCTTCTTCATCCACTGGAATTGAGATCCCATCTTCAATAATATCCCATAGAGTATCATCTATACCAATGATATGGCTGTACATTTTGCTTTTCCACCATGAGAACTTCTCAGGATCACCAGTAAACATTGGAGGTTTATTGTGTGACCTAGATTTTCTCTCATCAGTGCCATAATCATATTGTACAGATGTATGTCTAGGAGGAGGTGGAGGAGGAGGAGGTGAATCTTCATTATCAGACATGTTTTTCTCAGGATCAAGACTGACACACTGTTAAGTGTTAATATCAGAACCGGAGCTCTGATACCAACTGAAGGTGAGAAAAACACACACACAAGAAGGGGGGGTTGAATTGTGTGACTCAAAAACTAAGATCTTTTCTTTTCAAAACTAAGGTTAAGTTCAGAAGCTGATATGAATCAGTTCTGAACTGTTATCAAGAGTTATGCAGCGGTTCAAATAATGAAAAGACAAAGGTAAAGGGAGACACACATAATTTATACTGGTTCCTTCTCCATGTGAGAAGTAGTCCAGTCCCCTTGTTTTCCAACAAGAGAGTTCCACTATAATCTGAAGATTACATTTTGCTCAACCACTAAGGAAGAGACTTCCAGTTGCTCAATCACAAAGAAAGAGGCTTCTAATGCTCAACCACCAATGAAGAGGCTTCCAATGCTCAAGACACCAAGTCAAGAGACTTCCCAATGCTCAAGACACTTAAGTCAAGAGGCTTCTGACTCAGACCACAAAGGAATGAGGTTACAAATGCTCAGTATACAGACTGAGACTTTAGGGACCAAACTGGTTTACAAGTAAAGGAGTTTCGGTTGAACACTTGATAAAATATCAGAGGTGTTCTCTTAATACAACACAGGTTAAGACTCTTAACCTTAAGAAATTCTAAGTTACAAGACTGAAGAATTTCTAAGAGTTTTTGAACTTGACAGTTTTTACACAGAAAACAGAGCACAGGTTCAGCAATTTGTTTCAAGAGTCTTAGACAAATTTCTTCTTCAAATCTTCTTCCTTTTATAGATGAAATATAGCTGTTGAAGATTTGCTTGATTTGAGGAAAGAGCCGTTGCAAATTGAGCTAGGATTTCTGCAAATGTGTGCTGCACTTTTTCAAACAAACCAGAGCAGCAGCCATTTTTGAAATGGCCTACCTTAAAAGCTGCAGAATGTCTGGGTCAGGGAGACAACTGTTCCATTGGGTTGTTCTGACACATCCAGGCATTAAATGCGCACAGTACCACTTGCTTTTAGCCACATCAGCCTTCAGAAGCTTCTCTGTGTGAACAGTGCATCAGAAGCACTGAACATCAGAAGCTGGCTTCAGGATCAGAAGCTGGTCTTCAGACGTTGACTCTGCGTTGACTTCTTCAGAAGCACCCAGACTTCAGACTCAGAAGCTGCACTTCAGGAGCACCACTTCAGGACCACTTCAGAAGCACTACTTCAGGAGCACTTCTTCAGAAGCACTTCTTCAGACCCAGTTTCCTTCTAGCTTTGCAACATTGCTTCTTTGCTTTCCTCTTTTGCTCTTAGATTGTTCTTTCATAACCATTATTAGTTTCCAATCAATAAACACGTGGTTCTGAAATCACTTGAACAAAGCATTAGCAAATAACCAATTTTCTCTTTAACACTTTGTTATCATCAAAACCATAAAGAGAGATATGTTTACACATAAATGTTTCAACAATCTCCCCTTAATTTATAAGAGACTTGTTAAACACATTTTGTTCCAACAACATGTTCAGTCTTTCAGAACTTATTTTAAAATTGGTATCAGTTTTATCTGAATGAATTCAGCAGCACTGAACCAAATGCTATACTTTTTCTGTTTTCTGAAAAGAGTTCAGTAGTGCTAAAATCTTCAGTTGGTATATGATCTGAACAATTTTGTTTAAAATAGTTCAGTGATACTGAACAGATATACTAAACCACTGTGTCTGATCATAGAATGCTCTGATCAGAATGCTCTAAACTATCTTTTTATGCTTCTGAACATCATTCTATGTTTTTCAAATGCAATGTCATATACTTCATGTTGATCAAGTCTGCTCTGATAGTTATCTTGGCTGCTTGATTACCTATATGATTGCATGATTATCTCACAAGTTTTCAAACTCTCTCTCTGTTTTAAAATTCTTAAATTGTCTTTTTGTTGATGACAAAAGGGGGAGAAAGTACAAGTATTTTAGGCTCTAAGCCAGTCAGACTTAAGTTAATTTCTGTTATGTAATTAACTTATGAGAACATATTTTCACTTAGCCTCTGATTATATTTGTTGTGGGATAATTCTGAGTTGAGATTCAAACTGAATTTAATTAACAAGGATAAGACTCAAGGGAGCTTACAAACCTCACCTTGTGAATTATCAGACTTAGGGGGAGCTTACAAACCTCATACCCTGAAGTCAGCTTGTTAATTAAATCACTCAGAAAGTTTGAATTTTCAACTGTGTAATTTGAAATAAATTTAAATAACTTGGATAAGACTCAGAGAGCTTACAAAACTCATCCTGTGGATTATCAGATTTAGGGGGAGAGCTTACAAACCTCATAACCTGAAGTCAGCTTGTTATTTATAATTCTGAGTGATAATTTCACATTATTGTTTTAAGTTAAATTTAATTTACATGGATAAGAATCAAGGGGAGCTTGCAAACCTAACCTTGTGGATTATCAGACTAAGGGGGAGCTTGCAAACCTCATCCTGAAGTCAGCTTGTTAATTAAACTTAACAACAATTCTGAAATTTTCACCTGTTTTGATCTTAACTGAATTTAATTAACCTGGATCAGACTCAGGGGGAGCTTACAAACCTCATACCCTGCAGTCAACTTGTTAATTAAATTAACAACAATTTTCTATTAATACTTATGTTTGTCATCGTCAAAAAGGGGGAGATTGTTGGAACAAAATATATGAACAACTCTCTTTTGGATAGGGGAGATTGTTGGAACAAAATGTATCAACAACTCTCTTTTAGGTTTTGATGATAACAAAGTGTTAAAAAGAAAATTGGTATTGCTAATGCTTTGTTCTAAGTGTGCAGAACCATGTTCTCAATGTTTGTAATTAATATTGGTTTTGGAAGAACAAGCTAAGAGCAAGAAGGAAAGCATTGAAGCTTATGTTGCAAGGCTGAAGCAATTCTGGGTCTGAAGGTGCTTCTGAAGACTGGGTCTGAAGATTGCGTCTGAAGAAGTGAGTCTGAAGGCAGCTTCTGAAGGGAGAGTCTGAAGGCAGCTTCTGAAGGTCAACAGAAGTCAACGTCTGAAGCAGCTTCTGAAGGTCAACAGAAGTCAACGTCTGAAGGGTGCTTCTGAAGGTCAACAAAAGTCAACGTCTGAAGACCAGCTTCTGATGAACAGTGCGTCTGAAGCCTGCTTCTGATCCGTACGTCTGAAGACCAGCTTCTGAAGAGAAGCTTCTGAAGTCTGAGTTCCTGAAGTAGCAGCTGTCACAATCAGCATTAAATGCCTGGAATGTCATAACAACAGTTGTCTCCTTGGCTCAAACATTCCCCAGCTTTTAAGGAAAGAATTCAAACTTTGTGTGCTCTGTTTTTACGCACACAATGTCAGCTGAACATAGCCTCTCTTGCAACGGCTCTCTTGCTGAAATCCTGGGCAATCTCAACAGCTCTTTTATTCTCTATAAAAGGGTGAAGTTTTGAAGAAGAATTGCCAAGACTCTGTACAGAAAAACAACCTGCAATAACCAGCAAGCTTACACTCTGTTTTTCGTATCTGTCACAAAACAACCTAGGAATTCTTACAATTTGTTTATCTTAGAATTCCTTAAGTGTTAGAGTCTTAACTGTGTTGTATTTTGTAAACACCTCTGATATTTGATCAAGTGTTCAACACAAACTTATTTTCTGTTGTAAAATCAGTTTGATACCCAAAGTCTTAGCTTGCTTGCTAAGCAACCAGAAGTCTCTTTGCTTTGTGTATTGAGCAATTAGAAGTCTATTGACTTTGTGTCTTGAGCAGGGAAGTCTCTTAGCTTGTGTGCTTTGAGCAAGGAAGTCTCTTAGCTTGTGTGCTTTGAGTAGGGAAGTCTCTTGACTTAATGTCTTGAGCAATTTGAAGTCTCTTAGCTTGTGTGCTTTGAGCAAGGAAGTCTCTTAGCTTGTGTGCTTTGAGCAGGGAAGTCTCTTGACTGTGTATCTTGAGCAATTGTAATCAGTTTGATTATAGTTAAAATCTCTTGTTAGTAACAAGGGGACTAGACTACTTCCAACTTGTGGAAGAAACTGGTATAAAAACATTGTGTCTCTCTTTCCCTCTCTCTTTTAAGCTTTGTATCTGCTGCACTATCAACTCTGAAAAGGTTCAGAACTGATCAACATCAAATTCTGAACTTAACTTAAGCTTTAGAAGAAAGAAATAGGAAAAACTGCCCACACACAATTCAACCCCCCCTTCTTGTGTGTTTTTCTCACCTTCAAATTCTAGACAACCTCGCTATGGGTGTTACAATTTGGTATCAGAGCAGGTCGATTCAGATCGTGTCTTGGGTCATTAAAATACAATCCAAGTAGATGGACCTTTTGGATCCATGATGTTTATTCTAATTGTTATATCTGGTTAAACTTGATCAACTTGACTTGTATATGACAGTTAGGACAAGATCTCGGGGAGATGAAAAGGACCAGGAAAGCCTAGAGTTAATCAGGCAAATGAAGAAGAAAAGGATCCCATCGTTAACTTTCGGGCTCAGATGATGCAGCAGCAGGCAATTCAGTAGCAATGTCATGACCAGCAAGCCCAGAGTGCCTCGCAGCAACAACAGATGATGCAAATGATGCCATAACAAATCCATCAACAGGCCCAGTCCCAGCAGCAGTGGGCTGAAATGATGCATCAAGGTCAAGGGTTTCAACAACAGCCTCCCCCACCTCCAATCATTGGTAATCCAACTTTTCGGGAGTATAATAGGAATCATCCTTCGGAATTCGATGGAGAGGGTGATCCACATGAAGCTAAGAGATGGCTGAAGTAGATGGAGAAAATCTTCTGAATGACTGAATGTTCAGATGCAGACAAGGTCGTGTTTGGAACCAATCAATTCAGAGGCGCAGTGGAAGACTGGTGGAAGACTACTCAGCGCCGAATGTTAGCAAATAATGTGGAGATTAATTGGGCCAATTTCAAGGAAGCAATGTTAGAGAAATATCTACCGTTATCTTTCAAGGTTAAGAAGGAGCAAGAATTCCTAAAACTAAGACAAGAAAATATGTCGGTTACCGAATTCAGCAGAAAGTTTGAAGAGTTGTCTTATTACTCATCCTACAATGAGTATGGAAGTAGCACAAATTGAGCACAATTTAATTTAAAAATTTCACCCAATTGAATACATCGAGCATCCACTTCTTTTAACCAAATTGAACATACCACTTTATTTTATTAAGTAAATTTTTTTATGTAAGCTCTACGATTTGAAAATGGTCTACGTAAAGTGGGCAATTCATATATTTTTCAACCGATGAGAAAGTCAAAGTTGAAAAAAAAATGTCAAATTGACTGTTAGATCACTAGTCTCATGATTATCCAACTTTCTTATTGAAGCAAACTCACCTGCTACAATTATAATAGTTAGTAATTCTAATCCAGTTCTAGTTTGTTACTTGTAAATAGTTGCAAAAAGTACATTAAGGCATTCGAGATTCCGCGGTTTCTTTCTTAAAATATACAAAGATTATTTTCTACTCCTCCATCCTACTACCAAGTACCATCTCAAAAATCTTCAAACCATTAATATGATTGAAGTGTTGAACTTCAACAACAACCACACTACTAGTTGTTACAAAAAAAAAGCCCAAAAAGTAGGTAAATATTTAATTCCACTAACGTTTCAATTAAACAATAAACATACCATTATCACACCATTAAATTAAATTAAAGAGATAAAACGTTAGTGTTAGAATGATGTAATGTAATAAAACCCAAAATTAGATTAGATGTCACGAGTCTCTTTTAATTTAACTAAAGTCTTGAGTTCAAATTTGACATTTGACATACAACATCGTTAAAACTCTTTTGCCGTTCATTTAAATCGTATAAAACTCGAAGATTAGTCTTACAATTGCGCGCTGAGATAGCGTTAATAAACAACAATAAAGATGATGTAAGAAGAGAAAGACAGTAGAAACGACAAAAGATCGCTGTGTCGCACCATTTTCACAATTCGTCAACAAAACAAGAGAAAAAAAAAACATTCAAAGACATAAAAAAAAAAAAATCCAAGCTTCAGTTTCTAGTGACGGTTTCTGTTGTGTTACTTTGTTCTTCATCTTCTCACCGACGCAACTATCTTTCCCATTTTACCCTTCTAGGATAACCCTTTTGCTCTATGCGTAGAAAAGTTGTGATTTTTCCGTGGATCCTGTGTTGGGGACCAGGATAAGAAGAAGATTTCAACAATGGTGGTGTTTGAGATTTTAGGGTTTCAAGGTTTGGTTTATTTGTTATTGGTTTTGGGTTTTGTGGTGATTCGTTATGTTTGGAGGAATGCTGAAGAGAAGAGAGAAGAGGTTATGAGGTTGGTACAAGATACTACTGCTTCTATGGCTCATATGGAAGCTTATGGTGATTCAGATGAAATTTCATTTTCAGCTTCAAATTCAGCTTCTTTTGAATCATCGAATTCGGTTCCTGTTTCAGTTTCTCATGGGTATCAATGTGCTGTTTGTTATTCTCCTACCACCATGCGTTGTTCTCGCTGCAAAGCTGTTAGATACTGGTTTGTTTCTTGATTCTTTTTTGAAAATTTTGAATTGAAAATAGCTTCTTTTTCATGTTATGCATGTGGTTTGTTTGAAATTGATTAATGGGTGTGGTACCATTAGGTTAGGAACATAGAAATTTTCAAGGTTTTTATGGGGAGATAATGGAAAATTAGGGTATTCTGGATTGAGGGTTTTGGAGGTCTAAGTCTATATTTTGGTATATATTTGAGAATTTTAAAGAATTGAATGAATAACATGAATGATGATCGTATAACATTTTATGACACTTAGGTTATTTTTAGAAACATATCCTTAGTGTTTTGTGTGTGTGTTTGTTGTTGAAATTTGAACGATGCTCTTTATTCCGAGAGATATTTTCACAAGTGGTCATGAAATGCATTTAGCCATTGAAATTTGCTGCTTGCCGGAAAACACGGGGCAAGAAATTTGCTGCTGGCGGGAAAACATGGGGCAAGTGGGGTTAGTTTATGAGAAATAGTATTTAGTAATTGACTCGTGATATTGTCGTGAGGCTTTCTCTCGTGACAAGTAGCAATTTCCTTGAAATTTATCTCTTGAATTTTAATTTTTTATTGTAGTGTGTAGTTTTACAAGTGATTTGACATTGTTGCATCCCTGAACATCTCTAGTTTTTTTTTTTTTTTTTTGTGCCTATGTTTCTTCTCTCTTCAGTTACATATCTCCAGACATCTCTAGTTGTTATTCATTTACACAAGCATGCTTTCTTGTAGTTCGGGTAAGTGTCAAATTAGTCACTGGAGACAAGGTCACAAGGACGAATGTTGTCCTTCGATTACCTCCACCAGGGAGGTCAACGACGAGAATGTTACATCTAGGGCATCGGTATCAGGAACAGAATTTGGTCTTCATGGTAATGTCTTTGATTAGAAATATTATTATGCCGTTTCAAGAGTCATATCATCATATATGGTATTAATTTTGTTAGTTTTTTTGCAGAAAGCAAAGGAAATCATGTTAGTGTTGGATCTTACATCGATTCGCATTCCAGCATTAATCCTTCTGTTGCTGCAAGAAAATCATTTGATGATAACCGTCACGAGACTCATGACTCATTTACGAAACCTGTCAGTGATGATACTGCTAACGACACATGTGTAGCTTCCACCGACAACGACGGAACCGTGTTGCACTCTTCATTTCCTTTGGAATCTAAAAATCCTGTCAATATTGAAGTTAAGAATTCTAGTTCAAGTAAAAGAAGCAAGAAAAAGTCTAGCAACACTACTGATGAGACTGGATTTGAATCAAAAGTTCCAAAAGCTAAATCCGACTCATATCATGATGAGGCATCAAAGTTGGGTGGCCATCAACACAAAAGAAGAGTTTCATTTGTTGAAAAACCAATAACAGATACTTCTAAGTGCAGGACTGTGCCTTCCTTGAGTAATTCAAATACTGACGTTCTAGCTGACGATGTGGAAGAATCGCATTTGTCCAGGTACAAAGAAGCACGGAGATCATCATCTAGTTCTCGTGATCGAATATCTTCAACTACTAAGGAGGATTTGATTTCACATTCCAAGTCTACAAAAACTGACAATTATCATGCCTTGCCTTCAAAAGTTAGCGTTGTTCCAAATCTTCAACAAAATGTTCGGAATGGTTTGAAAACATCAATGCAGAAAGTTGTCCAGCAGTTTAGAAGCTCAAAAGAGTCAAGATCCAATCTGACATCTGTTGAAAATGAGGTTGTGAATATATTGCACTTATTTATTTAGAAATTGACTATTATAATTATTATTATCATTATTATTACTATTATTACTTTTGTCGCTTCTGATTTAAAATTTGTTGTTTTGGCAGTTGGGCTTTCCTTATGAACTTTTCGTGGAACTTTATTGTTATGACAAGGTGAAACTATTTCCCTTTGGCCTTACAAACTGTGGGAACAGGTACTTTAGAGTTCTTTTTGCTTTACATTGATTGCTAGTTTTATGTGATGTAACTGCTCTGGTAAGAGGGATGAGAGATTAAAGGGGATAGTGAGGAGTCTGATACTTTTTTGTTGTTGTGAAGATTTATGTTCCTTTATTCTTTTCTTTCTATGAGTACTCTATTGTGTTGTATAGTCCTACACCTATTATAAAGATTAGCATACAGTACTCGTGATGAACGAAATACTTGTGAATCAAGTAGGCCTTCAAGCTACTTTTGTCGGAACGTTTAGGAAACTTTCTAGTTGTTGGCTGGCTGAATTTTCTTATTTTTATTCAATGCTTGTTTCGATTTTGTGTTTTTTGTGTAGTTCAATAGAGATGCATCAAGTGCTTTTCGACATAGAAATGATTTTTGTTTCTTTGATTCTTAATTACATACCCTCTTGCTAATGAAATGCCTCTACTGCAGCTGTTACGCTAATGCAGCACTCCAATGCTTGGCGTATACTCAGCCTCTAACATCGTATCTTTTGCAAGGGTTCCATTCGAAACGATGCAAGTACCTCTTAATAACATCTTCATGATTTAACTTGTTCAACTATTAGGGCCTTTAATTAATTGAATCTTCACAATGTTCTGAATAGGTCAGAAGAAGGGATGGTGTTTTATGTGCGAGTTTGAATATCTAATTCAGAAGGCAAAAGAAGGGACTTCTCCACTTTCTCCAATTGGGATATTATCTAAGATACACAAGATTGGAAGTCATCTTGGACATGGGAGAGAGGAAGATGCACATGAATTTTTGAGGTGAGCCAAATAATCCTGATGCTCATTCTTTGTCAATGCTATTGTTCCTTAGCTGCTACATCAAAACAAAATCTTTTATGCATTGCCTATATGAGAAATTGGTCTATCGACAGGGGTGCAGTTGATACTATGCAATATATTTGCCTCAAGGAAGCCGGTGTATCAAGTCCTTTGACAGAAGAAACAACTCTTATTGGATACGCTTTTGGAGGATATCTACGGTCTAAGGTAGTTTTCAATCTAACAATCTATTTTATGGTGCTTTCAGGCTTCAGCTTTATGTTTTCAAATTTTATTGAGCAGGAAAGGGATGAAAAAGAATACCTTTCATAAATGTTGAAGTTTCTTTTTGCTGCAAAATGCAGATAAAGTGCTTAAGGTGCCTGGGGAAATCTGAGAGGTATGAGAGAATGATGGATCTTACTGTTGAGATTGATGGAGATATTGAAACTTTGGAGGAGGCTCTTGGACAATTTACAGCGCCTGAAATATTGGATAAAGATAATAAGTATAATTGTGGCAGGTTTGTCACATTTCCATGTCACATTTATTGAAGTCTTTCCTATTATTTTTTTATCATGTTACTGTGCTTGGTTTTCTTTTATTACACATTGCTGTTATAGTAGTCATAGCATGCAGTAATTAAATTTATTTCCTTTTCTCAAATGGTATATGGAAATTTTAAGTAGATTTTAAACTATTATTCAAGACAAAGTAGGATTTGAAGTACATTTATTACAGAGAAAAATTGGGATCTTGGTTATCATTAGCGCCACGATTGCTCCGTTGCGCCGCAGGACAGTGGCTGGCCGCCACCGGTGAGGCCAGTTGCGCCGTGCATTAAGAGTGCGAGCTCTACACCAGGCTTCTCATCGGGAACGGCGCTGTACAGTTTGCGCCCATAGCGGCGCACCAGGGCCGCCCTGGAACAGGGGATGAAAAAGTAGATGAAAGAAATGATTTCTCACCGTTTATGGCCAAATCTGAGTTTTTCGGCAACAAATATCTTTGTTTCGTGGCTAGATCTGCTCGTTCTGTGGGGCTGCTTGTTGTGTGCGGCTTGTTCTGTTGTGTGCGTTTTCTTCATCTTTGTGGCTGCTCGTTGTGTGTGGCTGTTGCTGCCTCTCATGATTTTAAGCTAGGTTGAGGGAGTAAAAAACAACTTTTGGGCCCTTAAGGCCCACTGCAGAAAAAATAGGGAGCTTCTTCCCTCCACCCCCACCCCCACTATTCTTGAAAACCGCTTCCTTCCGGATTTACCCATCTGGACAGGGAAAAAACTGTTTAAAAAATCATCGTGGTAAAAAGTAGCTCTCGAAAAAATTACCTAAAAAGGCACTCTATCAATCAAACTAGGCTTTAGATCACTCAGTCTTTAGAATAAAATAGTAGTAATAATCCAATAATAAGATAATAATATAAATCGCATAAATAATAATCAAATAAAAGTAACATATCCAGATCTCATTAAATTAACATTTATTATGTGTATATATACAACAATAATAACCAAGCCTTATCCCACTAAGTGTGTGTATATACATACAGTATTAATTATAATTAGTTCAAATAACGGCTATCACATTATCCTGCTATCCCAACCTCGGATCGGCTGGTTTAGATGTAAATATTCAGTCTTTGGACCAATGTTGTCAATCGCGGATAGTGGAAAATAGTGGATTGTTAAAATTCCGCTACACAATAGTGCTATATCGTCACTACAGCGGGTATTTGTCAACATTTTGTACTAAATAGTATATCGCGGAATAAAATCGGTGTGTCGAAATTCCGCTACGCTATAGTGGTATTGCGCCTCTATAGCTGCTATTTAACAACACTGCTTTGGACCTAATACATGACACGAGTCATGCCTTTTTGGCTTTGATTGATGCACTTAACCAACTCCACCTAGTAGGAAAATGCTTGGTTGTTGTTTTGTATTCAATTTCTGTTTTGAAGTTAAACTTGAGCTTGAAAAATCACCAAATACTTGATAGTTAAATTGGTCAATGCAGATTAATCAGTTAAATTCTTAAATTGAATGAGCAATTACTTATTTAGTCTCTCATGCTTGAATAATTAGTTAAATTACAGTTCTAAGATACAATTCATTATTCATCCGTTGCATACATAGTATAAACTACTCAAAGGGGTGTTAGGCTTTAAAATTAAGAGAAGAAGAGTCATAAACCTCTTGGAAGATTAAATCGTAAAGCTTTATTGGGAGGGGCAAAACTGACCAAAACCTTAAAATATTGACCACTTTTTTCAGATGTGAATTCGTGGACTAGTACCTACTTCCGGGCTTTGATAGAATCCTGTCAAATTGATTTAAATAGTCATCTTTTAATGGTTTTCCGGATTCTCTTTGAAGTCATGCCACTGCAATGAGACAAATGAGAAGTTTGAACAATATTTTGTGGAATTTGGGGAAAGAATGATGTGGAATCTTGTGATTAGCTGAACTGTTTTGTTTGATGAATATATTATTTTATTAGGACATCTGTTGACTTCATCAACAATTGATTGCTGTTGGTTCATCTAATTCAATTATATTAAACTAGATGTATTCATATGGTCATAGTTCCGTCTTTTAGTATTGTATTAGATATTTAGAGCTTTAGCTACTAAGCACAATGCCAATTCTGTCCCGTTGGTTTTATGACCTTAAGCTGACTTTGTATATTCTGATTTATGAACATTGAGGTGTAGTGTTACAAATGTTTAGAGGGGCACAAATGGTTCTATATTACTCCCTGTGGTCCTATTTATATGAAGCAAAAGACTAAATCACAAAAACTAAGGAAGCACATTCAAAGATGCCAACTTCTTTCCCAAAAATACCGCTAACGCTCATTTAATAAGACCCACTTGCATAGGGAAGATGGACTTCTATAAAACTCACAATAAAGTAAGGGTGCAAAAGGAATTTATATTTAATACACTTAAAATATGTTCTATGTTTATGTTTAGGACAAAAAAAACCTAATTTGTCTCTTATAAATAGGACTAGAGGGAGTATTAATGAGCTTGTGATTTAAACTCCTAGATTTTTATGTTCAACTTTCATACGGGACACATTGTATTTATGAAATCATTTTATTTGTTTTTTCTTGCTATGTAGATGTAAATCGTACGAGAAAGCCAAGAAGAAGTTGACAATACTGGAGGCACCAAATATTCTTACAATCGTATTAAAACGATTTCAGGTGCATGTTCAATATTAATTTTGATGTTTTTCTTATGTACATTGTTTATTGATTTGTAATTTTGCTTTTATATTAGGTTTTCTCATGCATGTTCTGTTGTTTATTTTGACAGTCTGGTAACTTTGAGAAGTTGAATAAGTCAGTTCAGTTCCCTGAAGTCCTGGATATGACTCCATACATGAGTGGAAGAAAAGATAAATCTCCATTTTACAGTCTTTATGCAGTGGTTGTCCATTTGGATATCATGAATGCTTCATTTTCAGGCCATTATGTTTGTTATGTGAAGAACATTCAAGGAGAATGGTTCAGGACTGATGACAGCAGGGTGAGAACTTTTAAACATATCTTTTTCGTGTCTGAAGGTCTCTTTTCCTCTCCTCCCCCCTAAAATGAGATTATACAAGTGATGATGTTGTTCAACTCATTCAATTTTTGGTTTTCATACATGCATGTCTTCTTATCCTCAACCTACAACCTAAAGTTAGTTCATTAAGAATCAATTTGAGGTGGGTCCTGTTTTGTTCTTAGAAGCGTGTGTAATTCAGAAGTGATTTGAATAGGAAATTGGTCCTGAGTCCTCGTTTTAAGTTTGTCTAAAGAGGAAGGAGAACATTTGATTAAACTTGAGAAAAAAAAATTACTTTATCATTGCCTTCTACAATTCTACTTATAAACAGGCAAAAGTTTAAAATTTGAAGTATATCTAGTATATGTTACAAGGTTGTAAGGGTTTGATCAATTCCTAGCAACTTGTTTATCCATTAAAAGTGGTTTGTAGTTTTGTACTTTCTAGGCTTATGAAGCTATGGCATTATAGAGATGCTTTGAAAGCTACTTGTGCCTTTTGTTTTTCAAATTTAAAGGAAAATCAAAGCCTTCTAAAGAAATTGCAATCCATTATTCTAAGTTTATTTATTCCAACTCGGGTCGTTGATTTTTAAGACACCTTTTGAAAAGGACTGGCAAACGACAACATTGAAAATACATACTTCATTTATGAGATGAATTTCTGTATGTAAATTGAGGATGGCATTTGTGCTTCTCTTCAGGTAGAACCTGTCGAATTGTCAAGAGTCTTATCAGAAAGCGCATACATGCTTCTTTATGCAAGGTAATAATGCTGCAGAGGTTGATGCATACTTTTCTATTTGATATGACTTCTAATTTTATTTTATAGTGTCTCGGCAGAAATAGCAACATTTTTTATGCTCATTTGAAAATTTCCAGGCACTCTCCAAAACCCCTGGGTTCAGTAAGTAGCAATGCAACCTTTTCAACTGGAAAGTTCAAGAGGAGAAGCTTGGAAGCCATTCCTGCTGTTTCTAAGACGCGGTCGAATTCCATGGCTACAAATGCTGATTCTCCCTCCATACAGCAGAAACAGGGACAGCACTCTCACCAGAATGCCGTTGACGATTCCTTTAGCAATGAATCTGTATACCCAGAAGAATGGAGATTCAACTATCGGGGAAGAAATACTATGGTGGATTCTGCTAGCGAAAGCTCACTTTTCAGCTCTTCTGATGCAAGCTCTTGCAGTACTGCAAGTACTAAGGACTCGGCTAGTACTGCTGACTTTTCAGATTACATTTTTGGTGAGGCAGGGGCCAATTGGCATGGCCAGTATGAAATTTCTTCCAACTCGGCTGAATCTTCTTCCTATGATAACTTGCATACAGATTTTTCAGTGGACAATGATGCTGATAGGAGGTTCCAGCAAAATTCGGAAGATAAAGCAATTTTGTATGCTAACAAAAACAAAAATCATAGTGGTAGATGGGGAATTGATCTTAAAAAATTTGTCACTGCTAAGCACCATGACAAAAGTTCTGCTGTACATGTGAGAAGAACAAGTAGAGATGCATCAGCTCAAACATTTTATTGAGTTTGAGTTGAGATAGAATCAAACATCTGGAATATTTTTGGTACAGTGAAAATCAATATTTCACTAATATAAGTAGAATGAGAATTCTTGTTTTGATGTTCAGTATTAGCTCAAGAATTCTTGTGTACAAGTAAGGATGAATAACAAATTGAGATGCAGTAGCTCAAACGTTTTGTTGAGTTTGAGTTGAGACATCAATCACCTCTAATAATTTTTGGTACAGTGTATATCATTAAGTGCTTCTCTACCTGTTTTATGCTCATCCTCTATTCAAGATTAGATTTACTAATTTAAAAAGTAAAACTGGAGTTTGCTTACTGCTTAACATCTTGTTTTACAAACACAAATTACATGTTAATCTGTCATGTAGTTTCACACTTCATCTCAAGAGTTGAATATGATATTCATATACTAAGTAAAAGCTGAATGTTTCTTGTAAAAGTAAACATGAGTAATAAGTCCCCTAAACTCATTATTATGTATTCGTCAAACCTAGGAAAAAACATGTAATTAGCTTTACACGTTATAGTTCTTAAGTTAGTACTCTACCACCACCTTAAGAAGTCATAATCAAGAGAATCCTATCCTACTACAAGAACACCTATTGAGTATACCGCCTCATCTTAAAGCTTGGCTTATGCATAACAACTTTCAAAGTACTCTTGAGCATTCCCAAACCTTCATTTTCAACACCTTGCACCCATAACACACTTCTGGTTCTTCCACCCACTGTCACCATCTCAACCTTAACAACTTTGGCTTTCATTGACAATAGTGCTCTTGATATAGATGACATCAATCCTGGCCTATCCTCACAACTCAATGTAGCTTTCACTAGACCCTCCTCATCATTACACTTTTCCAAATTCAATTTGTCTGCCCCACTAGGAAACTTGATCTCCTTTGAGGTACCATGGCTATCTTCTTCTAGTTTTGATGCCTTTTTCTTCAACTCCTTCACTTGCTTGATAGTCTCCACTAGTATTGATGCCTTGTCCTTCTGTTAATCAATAACAAATTCTAAATTTAGCAGGCTTGTTTAGGAAAATCACAACGAGAACACAACATTAAAAACTTGTCTTCATAAGTGCCAAAATTAAAAACCATGATTTCGACTACATCGTGAATGCAATTGTGGCCACATCAACATAAATAGTGATAGCGAAAACGATAATAGTTCAAAAACTTGTAATAAACACAAAAATATAAGAAATTTTGTTTTATAAAGTTGGTGTAATTTTTCATGAATGACACTAACTTTGATCAAGTCGGGGAAGATACTGCGGAGGGTGTCATATTGACCATTGATTCGCATTCTACGTCTCTTTTCTGCTTCACTATGTTTCTTAGCTGCCAGTAATTTGTTCTCTGCCTTTGATCTTTGCTTCGAGAAACTGCTTTTGAATGTTTGCGAGATGAATGAACTTGGAAAGTTGTTTCTTAGCATTTGAGTTTCAGCGTTATAGTAATTTCGAACATGCTGCATGCCCTGTTCTAACCATGTTAGTAAAACACAAAAAGGAAACAAGTTTATATTTAACCTTTCAAGCAAAGCAACTTTTAGTAATCTTACCTGTCGAAGTAAAACCATTTTGCTTCCCAAAGAAACCTTTGTGCTAAAAGAGGCAAGTGAAATGCAATTACAGCATAAGAAAGGAAGATAGGAGATGTTTGACAATTATTTAGTTACTTTATAAAACAGAATAAGCAAATCAAGGACTTTATGATAGAATTTTGAAATTAATGTTGGGATCATGCCTATGTTAAATGTTCATAATGATATTATTATATTCTGATATACCATTTTTATAAGATAGAGTTTCGTAATCTTATTGATTTGCAAAAATATATTTTGGATTTGCAATTACATCTTTAATTTTATCTTCGTTAAATCATTAAGGAAATCGAATATCTATTAGAATCTTCTTACAAAGTAGCCAAATAGTTGCACTAAAGACAAATATCTCTCTTCTTTCTTGTTTCTTCTCAAACCTTAGTATTATTTTTCTTAGAGTTTGGAATTAGGAATTCCTCAATTTACCTCAAGTGTTAATGAGCTCCACCAAAAGACGAATTGTTAAGAAAAACTTAGTTCAATTACTAAATGAAATAGTTCTTCGTAAGACTTTACTTATCTCCCGCCAAACTCCGGAATACCATGACTCGTTTCCCCTGGGAACTATAGGGTTACACAAAAAAAAAAAAAGAATTCCTCTCGGAAAAAAAACTATATAACAGGAATTGACTAATCACTTACATATAAATGTTAAGTAGTCTGATTACATGAATCCCTAACCCTAATGCAACCCTAACACCCAAAATGACACATTTCTCCCTAACTTTTCTTTTGAAAGAAATTTATGAAAAAAAATCTAAAATATTTTTATGCACAATCTAATATATTGATATATTTTGGTACTCAATTTGAGATATTTTTGAATTAAATCTAATATACTATTTTTATATTGAATATGTTAGAAAGTGATTTCTTAGTCCCCAAGTTTTGCTAAAATATTTTTATGCACAATCTAATATATTTTGGTTTGTGATATGAAATATATTTTAATACTCAATAATATATTTTTATACTGAATATGATATATTTTGGTACTCAATTTGAGATATTTTGAATTAAATCTAATATACTATTTTTATATTGAATATGATATATTTTGGTACTCAATTTGAGATATTTTATGAAAAAAAATCTAAAATATTTTTATGCACAATCTAATATATTGATATATTTTGGTACTCAATTTGAGATATTTTTGAATTAAATCTAATATACTATTTTTATATTGAATATGTTAGAAAGTGATTTCTTAGTCCCCAAGTTTTGCTAAAATATTTTTATGCACAATCTAATATATTTTGGTTTGTGATATGAAATATATTTTAATACTCAATAATATATTTTTATACTGAATATGATATATTTTGGTACTCAATTTGAGATATTTTTGAATTAAATCTAATATACTATTTTTATATTGAATATGATATATTTTGGTACTCAATTTGAGATATTTTTGAATTAAATCTAATATACTATTTTTATATTGAATATGATATATATGATATATTTTGGTACTCAATTTGAGATATTTTTGTACTAAATCTAATATATTTTTGTACTTAATAATATATTTTAAAATTGAAGAGTAAACCCGTTAAATAGTTATGAGAGAAACCTAGCTCAGTTAAAAGGTTATAAATAGAGGAGAGCATTAGAGAATTAGGGTTACAACAAACAAGAAAAGATTAGAGATCAAAGGAAAACTAGGGTTGTGGAGAGAAGAAGCAAGGAGACAAGTGAGAAGAACCTGGAGAGAGATTTTACCGTAGTAATATCAAATTCTGCAAACCAAAGGTAAGGGGGAGTCTCTATTCATCATTATATATAAGTTATTAACATATCCTTTTTATTATTATTATTATTTTTCTTTCGATTACCACATAACAGTTCCAGCTTTTACATTTAAGACCAATTTCTTGGTGCAAGCTTTTATATATATTTTTTATTTTGAATATAATTATAAAGTAATAATATAGCAAATTTGATAATTATATATGAAGCTCTACAAAACCCGTGCATCGCTCGGGTTAGAGTCTAGTTTGTTTATAATCTATTTTTAGCCAGTTTGATTTCTCTTTTTATGAGCTGTTTTTTATTTAAAAACAATTAAAAGAGAAAAAGCTAATTTGATGAATAACAAAGTTTGTGATCAACAAGAGAAGTGAAGAAAAAACTCAATACATCCTCTTTAGTCTTAACTATATTCATAAGGGGCCTACTTAAAAACAAAGAGTTAATCTTAACTATTTTCCCATTCATCTTCTTCAACCTTCCCCTTATCAAAAGCTTTGTAACCTCTTCACCTTCTCTAGTCATCTTCCATGGAAGCCGCTAATTCATTTCACTGAAACTTAGTGACCTTACTTTCCATTCACTGAATCATTCACACAAATCTTGGTGTCCACATTACACTAACTTACCACTTTCTTTTTTTGTTATTATATTAAAAACTTCACCAAAAGGTATTAACTTTTATATTCTAAACTTAAGGCCATCATTTAGTTTATACAGATTGGTGTTTTTTGTTGATGCAACATAATGAATTGTGATTGTTTGTTTGATCAATGAGTAGTGCTTTTAGAAGTTGGAATATAAATTTCAGCTGGGTAGATGCCTAGATGGAGTATGAGAATGAGAAAAAACAAGAAGAGCAAGCAAAACAAGAACGTGGATATTCAGGTTAGAGAAACAGCTACTAGGGATCAGAATTTGGTGAATGATCGGAAGGACGAGCATGCTAGTCTTTCTGAGGAAAGAATTGTAGGATGTTGCCACTTTGGAAGATGGACAGAGAAGGTGAAGAAGAGGTTACAAAGCTTTTAGGAAGGGAAAGGACGGAGAAGAAGAAGAATGAAAAAAATTCAGGAAAACAATCCTTCAATTTAGTCCCTACAGTTCGAAAATGATCAAACTGATTGATGCCTTACCATTTCAAAGATGTTCGTGCGTATTTGTAAAGTTTAGGCACTAAAATGACGAAACTTTGCAATATCAGAGACCAAATTGATGATTTCCTCAAAGAAAATCTATCACAACATAAAAACCAATTCACTCATAGCAAGAACATGTAAGCTAAAACAATTGAATCACACAATCTGAAAGGAGACTAAAGTTTTTGTTTTCAATTTCAGACAGTTCAAGAAAAAGTGGCATTACAAAAATGGTGAGATATAAACAATGCAATGCCTCCCCACTAAGATGCACATAATCAATTCAAAAACTATACTATCAAATTCCATCTCATCCCATAATCTATCTATGCAAAACATTTTCTAACAACACTACACACTTCTTGCCTATATCATGCTACTAGACCTAACCAAAGAACAACAAAAACTTCCCTTAACATACCTATCATCCATTAAACCTCACCCCAACAAATACATCATCAGCACCTTCGGTAAACTCCAATTCACAATCCTTTCCATCCGAACCCAAATCATTACCAAAATCAAATCTTGTCATTCTGTTCACAACACTCTTCCTTGCCACAGTCTTCACCCTCATCTTTCGTTTCTCGTTTCCTTGCGTTTCCACTGTTTGATTCCCTTGAACCACCTTCTCAAAACCTTCATTCCTCGTACCAGCATCACCCACATTCCCCCATTCTTTCTCCCAATCACCATCATCATCAGAAACATACACAAATTCAGCTTCATTTTCACCCATTAAGCTCTCATCACCGTCTTTCACTTCGTAAAACTTCAACGGCACTCTTGCTCTACACTTATAATACTGCCGCTTCTCCTCCCCTTCTACGACGGTTCCACCAACTTTCACAGGTGACTTCACCGCCACGCCGTGAAAAGTTTTCATACAACTTTGACACATCAAAGAACAATCTTCATATTTTTTCTCATACTGATACAAATTCCAACAATAAGGACACGCAGTCCAAAAAGCCGCGGTGGCGCCCCCACCGCGGTCATAAACAGCGCGTTTTTCAGGGTCAGAGAGTACGTGCCAGGCTTCACGAACACGTGCTAAGGCTTCATCTTGAAAAGGGAATTTCTCGGAGCTAGTGGGATCTAAGAGGATTGCGAATTTCGCGTAATGCTGGCGAGCTAGGTCACGGTTGACGGATTCAGAGCGGGGGAGACGGAGGACGGAGTAGTGATCGGCGGCGGAGAGAACGTCGGCGATTGTGAGGATTCGGCCGATTGAATCGGAGAGTGGTAAGCGGCGGGCGAAGTCGCTGGCGGCGGTGAAGTTGCGGGCGGAGAGGAGAGAGGTGCATGTTGCGATCGGGTTTTCGGATCCTTTGAAAGGATCCATTTTGGGTTTTTTGGTTTGTTGTGTGAGGTGTGATGTGAGTGAGGGAGAAGTGAGGGTTAAAGAGAACAAAGGGAAATGAAATGTGAAGAGATAGAGAGAGTGAAGGGTGGTTTGGTCATTTTAGTGATTTGCTTGTTTGCATTGTATTAATCTGTTGTTGATTTGATTCTTTTTCGGTTTTTTACCTTAGTTGTGAATTAATCCATGGTCAACGGCAATAGTTAGAATGGAAATTTTTATTTATTTATGTCTAGAAGAGGTTAATCTAACATGGTTAAGTAACTCTTTTTGACCATTATAGCTAAGGAATGAAAGAACTCTATTTGATCAATTTGGTGGCTTTTCTTTGTTGAATTTTGATCAGATAAAAGAAATTGGAATCGCAGAAACAAACGTTATGAGTTCGTCTAGTATAGTTAAGTAACCATTTTTCACTGTTAAGGAATTAAAGCAATTCTTTTTTGACCAACTTGAAGCTTTCATTTGTTGAGTTTTGATTGAAAAAAAAAAGCTTGATCGACATAAACAAAATTCGCGCACGTTCAAGAAAAAAAAGCTAAAGTCGATCATAAATTGAAAACAAAAGGATAAAAATGAAAAAAGTAAAAAAAATGTGCACCCCATTGCCATTTTGGACCGGATGGGTCACTCGGCCTAAATGTTCATCGCTGCCTAAAACTAAGTCAAAGAACTAGGAAGCCCACAATCGAGCACCAAGGCCACAAAAGCGATTGAAATCTCACCCTAGTAACAAGACATACTTGAGAAGCAAGTAGCCACCCTCAATTATAGGGAAAGCTGTTGAATCTTCAGGGGAAAAATCACGGTCCTTCTCTTTATAATGAGGTCTCTAGCTAATGGATTCATTATTTACCCCCAAATATCTAAACACTAGTGGCGACTCTAACCCGTGCGATGCACGAGTTTTGTAGAGCTTCATATATAATTATCAAATTTGTTATATTATTATTTTTGTAGTTACATTCAATATTATGTTATCAAACTACCTCAAAAAGCAACAAAAACAAAAGATGAACTGCAATAAAAATGACAAATCAAAAGAAAAATATATACAAAAGTTTGCACCAAGAAATTGGTCATAATCGCAAAAACGGTTAAATCTATAAAAATGAAAAGGAAAAGAAACTGCTATGTAGTGATCGAAAAAAATAATAATAATGAAAAGAAACTGCTATGTGGTAACCGAAAGAAAAAAATAATAAAAAGGAATCGTTACGTGGTAATTGAAAGAAAAAATAATAATGAAAATGAATCGCCAACAATGAAAAGTAACTACAAACAAAAAAGGAATTGCAATGACGTTAGTGACTTTTAAAAAAAATGACATTTTCATGTGCTACCGGATTCAATTCCTTGCAGACATTTTTTTTTCTTAAAAATTAATTACGTCCGTAAAAAAGGGCGGGGTTATGGTTTTTAGATTCAATTGCAGGATCGTGAGAGAGATGAAAGTGAGTGAGAAATGATTTAGGGATTGTGAGATTGAAATAAAGAGGACCCGAGATTTGTGTTTAATACATAACATTGAAGCAATCACATGCCATAAAAAACATCAATACCTTGGTGGTAAGTGTTGTGAACTGGAACGATGTGATAACTGGTTCGATCAACACCAGGAGTTTTTTTCATACATTTTTTTCAGAACTAAAAATTAGAGCTAATCATTAGGGTTAGGGCAATACTACTTAACATACGATAGGACCGCAATGTAGTTATCTCCCTGACCTTGCTTTATCAACCTTACAAAGCTAAATAGCTACAAACAAAATTATAAAGAAAATACAAATTAATAATACACAAAATAAAAAATATTTTTTTAAAAAAATATACTAAAAATGATGAGATTATTTTATTAAAAAAATGTACCTTGTCTAAGCATCTTCCACTAACAATGGTTGTGAGAAAATGTCTTGCTATGTCCTTCAATGTCACTCTCATCTAATTCAATTAAAAACAATAAAATTAGTTATATTCTATCAATTTTATAAAATGAAATCAGAATCAAACGTTAGTGAACAAAAGATAAACCTTTTTGCTCATGTAGGCTTTATCTGGATCTGCTACAATTGGAGAGAGAGTTCCATAATAGTCAAGAAAAACTACAATTTGTTTCCCATTTGTATTCGTACATTATTTGAAAAAGCAAAAATGTTACCAACGTGAGTTAACTCATGTTGATGTTCGGAACGTGATTTAACTCATGTTGGACGTGAGTTAACTCACGTAGGTTATACCTCAACGAAAAAAAATGTTCAATGAAAAAAAATCTTCAACGCAATGGCATTTTCCCGCCTCCTCTCTTCCTCCTACCGCTCATTCATGGCCGCCGTGCCTTCACTCATTCGCCGCCACCCCGTCGCTACTGCCGTCGCCATCTCCTACGCTGCAGATACCAAAAAAGAATCAATTGACAATTCAAAAGCGAAATAGTAGAGGGTGAGTTATCTCCAAATGTAGACTATAAAGACTGAAGAAGACGATATTTTGCAGTTTATGGAGATGCTGGTTTGGATTATTATCATGTTAACCTGTGAGTGGAATAGGTATCTAGATTGATTATCATTGGTTTGCAACAAGTTAAGATATTCTATTATGAAACCAGCTTGAGTTACTCAATCTTACCTACAAATAATATAGCATTGCTTTTAATCACTTTTGACTTTAATCAATATTAATCGGATAGCTTATGGTTTATGCTTTCCCTTCTTATATATTCTGACTGTCCATGCCCAGGTAATCCAGAGACTGCATTCACATATTTCTGGATAACAGATTCTGTAATATTTTCTATTTTATCTCTTTCTAGTTTTATGTATATATAATATGTAATACATAGAGTACATTCGGACAAAGTAGATCAATGGTGGAAGATATGTGGGAAATCAATTAAATGGTAATGAAATTGGTGGCTGCAGTGACTACATGAAGTTACTGAACACATCCAATCCAAGTCCATATGATAGACTTCACAAGTTTAAGAGCCTTAGATTAATTTTCGCTAATTTTGTTCAAGGCACTATTGGACTTCATCGAAAAAAATTGGCTTTCCAAAGTAAAAGGGAAAATGGTTATATTCCACAAACTCTTTCCAGTATAGGATGTAAAACAAACAAACTATTAATCTATCTATCGGGAAGAGTAACATTTGAAGATTCAACCTCTTTACGCTCTAAAACGTGATACAAATTATTTGAACTTTACTTGAGGTTTTTGTTAGTAAACACGGTATCCATGAAAAGGGAAGTGGGAAAATATATATGTTAAGTGTATTGAAGTGAATGTGATGAGAAAAATATGAAGGGAGAAAGATGGTATAAATGAGCCAATAGTGTGACTTATTTACTAACTAACTAGATTTATTTGATATATAGAGGAAGTGACAAATACCATTTCGGCATTTGCAAGAGTAGCTAGGACTTACGGATTACAAACAAACAAGTTATCTTTGGTCTTTTTTTTTGGGTGACAAAGAGAAGTGTTATATGTATCAACGTGTTATAGGCGTATCATATTTTAAATTAAAAAAAAAAATTCATGTATCTGTGTATTATATCTGCACCCGTCTCTTTGGTGTATCCTATTCTCAACAAACTTCTTTTGCCACAAACCATTCTGATTCGCCATCTTTTGAACAATAGGAATTGGTCTAGGATCGTTAATCAAATGAGCATTCATAATAGAGAAGTGCTATATGTCGCGACAACATCACGACCGCATGAATTTCTCACACACCGCTTGCATTTTAAGTCTGGATTTTTCCACCGGTCACAGACCTTCAATTCAATCCATGCTAAATCTTTACCACACCTACAACTATATATATCATTAGCCACATTTACATACACTCAATGTTTCTACAATTATAAATCACTCTATGTTTCTACATCTATATATCACCATTGCACCTTTTAGATCCACTTTACGTGTCTACATGTGGCTCAATATTTATAGAGAGAAAAACTCTTCCATGATTTGGAGTATATATTTTTTATTTATTAACAATTATCGTAAGTTTTATTCAAGTGCCAATTAACTTTGTTAATGCACCGAAAAAAAGAGAGAGAAATCACTTATTATGGACAACTTATACACAATGCAGACATTCTTATATTTTCGTGTAATAATATTCGCTACATTTAGCATTTTCCTTCATAATAATCACAATTGTTTTGTTCCTCTTCACTATATTCTTGCAATATAAGTATCCAACGTTATTGAAGTGTATGTATGGGTGGAAAACGAAGCTCCCAATTTATCCATGTCACTATCCAACGTCAATGAACATTTTGTCTTCCAAAGTAAAAGTGAAAATTGTTCCATATATTAGATACAAGTTTGTTATAGTTATTTATGTTAGTTGCTATGTTCTCATCCTTTTCATATGGACTTAAATGTATAAATAGGGTCCTTTGTATCCCCTGTAATTCAATTAATCAAATCATCAATAATATATATTCATAACTCATAAGTTTTTTACATTGTTCTTTCAATTATGAGTTTGTATCAAGAATTGTCATACCATGATACGAAACTCTTTTAAGTTTGGATAATACTACCATGCCCCAAAATTTATTTATTCACAATATGGATAATACAATGCCCCAAAATAACTAGAGAATATATAATTCTTTTTTTGTTGATAGAACTAGAATTTATTTATTCGCAATATGGATAAGAACTTAATATTCTGAACATAAATTAGCACTATAGAAGTCATATTACTTGATAAAACCTTAACCTTTTTCCATGTATGTGGATCGGAGAAAGCAGAAGGAAATATATCCTTTAGAAGATTTTATCGTGTATGTGTACATGGGTGTCATTAAAAAGGTTCGTTTTAATATGGTTAGCGTCAAAAGAGAAATTTGCATTTAGGGAAACAAATTTAAAATTAGTAGGATGGATAAATACTTTGATTAAGCACTTACAAATAAGATAAACTATTTTAATGATCAAAGAGGGAATGTGATTAAATTGTTTTTATTCTAAATTGATTCTGCAAGCTATCTTGACTAGCTTATTGAAACAACTAGTAAAGATCATGCGCTCAGAAAAGGTACCATAGAAGTATCATAACTTTGAAGCTTGTCCGATACTCCAAAAATAAGACATGTTTGTATTGGATACGATAATCCAAAGATAGGTACCATAGAAGTATCATAACTACTTTGTTTAATATGAAAAATATATTTTATTAGATACTTACTAGCTAGACTTATGGGATGTGAAAGAGAAGAGAATCAACAAATCAACATTAGACTAAGGTGACAACTTGGGTACCCATTAATAAAAGGTGGGTAACACAACCCATGCTGAGTTGGCACCAATCAAAGTTATTTGTTTGTTTTCTATTATTTTTAATGTTATATAAATACATTGTTTTGATTGGGCCAACTCAACATGGGTAGTATTACCCACCTTTTATTGATGGGTAAACAAGAATTTTCCTTAGACTAAACTTGTTTTAAGTTTTTTTAATGATGTTTTTGTTGATATCAAAAGACAGGGATTAAAATAGATTATGTCTTAGACAAAAAATTTACACTTTGTGTTTGACCACATTTTTTTTCTTCAAATTATGATCTTCATAGTTATATATTAATGAATTAGAATGATGAATGCATTTATTTCTTTCAAGATCTCTCATATTTTGAGGGAATGAATTTCTTGTGTTGATAAAATTGCTAATATTCGAAATTCTAAAAATAAGGAATCTAACTAAAGAGAATAAAGAAATTAAATATTGAGTTATACTAGTAGAAATATGGTGAAATTCATTAAAAGTAGTAACTAAAAAGAATTAAATGTGTAATGGACAAGTAAAAGAGTGACACGTGGTTAGTAAGCAAAGTGGCTTGGTAGGCAAGTTAGTGTAATATTCTAGAACATTCTTCAGCCATTTCACTCACTCAGTCTCACTACATAATCACTCTGTCAAGCAAGAATGTCATTTTCCCGCCTCCTCTCTTCCTCTTACGACTCTTTCATGGCCGTCGTGCCTACCTTCGTCCGCCGCCACCCCGTCGCTATTGCCAGCATGTCACTCGTCGCCATCTCCTACGCCACACCTCGACTCATTCGCTATTTCACCAACGATGATGAAACCGACGCCAATGATCCTCGCCGTCTATTCCGTGCGATGGAGCGCTTCATGATGGACCGTGTCTGCAACGTCAGAGAGACAGAGGACTCTCTCATTTTGCGGTTGAATCTGTTCTCCAGCAACGTCCAGAAGGATGAGGTTGATGTTACTGTTGATCACAACACGCTCACCGTTAAGGATGCTCTTCCCGATCGGAATCAGTTCTCAGCAACAATGGGCTTGACTGGGAAAAACTGCGATGTTGTTAAAACTACTGCCAAAATCATGGAGAGCAATGTCCTCGAAATCGTCATCCCAAAGCTCAAGAACAAGGAAGATGAAGATGATGAAGATGATCTCATTGTTCATGTTGATGTTGAGTAAATAAATGAATGAATAAGATGAAGCTCAAGAACGTAACAAGTAGTATTTTAGTTACTATTTTAAATGATTAATTAGTATGTATATGTATTTGAGATCTAAAAGTGATTGAAGTTAGTTACTAATTAGTGAGATGCACAAACAAAAATCCCTAGCTTGTGTCCTGTTTGTACCAATTTCAGGATTAATTTCACCTTAATTACCAATTGTTATCAATCAATATTATAAATATATGATTAACAATTTCATTTGCTATCATTGGTTATGAGTATGATTTCTTGTTCTTCTCAATTCATTGCTTAGTTATATAGTTAGTTGATGCAACTTCTTTTGCCTTCTATTTTATTGCAACCTTTCAAATTTTATACATACAAGATGTAGTAGTAAACAATTATTGATTGAAGCGTACACAAATAATTGCTTGCTGCATTAAATTTAGAGCTCTTAGAAAAAATCATTGAAAATCAAGTGATATTCTGTCTCTGGTTGGTTTTCTCTCCATGTTCTTTTAAATTCAGGTGTATGTACGTTATGGGCGAACTGTTTGCTAGCTTCTCTCGTGAACATTTGATATATCATTCTGGAAAGATGGGAGGACTTGGTGATTAAAAATTGCGTTATAATCGTATAAAAAAGAAAAAGGTAAAGGAGAAACAGAAGTGAGCTATGCTGTGTGAGGGCTCGTGTTCAATGGGAGCAATTATTTGATAGAGAACTTGATTCAGACTGTAATGTGCATAAAACTGAAACTCTCGTCAGTAATTAAACCGGATGTTATTGCATTCATCTTGCTCGTGGCATCCTAACAAGTGATGTACTGATTTTTGTTTATACCAGGCATTGCTACAAATAATCAATGGCCTCATTTCCTTGTTAATTGTGTTTATGGGACTAAGTCATCACTACACTTTTTGAAGTTCTTGGTAATTATCATTCTGTTGATGTAGGTTGCCAGCTTGTCAAATCATAGCATTGATAACATCATTTCATTTTTAACTGTTTTATGGACTATCAAGTTATCCCCTCACTTGTTAAGTTCTTTGTAATTGTCTTTCTCTGGCATCCCTACAAGTAATGCACTAAAAGCGAATGAGAAGAGGGTGAGTTATCTTTAAACGGAGACTTTGAAAAGGATAATTTTGCAGTTTATGAAGATGCTAGATTGGATGCAGTGCATGAAGAAAAGGTTCGTGGTGTGAATCGGCTATATCAAAATAGACCTGGGGAAGAAGTTTGTGGCGAAGCTAAAGAAGAAAATTATACGGATGCTGATGGTAATGGGGAAGAAAGTTCTCAGAGGTCATTGGAGGACAGTGAAAATGCTTCTGAAAATGTTGATGTCTCTGGAAGCGAATCTACTGATGGCGAGGAATGTTCTCGAGAAGAGCCTAATGAGTTATCAGGAGTCAATAAACAAGATATCTCTGCTGAGTGGTTAGTTAATGCTAATGTCTCACCAGCATTTGGAATGGAGCTAGGTAACGTAAGAACAAAGATAGACAAAAGCAGTTTGTTTCTCTTGGAATTTCTTCCACTTAGTGCTTGTATCTCCTCTTTTAATATGAATTGTCTGATCATGATTTAACTTTTTGATAAGAGATTTTGCATGTTGACAAAAAAATTCAAATCCACGACTTTTCTTATAGTCTCCAGCTCTAAATTTTATGTTATTATTATTGTATTGTGCACTTATATGCGGGCAAAAACCACATCTAGGATGAGAAAATTTAAAACAGATAAATTGATTTAGAATTTAGTGTAAATTTTTTTTCTAACGCAAAAACTACGATTTATCATTGATTCTATTCAACAAAACCAAACATCTGTATTTTTTTTTCTAATAAAGTGGTTTTCTTTATATAGTTTCAGTTTGTACAAACAACTCAGTTAAGTCGATTCACATATTCATACATGATAAGGAAATTGGAAAATCGTATGCTGTTTTAGATTATTATCATGTTAACCTGTGAGTGGAATAGGCATTTAGATTGATTATCATTGGTTTGCAGCAAGTTAAGATATTATGAAACCAGCATTGCTCAATCTTACCTACCAATAATATAGCATTGCTTTTAATCACTTTTGACTTTAATCAATATTAATCGGATAGCTCATGGTTTATGCTTTCCCTTCTTACATTCAGTAATTTCTGAATTTCCATGAACAGACTCATTCCCCTTAGCAGTGAAGGAGGTGATACTTAGCCTAGCAAGTCTTCATTTCTAGTGTGAATGTAATATTACAATTTCATGTTTTCCTCAAAATGAAATGGACACAAAAAGAAGGCTGGTTATTGTTAAATAGTAGAAAATAACAGGGATAGTTAATGTTGAGCTCTTTTAGTGTGTGTCCTCTCCCAAACTTTATTATGAGTTTTTCTTCAAAAAAAAAGAGAGAGAAAAACTGTTCTCAGAAAATTTCAGTTTAATCGTGGTGTGCAGTTGTGATGAAATTGGTGGCTGCATGAAGTTACTGACCACATCCAATCCAAGTCCGTTATTTTCATATGATAGACTGCATATTGAAATAGATTAAATTTCGCTAAGTTTGTTCAAGGCACTATTGGACGTCATTGAAAAAAAAAATGCTTCCTTAATTACACGCTTACATCTTCATAATAACAAATTTAATCTACTTGATTGAGCCACTTCATTTTTATTATTATAAATTAATATAGATAGATTTAATGTTTATGTAATGTAATCTGTAAGGTAGGTTCCAACAAATATAGAACAAGGAATTTTGACTTGAAACCAACAGCAGCAGAGGCTGAAGTCCCACACCGTTTAAATTCATGTGAAGAAGTTCTCAGAGATTTTGTTGCAAGTTAAAGTGTTCAAACTCGGTGCAAACTCTGATTTCACAAAAAACGAACTTACCATCGAGTTAACACTAAATTAACACTTAAAAATGTAAACTCGCCACTCGGAAGAGTTTACGAGTTAACACTAGAGTTCAAGTCAACAGTGAATATAACATTACCAAGACAAAATCTTAATCCCAACAACTAAACCAATTTTTCTCCACAAGAACAATGGTTAAAACCAAACAAGGATTTACAATCTTTAATCTCATCATTTACGAATCATTTATTTGACTTGCGTAGGCTCACATCGACTTTAATTGTTCAGCAAATTTTAGAGTTAAGTTTATTAAGTAGCAAACAAATGTAGTTAAGTGGTCAAGTGGGGGAGTCCAGCCGGTTCATCGACAAGAATTAGTCATGCTAAATTGTATATACTTTGTATAATATCATGATTATATTCTTCTTCAAAAAAAATAGAAATGCTAACATGTGCAAAAGTGAAAATTATGCATTGGAAATTGTGCAAATTTATTTATCAAAAGGTAGATGACTAATTTTTCTCATTAAATATTTTTTATTTGAAGAATTCTTACCATGTGTTCTAAGGACATATATTAGCATGACCCAAAAAAATTATTATGATTATATTAAAAAAAATACAAATGTACTTACTTATAATCGATTTATAGTGGTTACTTTTTTCAACTAGTCCCATTTGTTTATAATGATTCACCTTTTGTTTGCAAAAAGTAAAAGTATTCGAGTTTTCCTTCACATGAGAGTGTACATTCTGAATTGGGTAAGTATTCGAGATTGTTTATATTGATAAATGTTTTCACTGTGTGCATGACACCAAACTTGCATTCAAACAGATGCAGGACACATACTTTCACTAGAGGTCAATTGTTTTGTTGTAATTGAATACCTCTTACTACCATATCTATATTAAACAAAAATGCAACTAAAACTTTTTGTCCCTTGGTTTGTTCAGTTGAATGTGAATTTTTTTTATGAACAATTAGCATAATCAATGATTATCTTTCAGGAGTATTTTTCAAGTTTCATTTGCAAAACTAATAAAGGTTATATAAGGGGAGGCATGGTGCTGCTAGTACAAAGAGACTCACAATAATGTGAAGTAAATAGGTTTAATTTGTTAAGTAACTAGAGGACATTTTATTTCATTCATTCATAATTTTGTTACTCTAGTTTATTATTTTACATCGTCTTTTAGCTTCGATGATATATTGAGGCTATTTGTTTTAGAACATTTGGTGGTGGCTGCAATTGGCCTGCTATTTAAAATACCAAATGCATGCATAATGTGAATCCATCCTCGGTCCTCCCACCCCCCAAACCCCATTTTTTCAATATGGAGGAAGGCTGTTAGCTCCGAAGCATTTGAATTGCAGTTTTATCTTTATCATGTAGGTATTTTGATATTTGTGCAGGAGGCTTAGAAAAGAATTTTATGACAACTTCGTTAAAATTTAATGAGATATATGCTTAATTAGTCAAAAAATAAATTAAATAAATGAGATAGTACACCTTTATTTTATTTTATATATATATATATATATATATATATATGTTTAGAATTTTATTTTATTTTTCTAAAAAAAAATGTTTAGAATTTTTTTAGGGGAATATGTTTAGTATTTATTAATATAGCTTTATCAAAAATATTTATAAATAAAGAGAAATTAGGTTTAGTCAATCCAATTTATTTTTCCTCTTTGCAAAGTCATATTCTTTAAATTTTGGTCTAACGTAGTCTTCTCTAAAAAAAATTACGTAGTTGACAAAGACTGAAGTGACACAAATGACTCAAACTACTTTAGAGGTGTAAGTAAACAGTTTGGATAAAATCGATGAATTTGAAAAACCAAACCAAAGCAAAAATTACCCAGTCTTAATTTTTTGATTCGGATCAAAAATTGAGTCGAACTGAAGAATACCAAGCTGGATAAAGTTTCTTCTTGGTTTTCAATTTTGAAACCCAATAAATCGATGAACCAAATCGATAAATTTACTAAGCTTACTAAGCTCACATTGACTTAGCTCATACCCAACATTTTAATAACATTATCACCCAAAAGAAAGAAATTTATAGAAAAGAATAATATATTCTTCTCCCCACTTATTTGCAGGAGGAGAAAGAAATAACTAAATATAACAAATGACGAGCTTATTTTGTAACTCAATTTAAGCATTTAAGTATTTATAATTGTCACAAATAACTTAAGCTACTCAATTAGATATTCACATTTTTGTCTTCAATTATGTTATTTCAACTTAAAATTTCATAAAACAACTACCAACAGATATGTTGAAAACATTTTTCTATTTTTATATATGTTCAATTAGGTATTTATATAATGTTTAATGAAACTTCATATATTTTATTTTTAGTATTTAAATAAATACAAGTATTTAAAAAATAATTTTTACAATTGCATTTTCAGACGAACCAATTTAACGAATCAAACCGTATATTATCAATTTGTTTATGAATAATGCTGAAAATTGTACCTAACCAAGCTTATGTAGATTTGGTTGATTTGAACATTTTTTTGACTAAAAATTGATTCAAACTTAACCCTTACACCTCTAGACTACGTAAACACTCATAGCATATGATTAATTATAGACCTTAATTTTTTTATTCAACATAATTAAATCATTTGTCCATAGATGAAGTGACAAACATCATTCAAACTTACACAATAAATGTCGGTATTGTAAGTAAAATTAGGTCTAAACCTTAACTCATTATGTTTATTAAAAAATAATTTTAAAATCGTATAGAGGTAGTATGCATCCTTGTTGGCACGTCTATTTCCATACCAAACCCAAATTCTACTCCCTCTTTTCTCACTACAAACCCCTTCTCCACTATCGTTCGAGTGGCAAAAAATGGTGTACCCAAAATTACTCACACTCTTACTCTCACTCTCACTCAACTTATCAATGTGCCTTGACACTGGGATTTAGTTTGCGGATTATCAATAGTGAAGTTATGCCTTTGACCTTTTTCTACAACTGATTTTGGCATTACTATCAAAGAACAAGATGAGAGATCATAGAAGAAGAGGAAGGGGGGATTCTAAGTGAGTGTTTGGTAGTGGTAAGATGGGCTCGACTATGTAATAATTAGGTAATTATATTTGAAAATTGCTTTTCACACATTAAACAAAGCTAAAACACACCCGAAAATGACATTTTTACCCCGACGGCAGTTAACTGCCGCTGGGATGGTGTCATCGGCAGTTAACTGCCGTCGGCTACCATCGGCAGTTAATTGCCGCTGCTGGCAATTATGCAGAACAGAACCTGCTATTTTTGCAAGCAAGCCATTTTTCGGCCGATTTATTACATGTAATCCAAAACAACAATTCCAAAGGCAGTACAAATCATACATCAATTATAATCATTCATAAGCAAGAACATTACATAATCTTTCACAATTGACCAAAATAAAATCAATTCGACATTTCGTTAAAACTACACGAATGTTTGAAATTCACCAAAAACATAAATAGTGTTTGACATTCAACAACACATTACATAATATTACATGAGATCTCTACCGACATTTGTTGTACTTGAAACGAACACAAAGATATAATACATTATTTTCAACCATATGCCTAAACATAAATCCAACGTCACTATCGTCACGAATAAGCCGAGGCCAATAGACCGTTTTCCACATGTCTTCATCTTTATCTGCCATCAGGTCATAAATTGGCATCTGAGCAAATACATGACATGTATGATGATTTTCACCAACATGGAGAAAATTACTGTTAAGTTGTGCCATCAACTCATCCATAGTGTTGGTCGGAGTTAGAAAAACCTTAATTGTCTTTTTGAAAGCGGAGTACCGGACATGAGCTTCAATTTGTGCAACCTCAGACATGTTTAACTTCACAAAAGTTTATGAAATATCAAACATCAGAATAATATTAAATTAAACGTAATAACCGATATATAACCAATAACAAAGTAGGTGCATATTCCACCACATAAAAGTTATATATTTATATATATTAATATGTTAGTTATATATTGGTCACAAAAAATTGGCGTTACAATATCGACCACAAAAAATATGTCGGTGTAATATCGACCAAAAAAAAGGATGAACACCGACAAAAACAAAAAATCACTCATATCGCATCAAGTCAATTTGAACCATCTTCATCTTCCGCAATAACTTGAAATTCTTGCTTTGCTTTTTCAGGAGTGTCACACACAATTGGATTGGCTTGCTTTGACTTTTTTGGTGGGAGCGGATTCTCTCTTTTCTCAATGTTCATAAGGTCTCGGAACCTAGCTTGTTGATCCAAAAACTCAAATTCTAAAGCCGATGCCTCTTCACTTCTGTGTATGTTCCACTCCGTAGATGATGGAGGTAGTGGACAACCATCTTTCAAAAAAACAAGAACAAAATGATTGAGAATTAATCCTAGGCACATGATGGGGTTTTTTTGCTTAAGCGGTGGCACCCCTCTAAGTGGGAAAAAGGATTCCGAATTTTCGATTTCGTGACTTGTCAACTCCACTACAAGTCTATTGTAATAAGTTGCAACAATGTGACCCATGTCGGGAAAAGTCAACCACTTATCTACAAGTGCAATACCACCACTATTTGAGGGAGGATGCAAGCCATTTAAGATGCAGTTAAAACGATCCTCACTCGCAAATATCCCGCACATAATCATTTCTATGATCCTTCAACTCTTGAATAAGATGTCTACGAACCATGATCTTTACAAACATTTTTGAATTCCTTTAACGCACTTGCATATAATTCTTGCGTAGGTGATTCAACAACAACATCCCAAGCTCTCATTACCTTGTTAACTATGTCACTTGACTTCACCTCTTTCCCATCCTTCGGTTTCACTCTACAGTCAGTGATGCACTTTGCTCTAACATTTTTACCAACATGAAAATAACAAAGTATTGCACTAGTTTCAGGGAGAACAGTTGCTACCGCATTCATCAAAGGCGTATCTCTGTCAGTCACAACCACTGAAGGCATATTAATCTTTGAGTTAAGAAGTTTGACCACCAACATTTGTAAAACCCAAGTACCCAAGTAAAATTATCCTCTTTCTCAGATGTCAAAAATCCAAAACCAACAGAATACGTCAAATCAGTCGAGGTGACCCCAACTATCTCAAACAATGGCATTCTGTACATGTTGGTTTTGTAGGTGGAGTCCATAACCAAAACTGTTGGAAAATTGTTAAACAACTTAACAGATGTTGGATGAGCCCAAAATATGTCTTGAATAGTAGTACTCCCTCTTTGTGTTCTGGTGAAATAGACATAGTTGTGCTCCTCCAACTTAGAGATTAGATACTGCATATCAGTCTTGTTACCTCTGTTTGACTTGAATATTTTTTTACGTTCATTGTAGACTTGCTTGATATTTGTCATGCAATCTTGTCTTTTTGTCTTCAAATTTATCAAAATATTTTTTGGTAGCACCAAACTCTTGCTCAAGTCACGTACAATCTTCTTGTCATCCTCCCTTAATCTACCCGCAAGCATGTGTCCTTCTAAACTTGGCTCCATCTCATGGTTGTGAACTCCGTTAAGAATGTTCAATCTCCAATCATTTGTTTCCCTACTAAGATATCCACGAATCATGAACTTACACCCACATTTTCTTGAACCTGTTGCCTCATGCTTCAATCTTTTTTTCGGCACTTTGTGGTCGCCACTCCTTTCACAAATTAGTTGCAACATTGGATTGATCAAATTGGATATACGTATAACAATTGTAAATCCCGCCTTATTTGCTTGACGACGTACCCAATTAAGCAAGTCATCTCTATCTTTCCATTTAATTTCGCTTGGAAAAAAATGAGTCGTGTCAACTTCGTTGGCCTCAAGAGGGACAACACCGGAGTCAACATATAATGAAGCTTCAACATGGACAGAAGCTTCAACCTTAGGCGGTATGACATTTCCGGAATTATCGACAAAAATAGGTTTTGTCTCGACCGGATCATCATCCGCATTTTCATCCATAACTATAAATAAACAACAAATAACTATGAATAAATAACTTACAATTGCAATAACATCAATATTAAAATTAATTAAACCTAAAAAAAGTTAAAAAAAAACCAAAAAAAAAAACCAAAAAAATAGGCAGTAAGTCTGTTTTTTTGAAGTTTCCCATCGGCACCTAGCTGCCGATGGCCCCATACAGCGGCACTTAACTGCCGCTAGCCCCATGTCAGGTTTTCATGAATATTTACAGAAATATCAGCAAAAAAAACGGATTAAATGATGCATTACCTGTTTCTTGACGTCAAAAGTGTGTAGAAACCTATTGCTGCTTCAATGATTTTGGACAAGATTTGGGTAGAAAAAAATTGGATTTAGGTGTATAGATTGAAGAGGAAATAGGAAAGGGGGAGATGATGTAACAGTATAGGAGTAGGTTGCAACATCAAGAACGCAACGGCAGTTAACTGCCGATGGATTCAAACGCGGCGGCAGTTAACTGCCGATGGGATGATCCGACGGCAGTTAACTGCCGCCGGGGTAAAGATGTAATTTTCTGGTGTGTTTTAGCTTTGTTTGATGTGTATAAAGCAATTTTCATTATATTTTCGTCATTGTGATAGTTTATCATGTCCATGAACAACTTTTTTACCATGGTTTAGGTAAAAAAAAAATTATTTTTGTCCAATCCCTCGCCCGTTTTTGTCTAGTCTCATGGTCAACTTTCAAACCAAATATGAGACGAATAATTTGTTCCTGTCTTTTTTTTTTTTTTTTTTTCTGTCTATTACCTCAATTTATTGCAAATCAAAAACACCCTGAGAATGAATTCCACTACATATGCAGAGACTAAACATATACTTCACCTTTGCAAAATAATCCATAATATTTCATAAATTGTTGTGTTAAGAAAACTTGTAATTCAAAATAAAATAAAAAAAACTTAATTTCATCTCGCACACTTCACTCTCCATCCTTTACTCAATGAAAACTCCATATGTTGTAGTTTAATTGACGTGGTTTGATGGTTAATGGATTGACGAGTGCTTCTCTAGGTGAACGTGACAGTGGACTTGATAGAGGGTTGGAGAAGATGCATTGCATTTGTTATTGAGAACAGAATACAAAACAAGAGTAACCATAACTTTGTTCTACGATTTCTGCTTTTAAAGCTAAAAAACAATTATATTTTTCTTTGACAGTTTACACAAGAACATTGCTTTCAAACAAGATTTCTCATCAGTTTGAAAGCATAAAAAACGGCAAACAAATATACCCTTAAATGTACTTTAGTCTAAAGGTTAGGTCATGAACTGTGTATAAAAACCCAGTTCAGTTTGCAAATTGGCATCAACAATATGGTTCTTTGTAGATAGGTTTCGTTCAGTACTAAATTCTCTCCTAAAGCATCTCCATATTTTTCACTTTGTCGTGCACCCGTAAAATTAAAAGAATCAAAACAACATTCACTTACTAACCAAGCACTTAAAAGTCAAAATTGTTGTTTGACTGTAATAATAAATTTTCATTAACATATATGATCAAGTACCCTTCTGCCTTGCTAGTTATGGAAAAACTCTTTCTCAGCCAGAAAAGCACTATGTATGTATAAATCACGGTTGTGACGACAATGAAGACCCCAATATAGACACATGCAGTTGCCGCACAGACATAAAGGTACCTGCAGAACAATTTGACGGTGTTTTACAAGGTTAAATGATATCCATGAACATAATGTCAGAAAATCATAATTATTAATCCTTATTACTTCAATAAATCACAGAGAATAATAATTGTTTCAATCATTCATCAACTTCTAGGAAGACTCACTTGGGAGAAAAGACGCTCCAAATAAATAAATGGTTTCTCATCAACACCAAAACAATAGTGTTTGCCGACAAGAGAATTGAGTTTATGCTCAGTGGTACTAGGCAAGGAAACCCAAGAAGAGACTTGAGAATTTCTCCAGAATTTCCACCGTCAGGTAACTAGTGGACAGATTGTGACCTTCATAGAAATGTACATCACCAAAGAAAAAAAGAATAACATTGGGGACGCATATGTAATGATGAACATTAGAACACCTGAAAGGAAGGTTGAGTGACTTGAAATTCCCTGCCAACAAAAGGTAATATTGCTGAGAACATAGATATTTATGGAGAATTTAAATCTGAAATGCAGTGCAGAAAATGGTGTGCTCTTTTGGAAATATTAGCAAAAGAAAAATAGGAGACATTACAATAAAAGCTCCAGCCACATCAATTGTAGCTAGCGTATTACTGTTCCCAAGAGCAAAATGGCCTGCCATTCCCAGATTGTACAGTGCGGTAATCTAACAAATGAACAGTATCAGTACACGATTTGCATTTTGAGCTCATATAAATACTCGTTATACATCAAAAGAAGTTACATGATGCGTCACATGTAATTAACATAGTCATAGTGCAGTTTTCTAACTTATCAACTCAACAATTCACAATATTACAAATTTGCAACCATTTAACTTTTGTAGAATATATGGTTAAATATAATAGCATCAATAGTCCAATGCTACAATAGAGCTACTCAACAACAACTGTCACTCAAACATGTTTTACATAGCTTTATAAACGATCTATTAAATGGATGGTTAGTCTTTCTCTACAAAATACACTTTCATACAACAACCACCAAAATAATACTAAAATGGCATAGGATTTAAATTCTAGAGACACTTTAAACTACCGGATTAAATTCTTTAATCAATACAAGTTGATGTGGAGACAATTTGCACCAGACTATAAAATAAATACCTTTAGCTCTTCTTCATATGAATCATAATATATAAGCCTACAATAGAAGTTTTAGTTTTACGTAAAAATGGAAAACTGGGATGTTGGAATATTAACACATTATTAAACAAGAAACTACTTCCAAGATTGTATTGGAACCTTATCTCAAGCAATTCAGGAAATAAAATCTTCATATTCCTAAGTTTTTGAGATATATATAATTTCCTATTCAAATGCACGAAGAGCATAACTACCTGTTGATTAGTCAGAATAGTTCGTTCTCTATAAATCAAATTTTTAATGAAATACTTGATATATAGTTGAAATTTAATGCAAATTCCAAGAAACAAAAAGAAGTAATGCTTGAAAAACACAATTCTAACTGTGAACCCTAAACCATTATATTATATAAAATACACACATAAATCAAAACTCCATAAAGAGAACTTAAAGAACCCATATCTAGTTAGATTCTAGTGGAATCACTCTCAAAGTTAGCAGTGCGCTCTAGAACCCAAAACATATAAAATAAAAACCAATACTTATTCATGAATCTTACAACTTACCTCAACCCACTTCTTATGATGTGACCCACTAGAAGAAAAAACAAGCATGTAAGCCAAGATTTGAACATTGAGCAACAACAAAGGCATTGCATTAATAGGTCGCTGAAGCAACAACTGGAGAAGACACCAGGATGTTATGAACATGCACCCCATAACATATAAGGAATCTTTTAAAAGAAATATTGGTGTCGAATTCTGGATTTCCGTGGGAACAGAAGCAGACATGTAGAGGTTCCATTTGGAGCACTTTTCACGAGTTTTCATAGACATAACCCATGGCAAAACCAATACAACTATAACAGTAGTAATTCCAATAATGGCATAGAAAACTTGAATTGATAAGGTGGCATCCTTATTGTATGAGGCAGATATGTCCCTGATGTTTCAGAAAATGTTGCAATACCAACAAACCAGACAGTAAAAGGCTGAACCCAATGACTGTTACAACTTTTGTTTTGGACTGCAATAGGAATAATGCAAATATACCCAGCATGATGATCATGACACATGATGCTATCTTAATCCAGTTTATATATTGACTACCAGCCTGCTCAAACCAGGTAGAAATGTCCGGAATGTTAGTCCAATTCACACCACCTTGATGCCAGCCTTTTAAAATTCTTCCACAAAAAAGAATCAGGAATAACAAACTAATTTGGTATCCTGATGTGCAGTTTTCTTTCTCTACTGAAATCAGATCATCAACTGCTTTGTTAAGGTTAAATGACTGTATTGCTTTCCTAAAAAATAACAAGTTAATTGTGGATGTTAGAAAATGCCAAATGTAATGCTCTTCCTCAATCATGGAACTTGATCCCATACTAATGACAAGGATGAGGATGCCAAACAAAATGAACACTTCATCCAACTTCCATGGCTTCATATAATTCTCAACATCTTGAATCTCCTGAGCAGGAACTTCTTTGTGGATAACAAATAGAAGCTTCAGTAGTATCAAACATGATGTGATCAAAGCAGCAACTCCAAAAGCAAGTAAACTGATTGGTCTCTGAACAAACACAATTGTCAAGAATCAAAAGAACAGAAAGAGTCATAAATCTCAAGAGAAACTCTAAACACAGAAGACCATACATACATCAGTTGCTTTGTGTGATAGCCACTCGCTCGCTCTGCTTAGAAACTCATGATACTGCTGCAACAGTGGTGTTGTAGCCTTCTGCATTATTAGACCTAAAAAATAAATGGCAAATGAAAAAATGTTAGCAAATATTTCTTGTAAAATTTATTAAAAACATGAAACAACAGAATTTTCGCATACTTGGTGCCTACTTCAGCCCTCCAGGCATCATGAAGAGTGGTAGCGTTTAAATACAAGCAACAAAACAACTTCTCCTTGCTACCTTTGCATTCACTAATTGTGGGTCCACTATTAGTAATGAAAGAATCACACGGAAAATTTGTACAAGACAATTCAGGCAATTGCGCTTGAAGTAATCTGAATAACTGCCATGAGTTCAACTGCAGTGCCCTCAACTTTTGTTCATCTAGCTCACCCAAGAAGGAAAAAAAGATACAGTTACATAATTTTGCTGCTACGGCATATAACATTGCACAAAGAAACAATAGCTATGAAGCACCAACATTTGTGGGTTTAGGTGCATCAGCGTGTCCGACACGTGCCGGACGCCGACACCCTGACGACACGTGTCAATCACCTCAGACAAGTGGCCATATTAATATTTTTTGTTTTCCCTTTGGCACTCCTCGAATACAGCTACAGTGAGAATGAACACATCTATGTTTTTGTGCAAAAAGTGTGCGAAAGTAATATAATAGTTTTTTAATTAGACATTTGAACTGTTCCCAAGTCTTCCTGCATACACAGGTTTCCACATTCTACAATCGTCATCTTTCCCCAATTTCTCCTTTTGGGTTTCCCTTTTTCTGGCCTCTCATTTGATCTGTCATGGTCATCATCTTCATTATGTCTTGATGGTCATTTGGCGGCCATTTTGACTCTCAATTTAAATCTTCTATAAATGATGCTATTTAATTTTGTAATTATGCTATACTATATATATTCGTGTTGGCGTCATATATTTTCGACATAAGCGGTGTTGATATATTTGTGTATGCGCCATGTCTGGTGTTAGTGTATGTGCTTCATATAACATTGGAAACAGAGGGGGGAAATACCATATCACCTAAAGTTTAGTTTGTTTGATAAATAGACAGAGAGGGAAAGAGAACTAACCTGCCAGAGAGTCAACCATTTGAGAGATCAAAACACCAATATTGTTTTTGGGAATAGGCATGCCAAAAATTAAAGCTAATGTTGGCGCAATGTCAACCTGTTGTACAATACAATGTTGTGTGTATAGTTAACCGCCTACTGCTCAGGATATTTAGTTAAATGGGTAGTTCATGTTAAGTTCAAGATTGACAAACAAGAAAACTAAGAACGATTACAAAGTAATTTAAAACATAAAAGGTTCTCCGTATTAGGAAGCATACAAACAAAAACTGGCTAATACACTCGATGCAAGAAGATTCTCTGATGGTTTGCTAACTGTTTTGGCAATACATTCAGGCTCAAAAGAAGATATGAATAGTTCTTATGATACAAGCACGAAGTATAGTTCCATTGCCTGAAAAATCGTGTCATGATTGGATAATGTGTGATCAGAAGCATGGTTTTTTGGTCCAATGAATAGAGCTAGAGAGTCTGTTTCCTCGTATGATGAACCTCCATGATTACCATTTTCTGTCATTCCATGGTCACTGACTACAACCTGTATAGAAATTTACAGCAGATACTGTTTAAAACTTTGACTTTTTAAATGGACTTTGTCTTTACAATAATTGATTGAAAACAACCATAAAGAAAATTAGAAGACTTAAATTTCCCTTCAAAGTACATAACACCAAAGGTATATGATCACAATTGAAAATTTTATTACTGCAGGTATGCTCATAACTAAAAGTTGTGATTTGAAAAGCCATAAAATATACAATGGATGCACTGACAAAGCCAAGTGCCATTCATCAGTAACTTAAAAATTAAAAAGCAAACATTTAAGTAGAACTCCAACATGTGTTTTGTTTTGTTTTCTTATCCAAGCATGTGTTCAGGCTCACACATGCAAATACATCCTAAATGAAATCTCTACAAGTTGTATACATTGCAAGATAATGTCTACACTCTACACACCTCAATAAATAAGTCACGTGAATTCTGTAGTGCACAATTCAAAAAAGCAACAAAAAGATAGTCACAAACCAGAAGTGTCTTCCCTTGATCATTTTCAAGATTTTGCAAGATATTTGTATGGATCATCTTCACTACTTCATCCATTTCGGAAAGTTTTGAAGCCATTAATGCACTGAAACAGGAAATATGCCAGTGAAGCTTAGAAAACAGAATGAAATTACATGTATAGAGCAGAGAGTTCTTGACGATACCTGTTGCGTCCACCAATATGACCAACATGATCCAAGCCTAAATAATGAAGTATCTAAAAAAACTCAGTAAATGTGTACAGTTGAAATTAAATCTTCATCGAAAAACATCATGCAATTTTGAAGTAGACCTGAAAAACTCCACATTTGACATGTATAGTTAAACTATGTAACAGATGGGATCTTAATCTTAAATCTTAATTTCACTGAAAAGTGAAAACCAACAATTCAGTGCTAAAGTATATTAATATCTTCTCAGAAGTCATGAATTGAAAGAAATCTGTTGATAAGAGATACAAAAAATAGTGTACTGTCTAACCATAAACAAATTGATTAGAATTTGGAGTAAATATTAAAAGGTAAAACCAAAAAAAAAGTTCTTTTTTCCTATTTGGTGTAATAAAAAAAGTAGAACCAAACTAACTTCTATAGAAGATAAGAGGGAGGAAAAAAGCAAAACCAACAGGTTCTACAGAAGAAAAAGTTAAAAACAAAGGCATAAAGCAAATTGCATATTTTAAACCAGAAAAGCAACGGTGTAAAAGTCTGAATAGAGAAAAATCATTACAAAATGGGAATTCAGGTAACATTCGGTAGGAACAAAATTATGAAGTGGCTGTGCAATTTCTTACGAGAAAATTCCAGTCATCCCTGCTAAGTTCATCACCAAGATGTCGAGACACATTGTGATCTACTTGTACAGTATCTTTAACCTATAATGACAATTAGATTCAGAAAAACAATGTAAATTACAGAGCAGCCATTATATATATATATATATATATATATATAACAAAGGGATCTGAGAGGTCAAATACAACTCTTTATTTAAGAAAAAATATATGTACAACAAATTTAAGTGATTACTGATAACTAAATGAATACTCTAAGCCTATTTAGGGGCACAAGGTCATGTATATATGCTGACATGTACATCAAAGACTTACAAAGAAACTGCTAACTCCGTCATGACGTGCAAAGAAACCAGGAAATAACTTCAGCCATGTATCATCACCGTGCATAACCATTTTCCATCCAATCTTAAAGAATTGTGCTGTAGCAAGTAATGAGGGCATCAATACTAGTTCCATTAAAATTCAAATGATATGTTCAATTTTACCAACAGGCTTAACCAACCAATAAGATTGTCATCTGAATAAGCCTGGGAGTTAAAGTTGGAAGCCACATCCAAGAAACCCCCAATTGCTCCAGAAACCATGGCCTGAAGGACAATCACAAGTTAAAATAAGAAGTTAAAAAAAAAAAAAAAACTCAGATCATATGTTCTCTTCACACTTCCACATTTGAAACTGAAATTGACACTAACTTTCAAACGAGGCATGGTAACTGTTGGCGCTGCAGCTATTGCATGATATCCAACACCCATGCCATTTGCTAGCAATGACTGGGTGTATGGCATAGCTTCCATAAAAGCCTTGTTTGGTGGCTTACCATTCTTGCCAAGCACAAATTCTGCTGGAAGACCATCAATGACCTATAGTAAATTGCTTGTGTGAGACAAATTAATATTTCCAATGATGGCCACAGACCATGAACAACCAAAAACAAATAACATGATAAAATCAAAGACCACAGAAAATATGTAGTTATGGTAGCCGTGTATACCATTAAGATGAGTCGATCATATGAAGGAGGTATCTCTGATACTTCCTACACAGAACATTTTTCCAAACATTTCAGTAACAACAAGACTAGAAGCAGAAACGAGGATCAGATTAAATCAACTAATCACTATTTTATTTTGAAAAACAACTAATCAGCATTCATTATGAGAAAATCAAAGTCTCCAAGGGTGTGTTTGGATTGAAAATTTAGAAGGGGAGAGAGGCTTACTTTTCTTTTTTCAATTACGGACAATATAAAATGTTTTTCTTTTTAAAAAATTAAGTGTGATTGAAGTTTTTTTTATAAATAAATTGAAGTATTATATGATTGTTTATCATGTTATTATTTCAATTCTTCAAAAAAACATTTTATAGTGTCCATAATTTAAAAAAGAAAAGTAAACTCTCCTCTCCTAAACCCTCCACCCAAACACATCCTAAGGCTCTGTTTGCAAGTTTGGAGGTGAAGGGGGGAGGGCTTTGGGTAAAAGGAATGAAGAAGCGGAAGGGATGAAGAGATTGGGGGGTTTTATTTTTCTTCGCAATACAAAATCCCCTCAAAATGGGGGAACTCAAAAATTGTATTGTACGAAGATTTTGGAGGGTTTAGATAACTTCTTTAAATCAAATCCATGTTGTTATAATACTCTCAAAATTAAAAATATATTAATCATAAATATTCATTTATCAATCTCTACAAAACCAGAATCTCAAAAAAGATGGAAGATTTCTTTGTTTTCCTCTCTACTCCTCTCCTCCCAAAGCCTTCTCCCCTTCCCTCCAAACTCACAACTAGAGCCTAAGAATTTTTTCCATATCGAAAAAATTACTGCATAACATATGAATCTACCAACATTCATGAATGCAGCCAAACCTATGTAAATTACCGACAGATGTGGTTACATAAACTTGAAGAGATAGCTGGTAAGAGCTTAGTGTTGTAACCTCAAGGTACAGAGTTCAAATCTCTTCGGGGATGGTTGTAGAATGGTATTAGTGTCACTTTAATTAATGAAAATTTCCTCCTTCCCCAATTTAAAAAAAAAAAAATCAGTTCTATTTTTTCAAATTATTATTGATGCATGTGGGTCTGTTTGGTATGACATGTTTTTGAGCTTACAGTTTATGTCTTATAAGCTCATTTGACTAAAAAAGACCCGTGTGTAACTGTCACTTTCTCACGAGCTTATAGTTTATTTTTACTAGCTTATAGCGGTTTTTGATAAGCTAATTCAAGTAGCTTATAGCTTACCATTTTTTATCTCAATTTTACCCCTACAATCTTAGTTGAAACAAATTAAATATTAATAAAATATATCATTTTTATGCCATTTCATACTTATAAGCTAGTTCAACTGCTAATTTTACCTAACACTATAAATTCAATCAGCTAGCTTTTCCACTATCAGCTATAAGCTAGTTTATCAGCTATTTGCTATATGTTCATCCGCTATAAGCTAGCTTATCAGTTATTCTCAATATTTTTAGCAGACAGAGCCTAAGTAAAAGTGTCATGTCGAATGTTTGTGCAGGTGCTTCATAACTAATCATAGAGTAAGCATTTGCTTTCAATTTTCAAGTATAGTCTAGTTCCAAAACAATCAACTCCTCATAAAGATCATCTTAGACTGTGATCTATTATCGAACTAAGCGTAATTATTATATGAATATCATTAACTATATGTCAAAAACCACAAAAAAAAAAAATTTATCATGAATCACTAAAACCAACGCAATTCAGTATCACAACCTGATACAAAAACCGAAGCCGATCTGGAGGCAGAGACGCTTCATTCCGATTCGCATCGCCATCTCCATCGCAATTTGGGCGTTGGAAACTCTCAGAACCACTAATATGAAAAGAAAATCGAAAAATAAGCGCGTGAGAGAGAATTGATGAGAGAAACTTGAAGATGAAGTGGTACCTGTAACCGGAGAGAAGTGGTTTGACAGGGAAGAAACCGAAGACGAAAAGGGAGAGACCGATGAATTGGATGATGAGTGCTGTTATGGTGAATAGTGTTAGCTTTGTGCATGAAATTGAAGAAGAAGAAGAAGAAGAAGAAGAGCATTGTAACGGAACGGTTTTTTGTGTGTGTTTATTGGATTGGATGGTTCCAAATGCGCTCAGCAGAGAGTGTAAGATGCTAGCGTGAGAATAGGAAGATGAGTGATATGGCGGAAAATGAAATTAATTTAATGTGAATGTCACTTTTGTCATTTCACATTTTTCATAATTCATTTTTTTTTTACAACAGTTACTCAAATGATAAAACAATCCAGAGATACTTGATGTGTTCAAACGCGATTTAATCCCAAAATTTTCAATGTCTCGACACCGAATGTGAATTTTAATGTTAAACTCTTCGAAACACCTAAATTGCCTTGGCAAAGAGGTGGGTAAACTGCCCATCTTGATGTGGCACCAACAAAACATGGACAACTGTAATCCACAATAAAAAATGAACAAAGAGATGAGTTTGACAGATTAACCCCATAAACTTTTGTTATTTAGCCGATTGACCCATGCATTAATTAATTTCTAAAAAAAAAAATCCAGACTATCATCTTCCTTTTCTTCTGCGTGCTCTTTGTTCGACATCACCTCAGACGTCATCGTAATCGAAACCCTAACTCCATATGAAAAAACCGCGTTTGGGCATATTGTATCTGAGTTTCACTTTCACTTACCGGACCTCGGCGGTCACAACCACCGAGAACGTTCAGGTTTTCATTTTTTCCATTTCTTCTCCTCTTTTCTACCGTGCACGTCGATGATGATGCGATTCAACCGCGATCTACGCCATCGCACCTTCGCATCGGAGCTCCACTCTGAAACGCGCGATTAACATCATAACTGTACTCAAGTGTTATTTAACTGTAAAACAGTATTGTTTGATGGATTCTGAATCAATGTTGATTAGTCGATTTATTATTGTTTCATAGATTCAATTGAAACTCTTCCTTCATTTTTATGGTTACTTATCCTGCTAAAAAGGCATTTTAAACAATTCATTTCATGTTACAAATTCAATTCAATGTATGTATATTAGCAGATGTTTCGACCTGAGGAGCTTTGGGAGCGTTTAGTTAGGGCTACTTTGCAAGAGAGAGAACCGGCGATGATGCATATGGCCGACCTGCTGCTTGGAATTGCTGGAAATGTGCCTTCTGCTCTTGCTAAAAATAGAGATATTGATGAAATTTTAAGAGTTGCAGATGAGATTCAAGACGAAGATCCCACTGTTTCTCGAATATGTATGTTTGCCTTCATCGTGTTTTTGTCTCGTGCTCTATTTTTGTATCCATTTTATATCAAAAAAATTCCATTACTGCATCATAGTCTTCCAAGTTATATCAAGTATTTCGGTTGTATATTATCTCCTAGCTTTCTCCTGTGGTGGTGTGGATTATAGGAAATTGTTAAATGCTGAAGATTGTACGAGTCCTTTTGACGAAAACCCCTTCAATTTGACCACTGAAATCCTCTAGAGTGTTCTAGATGCCCATTCTTTGTTCTAAGTATTTCTTACATTTTGCAGTATGTGAGCATGCGTATTCGTTATCACAAAATCTGGACCCCAATAGTGAAGGCCAAGGTGTTTTACAATTCAAGACCGGTTTGATGTCTGTCATTAAGGTATATATTGAATGTCTAGCTTTATGCAACTAAAGAGTTTTGATTGGGATACTAGGATTGTGAGTATCAGTATGTTTTTATTTGGACGCGACTCTGTGTTACACCTCTTGCTTGGTTGATATGTTAGAATTTTGCTGGACAATCTGTCAAAGCCCTACCATGAAAAGTTTACATCATTTAGCTTCCTTATAATCTCATTGCAGGATTTATCCTTTCATTTAGTTCATGAGAATGTTGCCTTATAGTCATTTTGATAACTAGTTCATACAGGCTTCTGTATAATGGAATGCTATCAGGATCTTCATTCAGATCAAACTAAGTTTTAAATATCAGGATACTTGGGGCACAAGCTCTACAATATATAGTGTAATTGTTTTATAAAATATCTAAGCTGTAAAATCATCACTCCCGTTTTTAAAATTGTAAAGGATTCGGTGTCCTCATTTTATCTTTGCTTTTTTGTTTATATTTTCAGCAAAAGCTGGCTAAAAAGGAAGTTGGAACAATAGATAGAAGTCAGGACATTGCCCGACTACAAGAGTTCTACAAGAGTTACAGAAAGAAGAATAATGTAGATAGATTACGTGAGGAGGAAATGCAGTTGAACAATTCTGGTGCTTTCAGCCGGAATCTTGGCGAGTACGTTTTTGACTAATCTGTGTGTAGTGTCTATTTAGATGATATTGTTTTTCCTTTTCGCCACCCCATCTTGCTTCATGTAACTATTTGCCCCCAAAATTAACGAGTTCTAGAATGTGACCGGCTGTTATTTTTTCATTGGTTTTTTTCTAAATTGCCTTGGCAAAGAGGTGGGTAAACTGCCCATCTTGATGTGGCACCAACAAAACATGGACAACTGTAATCCACAATAAAAGCAAAGTGAAATTTCAATTTATGGTAGGATATCGAGTTTAAAAACATCGAATTTTTGGTAGGATATCGAGTTTAAAAAAAATGTAGTTGAAATTCAATTTATGTTTGATTAAGATTTGTAGAAAAATAAGTTGTAATTTTCATAGATTGGACTTCTATAAATAAAGGGATTTTGTTTCTCAAATATATTTTAAGTATAAGCCTATTTTGGTTTGGAGCCTTATGTTTTGAGGAGTTGTCTTGGACGTTTTTTGTTTGTTGCGCTGCTGTGTGGGCTTGTTTCTCGTTTTCCTTTGTTTTTGGTTTTGCACAGAGCGCTGCCCAGCTGTGCTTTTCGGTTTTTAGGTGTTGTGTATCTACTGTAACCCTGTTGCACAGCTTGTGCACATGTGTTCTTTTAATATATAAGCCGATTCAAAAAATAAATAAAGTGTTATAAGATATCACTTCCCACGCTCGAGTTCATCCTCGGAGAGACCTGCCACACCATATCCCCCATCTCAAAGGTGGGACATCAGTTTTTGGAGAAAGAATGCTGGTTCCCTAGAGAAGTCTCAGCCGAGGGGATTTTTCCCTAGTCGGAATCCAACCGGTTGAGATGCGGCGACCAAGAGGCATTACTATCGTCGGACCGACAAACATGATAGGATGAGAAAAGGATTTATGAATTGATTATGTTAGTAAAATACACGGGTTAAGGGTCTAGTTGAGTTATATCAGTTAGTATTATATTTAGGTAGAAAGTAGTTTAGTTTCTTTTCTGATGATTTATTAGTTCAGTTTATATATGTTTCTTTGTTTTCAACTTTATGTTGAATTTAATGTTTAAATCAAATCAGAGTTTCCAATTTATTTAGACAGTTTTTGGTGTTTGCTCGTCATCTCTTTGTATCATCAACTTCATGAGTGTTTTTTTCCTATATTTGTTTACCTACATACAACTTATGTTAAAATGTGGTCTTCTATAAAAGTAAAGAAAAACAAGTAAGTTTTATAGTGATTATGAATTTAAGCATATCATCTCTATATCAACAAAACATGCATTGAAATGATAAGAAATGATGCTTGCACTTTTGACCTATCATTTTCTTTCTGTTTTGCAAAGTAGTGAAACCTCTTTTAGGCTTAAAAATTAATTGTAAGTAAACTATTAGAAGTACCTACTATTTATATTGTCAAAACAAACTGTAAACAGCTATTTTAAAAATCAGTTAAACAAAACTCAAATTAAGTCAACAACCATAGGTGTGATGTTGGTATTATATATTTCAAATTCGTAACATATAAGAAATTTCACTCATTTTGTAAAAAGAAAAAAAAAATATTCACTCATAAGTTTTAGTACTCTCAGTTGTACTCTTGGGCAGATGTATCCTGCTGCAGCTGAGTTTATGTTGGCAAAGTGCAGGTTTTTATATCATTTTGTGGGGCTGATTTCATATTAGTGGCCGTTTTAGCAAGTATCTGTTTCGGAGATGGCGTGCTTTGGTGTTGATTGTGTTACCACTTACCTAAGGTTGTTCGTCATCTTTTTTGGGTCGTATAACGTGTTCATTATTAACTGGTTTGGCCAGTGTGCTTGTGGATGTTTTTGTGGCTGCAGTGAGTAAGCTAAGGTTGTCTGCAACTTTTGCTTTATTTTATTTATTTGATTGTTGCAGCGCAATAATCTACCCTACAGTTATAGCTACACATCCGCAGAAACCAGACCAGTTTGTTGTAGGGTTCACTGATGATATATAGTGTGTGTTTGAGCCTAAGGAACCATATGGTAATTGGATCATGTCTCAAGTTTTTTTTTTGAAAGAAAGATGTCTCAAGTTTATAAGGAGTCATCTTACACCAGTCTGCATTTTGTTAACATGGCAGAGAAACTATAGTTTAAAGAGAAGTTAATTTTTGCCTGTTTTATGATGAAAATGATGCACCAATTTTGATTGGGGGAGAAATATGTAAGATGAAGAGCAGGTTGGTGTGTAAATGCAAATATGCAATTCAACCAGACTTGTAGAATAAGTTTTTTCTATGAATTTTTTAATTATATTTTTTAGAATTGATCAGTTTTATGAATTTTCAATTATATTTTCTATTACAATTAAATTTATCTAATTGTTTTTTTCTTCTTTATCAATTGAGGTTTAGTTTGTAAGTTCCATTTAAAAGATCAACAAGAGAAGGTTAAGTTTGTATTTTAGAAGCTGGACTTCAGCAAGTTTGTAGAGAGCGAGGTATGCTTCATGCTTGGGTTGCTTCCAGGATACCGAATGTTACTTTGGTTACTTAATTCTATTAATGTGTTACTTTGGTGTATGTGTTCAAGTTTGGTGACAGTTATTGTCGCTTTCTACATTATCATTTCTTGTAATTGCTTAATACTTATTGCCTCTGCCATGAATTCATGAATTGAGTCTTATCTGCTTGTTTTGATCATCCTTTAAAGTTGACTTAATTTCTTTGATTTTGGATACATGTTTGGATTTTTATATAATTTTCTGCTATTTTTGTTCAGATTCATTGTGACTAATAATTTAACAGGTCACAGTGTGATTGGCTTGAGGTAAGGACTCCATTGTTTCCTTCTTGAGATCATAGTGTGATTCAATATATGACAGCATTCTCATATGCTTAGGTACAAGGAGTATCAACTTCAAGATTATAGCTCTTTGCTTCACAGAGAAGTAAGACTCTTGTCAACATAGAAAAAAGATGGTGCACAGAGACACTTCAACATTCATTTCCTTGGCTTTCTATTTTTCTTGTTTTAGTTAAACAATTCTCATAATTTGAAGCAATTGAGGGTTTGTTTAGTCAAAACTGAAGACTGCAATAACATATCCAAAAGATAGGTGGAGAAGTTTTTGTTTACAGCACTTGGGTCTGAATCTGGTGTTAATGTTGTCTTGACTAATGGAAGGGTAAGACTGTCTTTATCTCCTGGGTTATTTCATGTCTCAGTTTTTTGTCTGTATTCAAGTTTGTATAGTTTTTCATAGAATCTTTTGGAATCCTCCCTGTGTTAACCTTAGTTAGCATTTATGTTTTACAGGTAACTAGTCCTATTGACGAGAGCACGTTTTGAGTGTTGATCTGCATCTTCTTGAATCAATAGAGCTTAAGAAAAGGACAAAACATATTGTGGAAATTATTGAAGAGGTGACTTGGGACGATGTTGACCCTGACATGCTGACAAGGTTTCACTTCATCTTTGCTCTTTCTGTTTTGTCCTGTGGTTACTACTTGGTCTCTTCGTATCCCTTTTCCAATTTTCATGTCGTGCAGACTCCGAAACAATATAAATTAGCTAAATTAGCATCGACTGAGGCTGGCTGCTGCCGACCGCCATTTGAGTATGTTCTTTCTTTCTGAAGAATTTCCTTATTTATAATAACGGCCAAGTTTATTTCGATTTAGAATATGGTTTATTTTTCAGATCAAAGAGATGAAATGCTTCATAGGAGAAGTAGGCTTGATAGTGCTTATGATTAATATTGGATGATTGATTAAAAGATGGTAAATGAGAGATGAAATGCTCTCTATATAGAACTAGTGAGAGGCTAACAAACTAACTACCATGATAACAAACTCTAACTAACTAACTGATAACAGGCAAAATACATTGTCTAAGTAGTTTAATTTTTATCTATTTTAAAGTCGTTTATTGTGTTTTGCATATCTTCCTGTTGGTATTTTGTTGTGTTCAGGTACCAAGGGTGTCAAAAGTAAAAAAATCAAAGAAGGAGCTGAAAAGAGCAATTGGACCAAGTCAATGACAGTCAACCCGAACCCAAAATCAGCAATTTCCAAATTTTCTACAAGCTTATTCAATTCAATCCCAATCTTCTCTCCACAACTTTAGGCTCAAGCAAAGGTGTTTTGGTTACAGATTCAGTGCTATAAAAGGAGGCGCAGCTGATCAGAAGAAAGAGAGTTTTTTTTAAGCTTTAGTTTACAGTTTTCATAAAATGCTTATTTGCCATTTTAGCTTAAGTTAGCTTTTCTCCAGTTTTACAATTCCGTTTCGAACAAAATTTATATCCACAGAATTGTAATGAGATTTCGGTTCTTCCTATGAAGAAATTCCTTTTGTTTTTATGTTATGCACCGTTTATATGTAGTTTTATGCTACTGTTGAAGTTGCCAGATTGTAGCAGATTGCTTGCTGGTTCTGTTCATCAAAAATAGGTTTAGAATATTACTTTACCATGTCTGAGTAGTCTAAATTGAGTCCAAAACGAAAGGACCGTCGTACAGACGGAACTCATAATTGCGCGCCCTTTTTAACGTAGTGAGAATAGAAACCATTTGTGTTTGAAAATTTTGTTTTGCACTTTAAAAAAAAAAGTCTACTACGAAAGTAGAGCTACAGAGATATCGTTTACGCGTCGAAAGAGCGAAAACGATATCCAACTTAGAAAATTCAGATTTTTAATTGAAAAGGTTAAAGCGAAAGCATTTCTTTTCTTTTAATTAAGAATTTATTGAATTAAGAAAAGAGAATTTTTAAGCGTGTAACTATACAATACGAAAGTAGGGAGTTACGCGCCTAGAAATTCTGACAACGTATTGCGAAAGCAAACAGAATCTCTTGTTTGATATTTTTCTTATAAATTTTTATTTTCTCGTATAAATTAAATTAGCGCGAAGTTACGTGAGAGACGAATGTCGACGGAAACCACTGTTTTGGTCTCTACCTGTCATATATTTAATTAAAATCAATATTTATTTTACGCGCGAAACCAAATTATTTTGAACCCGCCTTAGATAAACATAGGAACAACAGAAAGCGGTAATTGTTACATTGGTCCCTGAGGATACGATATTTTTTATATTAAAATGACATAGCCATACACTTACGGCCTGTCACTAACTCAAATTTAACTAACTTATATTAACTTCTATATTCTAATATAATTTTATTTTTGGTGATTTATTGAATTTTGGGAGTTGAAGGGTATTTTAGTAATTTGAGAGTTAGTGACATATTTGAAATATGTTAGAAATTTATAATTTGAATATTTGAAAATAGTGATGTATAAGTAATAGGGGGTTTAAGTGAAGTAAAAGTGTATAGAAAAATATTGTGAGTTAATCGTAACAAACCTTATTTTATTTTAAAAGGTAACAAACTTTGTTTTAAAAGATATATTTGAAATCGTAACAAAATTGTAACAAACATAATTAGTGGGATAACAAACCTTAGTTAGTGGTGAGTGAATTAGGTTATTCATCATTCACAAAACTTTTGAGAGGCAATAGAGATAGAGAGAAGAGACTTGGAGAAGAGGAAAGCTAGATAATCAAAGGGAATGAGAGGATTAAACTAAAAATAGCAAGAATAGCGAGGAAACTAAGGTAATAGGGGGTATTATGATTAACATATGAGTTTAAGAAGCAATTGGGTGTTTGGGAGCCTTTAGATTATAGCTTAATTTTATGAATTATGATTAATTGTGTTGATTTTCGTGCTCTTTGTTGATGACTGAATTGAATATGTGTTAAGTTGTTGATTTCATACTTTTATTTCGTCAAACTCATGTTTGATTTTGTTATTTGTGAACTTTGTGAAATTTGGTGAATTTGATGGATTTTAATGAGAAACATGATATTTGATGATGTTTATGTTTAATTGAATTGATTATGAGTATGATTATGTGTTTGGGTTAGGGGATTATGTAGTTACGTCATTTGGGTTAAGTTCGAATTAGGGTTGTTGTTGTTTATGTGAAAATTGCCTAAATTGATGAATTTGAATGAATTATTGACATAATTGATTTTAAGTTGATTTATGTTGTTAATTAAGTGCTTATGAACACGTTGATGTGATTAGAAAGTTGGAATTATTGATGTGCAAATCTGTTTGGGATTTTAAGTTGTTTTGAGAAAAAATGGGTTTTTGAGACGAACTTTGAAAATTAACCAAAAATCTTGTTAAATCCATATCAATTGATGTTTTGTTGCGTAACCATTTTCAATTTGAGTGTATTGATTATGATTAATATCCGTAGATTGATTTTGGGTTGATGGGGATAAAAAATAGAATTTTTGGGCGAGTTTTGAGTGATTCCCGTAGCCGTAGTGACCATTGACAGCAACAATTTTTTCTGTTCTGTCCCTTTTTTCACTAGTTTCTGTTTTGAACTGGGTTTCGACGTAAACATGAAAGTTGTAGATATGAATGTTAGCTTTCAATTGCCATTGGTTGGACTTCATTTAGATTTCTAGAACTTGAGTTATGATCAAAATATTACACATAGGTCATGACACATTTTTCGTGAAACTTCCGCATACTTTTTCAGTGAAGCTTGAAACATCCTTAAAATTAATAATGAGTCTAAGGAATCATTTAACCAAACATGAATTTGCAGAAGCAACAAAAGGTAGAGTTAGCCAAACGTGCAGTGGAAACGTGGTTTCTTAGATTTCCAAACAGACACGAAATAGAAGACATAAAACCGTTAGACGAAACAAGTATGGTCAAAAAAATTAAGCAGCATAGACCAACCACCAGCTAGCATGGTAAAAGATTCAGACTCGTATCATTTTCATTCAATTGATAATAACAAAAAGAAAACTTTATTCTAGTTAAAATTATTTTCTGTTTATTCAATACCACCCAGTTTTGGGAATTCTTTCTTGTACCAAAAGAAAGGTTCCTTACAGTTTTGGGAATTATTTTCCTTTATTGTTTGTGTAAATCTTCACTCAAAAACCAAATATGTAGCACAACAGTACAGATTTTAAAAGGAAAAAATAATTGCAATGAAATCAAGAACTATAACATGTAAACGACTATTTGATGAATAAATTAAACAATAAGCTTGCTAAACATAGTATACTAGTATAGGTATATGATCATTTTCATTTTTTTTCGAGTAGTTCAATGAAGTAAGTTTTAAATTGTTGAACATATTACTGTCTCTTATTTCAGGTCAATTTAATTTAAAATGTCAACCTATAGTGAAGCAACTCAGCATCTCGATAATGATAGTCAAGAGGTAGAATTCATCAGTGATAATGTTGTTGGTAATGATGGAGATAAAGGGACAGAGAATTGCAATGGTGATAAAAGTTTAAGTGAAATTACAAATGATGATATAAAAGCTATGGAGTTTAGCACAGAGGAAGAAGATATACAATTTTACAAAGAGTATGCACGTTTACATGGGTTTGTCGTAAGGAAAGATGATGTGGTAAAAGATCATGAGGGAAAAATTGTTGCGCGGCGATTACTTTGCAATAAAGAGGGAAAGAGTGACACTAAAAATAAGAATGAGGATAGTAATAGGAAAACCATGCGAACTGGATGTCTTGCTAGATTTCGAGTAGCCTATGATTTCGTTCTAAAGATTTGGAAAGTTACTAATTTTGAGCCCGATCACAACCATGAACTATGTCCTCCAAATTTTGTTCATTTGATTTCGAATTATCGGAAATTGAGTGAATCGGATAAACAAATTGTCAGTGGTTTGCATTCTCAAGGTGTAAGAACCTGTCATATACTAGGTTTTTTAATAGGCCAAAGGAGGGCATGAAAATCTTGGATTTATCAAAAAGGATCTATATAACTACACTGATCATCAAGGAAGGGTTAGAATTGAAGGTGGGGATACTTTTGCTACTTTGAGTTATTTTCAAGGTAAAGCTGATAACGATTCAACCTTTTTTCAGAGTTTACCTTTACCGATAAAGGGCGGTTAGAAAATATTTTTTGGGCAGATTCTACCAGCAGGCTTGATTATGAATGTTTTAGTGATGTGGTTCTCTTTGACGCCACTTATAAAAAGAACAGGTATGGCAAGCCGCTTGTAATTTTTACAGGATTGAACCACCATGGTGAAACGACCATTTTTGCATGTGCTTTAATTTCTGATGAAAAAACAGAGACATATAAGTGGGTGTTAAACATGTTTTCAAAGGCCATGTACGACAAACATCCAAAAGCGATTGTTACTGATGGAGACAAATCGATGAGGGAAGCTATTAGAGTTGTATTTCCAAATTCAAGACATCGCCTTTGTTCATGGCATCTACATCAAAATGCTCGTGTGCATGTAAAAGATCCTAGATTCTTAAAAGAGTTTAACAAACTCATGTATTCTAATTACACACCTGAACAATTTGAGTCTGAGTGGAAGAGGGTTGTTGACAGTTATGGTGTATCAAAGAATAAGTGGGTGATTAAAACATATGAATTGAAGCGAATGTGGGCAAGTGCATACATGTGAGACCATTTTGTGTGTGGAGTTAGAACGACATCGATATGCGAAGGTGTGAATTCATTTATCAAGAAGTATGTTCAAAACAAAAATAGCCTTGTTGATTTCCTGCATAATTTTGAAAGAGCTGTCAAAGAGTACATGCATAATGAATTGTTGGCTGATTTCAAATCATTTTATTATAAACCTGTGTTGACAACTTCCTTGCCTGGATTTGAGCATGAAGCTTCAGAAATATTCACTTTTAAAAAGTTCCTAGAAGTAAAAAATGCGATAAAGGATGTTGCTGCAGAATCTGTCACTCACCATGCTGAGGTTGGAAATAGTGTATTTTTTAGGGTTAACGTTTACCGTAACAAAGATGCAGTTTTTTGGGTTCATTTTAACAAGGAGCATAAAAAATTTATATGTGATTGTAGACGATTTGAACGCGAAAGACTTCCATGTTCTCACATTATTTCTGTCATGAAGTATGAGGACATGGATGCTTTCCCAGAAAGTCTAATTTGCAAGAGATGGTCAAAAACAATAAAGAAGGATCACATCTCATCATTTGCCTCCAAAGAAGTTCATAATGAGGAAAAAATGGTCATGTTCCGTCGATGGCACTTACCGCTGCATTCAATAGGCTTTGTGAGTTTTCTTGTAACAATGGCAATGATTATAAGGAAGCTTTGGAAGGGATTAATAGTTTGTGTGACAAGATAAATGTACGTCGTGAGGGAAATGTCAATGGCAAAAATAAGGTCAATAAATTTGTTGCTGGAGATCAAAATAATGCTAAACCCAAAGGAGCCCCTAAAATGAAAAAATCATACATGAAGCAGAGACACGTGAAAGAAAGACGTCGTTCTCATTGTAAAAGGCCTAATCACACAATCCGAAGGTGTCTAATACTTGCTGGAATTGATTTCACATTTGTAGATGAGGAGGAGGAGGAGGAGAAAGAAGATGAGAAGGAGAAATATGATGAGAAGGAATATGAGGAGGACGAAGATGCAGAAGAGGAGGAGGAGGAAGATGATACACATGTTGAATCTGAATATGAATCAAATCGTTGTAATGTAAGTTGAAGATACTATTTACACATGTTTTCCATCTTGTGATGAATTTGCGGTTGATATTGATACTTTATTTCTTTAATGTCCTGGTGTCTATAAGCCACAACATGAATGACGAAACCCATTCTATGTCAGTACCAAATGGTAGACATGATGTTGATAATATCCTTGGTATTAAACGTAAGAGAGATGGTGACAAAGCCGATTTTTCAACACAAGACTCTGATGCTTCTGTGACTCCAAATATGAGTGGATTAATTTCTTCACAATTCCCTCCGGCAGACCTCCTTCCATCACATTATAACAACATTCCTTTGTATCATGAAACACATAGTGTATGTTATACCGATTCTTTAAAGCGAATTCCCGATCCTCCTAAGCCAATTCCGGTTAAAGTCAACATACCACACAAAGACCAAATCCCATCTTTCATGCATGAATTTATTGAAAAGGTGGTGGATGTAGCCGGTGATGGTCATTGTGGGTTTTGTGCAGTTGTGGGCCTACGTAACTTGATCGTTGATGATCACCAGATTATCCGTTACCAACTTCAAAACGAGCTTACCAGTGAAGAAAATGAGCGCTATCGACGGTTGATTGGGCGGATAGGCGATATAAAGCGGTCTTAGGCGCTCTAAACTTTTCTGATATTGGTCCTGCACCACCGGATAAGTGGATGATCATGCCGGAAATGGGCTTTCTCATTGCACAAAGATACAAACATGTGGTTGTTATACTATCCATTGATAAAGGGCGATCGAAAACTTTTTTCCCTCTATGCGGTGAACCGTCACATAGAGACCGATTGATGTGTTTGGCACATGTAAATGACAACCATTTTATGATTATATATTTGAAGGATGGTTGTCCCATTCCTCCCACTTCCGCGCTATGGAGACAATACTGTCGAGATGATGCAATTAAATGGCCAGATAGATATATCCATCGGATGGTTGAGTATAATGCACTATGTCGGGCGGCGGGTTATGAGGTAGTAGTAGTAGATGACCAAGATTTGTACATTATTGAAGATCTTGATCCTGAAGAGAAGGTTGTTGCTGAGAAGAAGGTTGAAGATGGTGTGAAGATTGAAAAAGATGAAAACTTTAATCTTGATGAGGGTAGAATACATCCAGGGGCGGATTAGATTAAATGTATATCATTAGTTGAAATGTATACATTAGGTGAAATGTGTAATGATATAAATTAATTTTTTTTTGGTATAATGATATATATATATATATATATATAATGGTTTTTTGCTATAAATTGTCTCTCATTGTCCTTTACATTATTTTATATATGGCAAAAATTGTTGAATCCAAAAACTGAATCCACATGCAGTGTTGCTATAAACACAGTAAACTGAATGATTTCGTATTTTAAAATCCGGGAAAGTTTTGTATTATAAATTCCGAGGGGTATTTTTAGAAAAAAATAGGACGCGTGAGCAGGGCCGGCTCAACGTAATGTGAGGCCTAAAGCGAACAGTAAAATGAGGCCTAACCAAAAACCATGACATTTTTTTTAAGTGAAAAAAAATGTCAGATAGAATAACATGAGTTATTTAAAAAAAAATTAAATTGAGAATTTTTTGGCAAGAAAGTTAAAAATGTTTTGGTTATCCCCTAAAAAAAAGTATTGGTTATATATGTATTAAAACTAAAATTTATTATTTTTAGAAAGTAAAATACAATAATAGGAAACACTTCTATAATATTTTATAATAAAATAAATGCTATAATATGAACGAGTGAAAAAATGAATATGAATTTTATTTTATACCAGCAAAAGACCTGTGCTTCGCACGGGTCACGTGACATTGCGATAATTATATAAAAAATAATTAAATTGTTAATATTGTATAATGTTTATAGATATTAAATGAAAATTATGAGTATTAATGTAATGTTTCTATTAAATATTTTTCTCTTATATATACAAAAAAAAAATTAAATAGTAGAGTCCCACCAGTTATGGATTTTATTTGCTTATATATGCGAAAACAAATTTTTATGTAGATATATGAGATTTCCTAAAAAAATGTAGATATATGAGTAAGTTAATATGATAAAATTTTGAAAACTCATGATTATTTTCTTTAAATCAAAATTAATTTAGTGTTATATTATTGTTGTCATTGAAAAATATAAATATGGTTTGTTGAGTTTGTTACATTTGAAAGTCACAAATATCTATACTTATAATTTTTTATCTATATCAAAAAATTGATATAAAATATCATTTGTAATTTACACCCAAAATTTTTATAAAATATCGTTGATATTCTACAAGTGTTAGTGCAGTAAAAAGAGCAGAAAGACGGACACGAGTGCTGGTCTTTTGGCCAGTATCAATAATGATTTTATTTTGCTACAATATATTATTTTGTTATTAGCAAACAAAAAAGTTTATTATCTTGCTAAAGCATAATAATTATATTTTGCTAAAGTATATGAATAAGTATATTATCAAAATGAAAGCACACTCCTCCAATCGTCAGAATTCAAGTTCTTGGTTTATTCTCATTCCAACTATATAATATCTAACGGTCAAAGTCATTTCATTCGATACCGTTTGTTAATTGGGACATCTTTACTTGTCGGAGGAGTTGCTTTCATTTTGACTATGCTTCTGAGGGGATAGTTTGTCGTATTAACATATACCGAAGATTTTGATCGTCAAATTTCGAGTTCTTGGTCCATTCTCATTCCAATTAGGTCATGTCTAACAAACAAGTTGATTTCATTTGATACTGATGTATATTTTGTACAAGACGTATTATTTTACACACAAATTTGTATAAAATATCGTTGATAACCGACACGCGTTAGCGCAATAAAAAGAGCATAAAGACAGACACGTGAGTGCCCGTTTTTTCGCTAGTATCAATAAAGTAAAAATTACAATTTGTATATTAAAAAACCGATACTAAGCCCCCATCTAATTTTATATTTAAATCGGATGTATTTTTATCTCAAAATCGATTTAAACCGCACCGAAAACATTCATAATGGCAACAATAATTATAACAATGGCGGTTTGTAAGATTGTATTTTGAAGTGATTATTTTGATGTGCTTTCATAAGTCTTTGCGTAATTTTATTTTGAAGCAATTTGTCTAACTCTTCTTTACAACAAAAAATAAATAAATAAAAGCATGTGGGGCATCAAAGAGAGGGAGGTGAAACTAGTCATTCAATCGTGCCACTAGTTTTCCTCCATTTTCTACTCTTTTGTTCAACTGAAATAGCCAATGTGAAACTAACTAAAAGCATATGCATCCTACATTTTAGCAAATTTCTTCCATTTTCTACTATTTTTCTGTTGAAGCCAAATCCATTTAAACACACGTTCCCCACTCCTGATTTAATTTACTCGTTCTCCAAAACCTCTCAAACCATTTACTCCATCTCTCTAGTAAGACACCATAGTCCATACCTTCCTATCAGTCAATAGCATGGTTGATATTAAAATTGAAAACGAAACCAAACGGAAACGAAACGACGACGAAAATGGTTCTACGTCGGTAACATCTCCATTTTCAAAAAAAAAAGACGTTAAGGAACCTGTGAAAACCTATGTTGGTAATGGTTCCTTGGTGGATTTGGGCTCAGAAAGGTACTTGGTTCTTTTCGTTTTATTTTTGAAATGAAAATTTATGTTACTCGTTTTAGTTTTGAAATGAGAATTTGTGTTGCTCAATATTCTCTTATAAAATGAGAATTTATGTTATTAAATATTCCAGCACATGGGTGAGTGAGTCGGATTTATTCCACCACTAGGGTTTATAAATATTCCAGCACATCCTTTTACTATCCTCCACTGTGCTAAGCCAAAAAAAATAACCTCTATTTTATTGTTCTAACAACATGACTCCCTTTAATTTAGACTTTTATGTAATTTTATTTGAAGATTAGGGTTGGTTCCACTTATGTAAATTCAATGTAATGGTTATCAAATGCTAAAGAGATGAGTGAGTTAAAGAGCAAGGATAAGTAATGAGATGAGATTAATTGGTAGAGCACAATGTGATCTATTTATATAGACTTGGCTTAAGAAATTTTGAGAATATATACCTTTTTTGTTTGATGCCGTCCAAATTAAATTTGAGGGTTTTGGGTACTGTGTTTTTTTTTTATTAATTATAGGAAAAATTGGTTACAACTCATGTTTACTTTTAATTGACTTCATATTTATCAAAAAATTAGTTACAAACCATTATCCAGGTTACACTTTTTTGTTTGATACCGTCCAAAATAAATTTTAGGATTTTGGTTACTGTTTTTTTTCTTCTTCATAGTACATGATTAGGGAATGCTGACCTCTATTTGGCTCTTTGTTACAATTGATGAGGAATTATGGCACCTTAATGTGGTCGCTTGGGCGCTTTGTTCTCTACTCTTTAGCCGTGTTTACTTAGTTTAGATCTTAGTAATTCATTTTTGGTTTTTCAAAAAAAAAAACTTGTTTAACTTTTACAACTTATATTATTCAGTTACAAACAAACTATTCAACAATCGAAAGTGCAAAATGGATTCTCTAATGATTGGAATCCTAAGTTTTCAAGGCCAACAAATTATGATATCAATGAGGTAAAATTTTTGAATTAATTTTTGAATTTGAAGTACATAATGTGTTCATCATTATGTTTTACACACTTTTTGGATGTTATTACCAGGGGTTATTAGCTCCAAGGGTAATAACTTTGGAGACCAATGTTCAAAGCATAATGACATCATTAGAAGAATTGAAGGAGATGATAAAGAAAACATCTTGTGCACATAATACACCTCCATCAAGAGTTTCATATGACAAAAATGTGGAGGAAGTTTTGAAAAAATTGTTTGAAGACAAATATATGTGTCAAAAAAGTGATGACGATTGTAAGGAAATCAATCCAAAGCAAAGTGTCCGAAAATTGTTCTCAACAAGAAAAGGAGGAAACACATCTATTGTAGTTACCAAGACACCAATGGGGTACACAGTTCCACATAGAAAAGGAAAACAAACTCCCTCCAAATTAGATGGACCATCTATTCCAAAGGTATTAACATACCACTATTGGTGTCTTCGGTAGTATATTCATTTGATTAATGATTTTGTTTATTTGCATTGATTTGTTAATATCTTCATATAGTGGTTGTCTCTGATGTTTCAACCAAAGAGGAGAATGAAAGTAAATGAAGAAGAGTGTAATTTGGCCATTTACATATTTGGATGTCCACCTAATGAAGAAATTGACAAGTTAGTCATTCTTTTCAATTTGTTTTGGTTTTTATGATTTTCATTATTTATAATTTGTTCATTGATTCATATTGTTAATTATTGTAGGGAGGAGATCATCGCTGCTTCTGATTATTGGGCTCATCATGTAACAAGGAAATTGCTACTTGATTTGAAACCCAACAAATTCATTACTGGAGATGTATAAATACAATTATTCTTATTTGTTGAATTAGTTTGTTACATAACTTATTTACCTTATTAGTACGGGGTTATAATGTTAAGAGATCAACTTTGTTTCAGGTAATAGATTTGGCCGCGTGCGTGCTAACTTACGATGCGAGAAAGGAAATGCGTCGACCTATGTTTCCTCCTTTTCTTGTTGAGAACAATTTTCGGACACTTTGCTTTGGATTGATTTCCTTACAATCGTCATCACTTTTTTGACACATATATTTGTCTTCAAACAATTTTTTCACAACTTCCTCCACATTTTTGTCATATGAAACTCTTGATGGAGGTGTATTATATGCACAAGATGTTTTCTTTATCATCTCCTTCAATTCTTCTAATGATGTCATTATGCTTCGAACATTGGTCTCCAAAGTTACTATCAAAGTTTACATATACATTCTTTATGTTATTATTGATGTCTATGCAAAAAAAAAAACATAAAATTTGATTTTTAGATTCAAATTTTTGTGATTTTAGTTTCTTAAAAAATTATATTTAACTCATCGCTTTTTTAAAATAAACTTTCGAGAAAAAGATATTTTGTGATTATGTATTGATCCTTGTATCCTCAGCTACATCAACCCGTCAACATTTTTGTCGACATCTTTATTCTTCTCTAATGAAATCAATAGCAATTGAAAATCATTAAAAAAGAGTAAGATATCAAATTCACGATATATGGATGTATAAAATCAACTTCATTGTTTTGAAACCGAAAACCCTTTGAATTAATTGAATTTGTGGCCAATTCTCGGAGTACAGAAAAATTACAATTGTGTATAAACTAGAAGGTGATCGTGTAATTGAGATAGATCGGTGAAGAGGATACCATGCTTCCAATGTATTCTTTGGTTGCGGCGACAAAACAAGTATCCATGAAAAGCTCACGCAAATGAATAGAACAAACAATTTTGGGTCTTTGGATTAAACCAAACACACGGTCAATATTTGATGTCAAATTAAAGTTTGACATCATGGGTCAACGAATTCCGATTATAATTAATACTCCCTCCGTTCTTTTTTATAAGAGTAGTTTACAAAAATCACGTGTATTAAGTAAAGTTGCTGAAGTAATAAAGTTGTCTCAAATGTGTGTGACTATTAGATTACCCTTAATTAAATATATATTTAATGTTAACTTTTCATATATCAAAACAAATTGATATTATTAATAAGGGGTATATTTGGAAAAAGAGTAATCAATGCATCTAAGAATTTGTATATGATCTTATATTTAGAGACAAATTTTTTTTATAAACTACTCCTATAAATAGGGACGGAGGGAGTACAAAAGACTAGACACTAATGATTAATCCATATTTAGATTAATATGTTGACTCGATCTTTAATAGATCGAGATATCAAGAAACAAATAATAATAATAATAATAAGTAGTACAAAAACTATTCTTAAGAGATAATATATGATACTCTACGAATTTTAAACTGATCTTAGGAAATAAATTAAGATACTATAATATAATATCAAATATATTATAAGATATTTTCTTAGATTTTAACATCCCTGTCAACCTAAAGTTTATTGAGCTTTGGGCTTGTTACAAATTGGCATGGCAGCAAAACCCGGCCCATGGTTACCCGATTGAACTTGTCCCTTTTTGATGGGTTTCTCCCGCTTTGACTGAGTTTGGATATGAGTTTAGGTTTTTTTCGATTTCAAAACACGGGTGTGGGACGGGTAACAAGGATATATGTAACCACCCTGAACTCATACCCAAATTTGTTCCGAATGTACAAAATTACTTTATTACTCATTGATATTTGTCATGTAATAAAAATTGTCATTTTTTTTTTGGTGGGGTGCGCCAGCCCATGCAATAGTGCAACGCATAGACGACACTCAAGAAGCCCAATAGCAAGCAACTGAAATGGCTTCTTCCCCTCAAAAAAGTAATTTAATATCGTGTGACTCATTGGGCCACATATCAGATATTAAATTGATAAGAACAGATATTAAATTGATAAAAATTGTCATTGATATTTAAATGAGCAACCAAATCATTCGGTCAAGGAAATGTTAAAGTGAGCACATTACTAGATAATGCATTACAACATTGCCCTCGTGGTTGGAAAAAACTTCTTTTTTATTAAAAAAATATTCGCTGCGGGGACGGGGATTGGGTGGGGATACCCAAACCCGTCGGAAACGGAGGAGGTAAAACTCGTCCTCACCCGCCCCATTGTCATGCCTAGTTACAAATATACCTTTGAAATGGAAAATTGGTGGAAAAAATTTAGACAAATGTGATTGGTAGTCTCATTACATTATGCCATTCAATTAGCGGACAAAATGGAAGGAAAACTTGATTAGAAAATTATTCTTTCTTATATATAAAGAATATTTGATTAAAAAGATGGGAAAAAAAATAGTTTATATATAAGGTCTTTACATGTATATATTTTAGAACCATTATTTGTCTTAGCCTATGCTTAACTAATTGCAAAAATATATTAAAATGAAGAGGGTGAGCCTCCAAATTCTAATTCTAATACATTTTATAATACTAATACCCAAAAAAAAAAAATTTGAGGTGGGAAGGTGTTTGTATTTAGAGTAGGCCATCAAACATCTTTCTCTATAACTTCTCATTTTTTTCCATTTTTATGCAAGTAATACATGTTGGCATCAAACACTTTAAAACAGCGTGCCACACTCCCTTCTTTCAGCATCAATATTTTTTTTTTTCCCTAATAAGACTATATAGTCTTTACCAACAATTCAAGTTATAAAAAATTACACTTTCTTTCATCCTCTTTCATGCTTGGTCTCACTGCACATTTCTTCAACAAACAAACTAAAATGCATAACTAAATTGTACCTTATGGTTACAGTGATGTATCATTAGAAGAATGTAGTCTATAAATTAAGAACAAAAAAATATCAAAGGGGAGAGGCTGAAGAGAGGAAAAGTAGCAAACAATACATTATTGCTCTCCATATACCATTCCACTCTTTGTCTCTTTCTACCATATATTCACCATCACACATCAAACTGTCTTCATCATTTTCATTTATCAAAAAAACGTTTATTGGTGAAGAAAACTCACAGCCTAAAACCTCTCAAAAAAAAGACTCATAACCTAGAAAAACAATAATAGAGAGGACAAAAAACAACTATCATGAACATCATAAGAAATGAAGAAGAGGAAAATGAAAGAAGGTATGAAAATTGATGGGACTTCCTCTCCCTGCCGCACTGCCGCCTCCCACAACCACCACCGCCGAAAGTGTCGTGTCGTTGCCACCTCTCTCTCTTCCATTCTCTTTGTTTCCCCATTTTTATTTGCTCAGTTGTTTTTCACACTCTCTTTTTGTTTTGCACCGTATTAAGGCCTTTGTTCAACACAATAAAAATATATGTTATTAAGAAAGTAGATCGACTAATGGATAATTACCATTTATTTAAATAAATAAATAAACATGGAAAATACAACATTCTCCCACTTAGACGACATTTTCTTTCACTCACCATAATAAGAAACAAAGCACATGGATAATAGCGATAGGTCCTCTATAATTAAGTATTATCTTCTATGTATCACAATGTATTTTGTCTCTAACCAAATCATATAACTTAATGAATAAACTCATATCATTTATGTTCATTCTGGTTCCAAACTTAAACGATATTTCTCAAAATCAAATGTATACACATTAGAGATCAAATATGAAAAAATATCTTACATAGAGTTTCATAAAACTAAAATCGTTCTTACAACGAAAAACAAATATGGAACCAAGTCTCATACTTTCTACATGATCCTTAAATTTCGACGGTGGCATGTCTTTAGTCATCGGATCAGCAATCATCAATTCAGTGCTAATATGCTCAATAACAATTGTTTGATCTTTAACGCGTTCTCTTATGGCTAAGTACTTAATGTCGATATGCTTGCTTCAGTTTCCACTTTTATTATTCTTAGCCATAAAAACCGCAGCTGAATTGTCACAGTACATCATTAGTGGTTTAGAAATTGAATCCACAATTTTCAACCCAGAAATGGAACTCTTCATCCATACACCATGTGATGTAGCCTCAAATCAAGATACGAACGCAACTTCCATTGTGGAAGTGGCGATCAAGGTTTGCTATGCACTTTTCCAAGAAACAGCCCTGCCGGCTAACACGAAAATGTAATCAGATGTTGATTTTCTTGAATCAACGCAACCAGCAAAGTCTGAATCAGAGTAACATTTGACCTCTAAATCTTCAGTTCGCCTCTACATAAGCATGTAGTCTTTGGTTCCTTGAAGGTACCTCATTACTTTCTTTGCAGCTTTCTAGTGTTCCATACCTGGATTACTCTGATATATGCCTAACATTCCAATTGCAAATGCAATGTCAGACCGTGTGCAAACCTGAGCATACATTAGGCTTCCAACAGCGGAAACATATGGAATAGTAAGCATTTGTTCCCTTTCAAAATCGTTCTTCGGACTTTGTTCAAAAATGGAACCTATCACCCTTCACAATAGGTGCTACACTTGGTGAACAATCTTTCATCTGAAATCTCTGACCTTATTGATATATGCTTCTTGTGACAAGCCCAAAATTCTACGAACTCTGTCTCTTTGAATGCTAATGTCAATAACATAAGAAGCGTCACCCATATCCTTCATATAAAAACACTTAGAGAGAAATTGTTTCACCTCATATAGCAAACCTTTATCATTGGTAGCAAGTAAAATGTCATCCACATACAAAATAAGGAAACAAATTCTACTCCCACTGACCTTCTGGTATGTACATTGATCCATAAAGTTCTCTACAAATCCAAAAGAAGAGATGACATCATGAAATTTTAAATACCATTGACGGGAAGCTTGTTTGAGTCCATAAATGGATTTCTTAAGCTTGCATACCAAATGCTTATCACCGCTAGAAGAAAATCCTTCTGGTTGTTTCATGTAAACCTCTTCTTCTAGATCTCCATTTCGAAATACAGTTTTCGCATCCATTTGATGTAGTTCTAAGTTAAAATAAGCAACTAATGATAAGATGATGCGAAGAGAATCCTTCTTAGATATAGAGGAGAATGTCTCCTTGTAATATATTCCTTCCTTTCGAGTGAATCCTTTGGCAACAAGTCTAGCTTTATATCTCTCAATGTTGCCTAATGAGTCTTTCTTTGTCTTATAGACTAATTTACAACCAATGGATTTTAAGCCGTTAGGCAACTCGACAAGATCCCAGACTCCATTAGATTCCATTGAATTCATATCATCTTTCATAGCATAATACCATAAATTTGACTCTCTAGAACTCATGGCATGTGAAAACGTTTCAGGATCATTTTCAGCACCAATATTATAGTCTGATTCTTGTAAATATACCACATAGTTACTAGGTATAGCTGACCTTTTCTCTCTAGTAGATTTCCTTAATGTTGGTTCAACATTTTCCGGAGGATCATGTTGATCAACCATTTGTTCAACAATTTCTGAAAATTCTTGAACATCTTAATTTACTAGATTATCATCGGCCGCTTATGGAACTTCAATGAGTGATTGTCTAATACCCATTTGATCTCGCGGGGTACTCTAAATGACAATCAATTTGTCACTTGAAGTGGACGGTTCAGCATCAATTTGACTTTTATCAGAACCAATGTCCTGAAACTGATTGCTCCCACTGATCAAGTCATTTTCAAGAAACCTTGCATTCTTGATTCCACAATCCTAGTGCTATGAGATAGACAATAGAACCTATACCCTTTAGATTTTTTGGCATATCCAACAAAATACCCACTTATAGTTCTTAGGTCTAGTTTATTTTCTTGTGGATTGTAAACTCTTACTTCATACGGGCATCCCCAAACGCGTATATGATGCAAACTCGGTTTGCAACCTTTAAATAGCTCAAACAATGTCTTTGGGACAGCCTTGGTTGGAACACGGTTCAATATATACATTGTCGTTTTAAGAGCTTCAGTCCACAAGGACTTTGAAAGTCTGGAGTTTCTACGCATACTCTTAACCATGTCCATCAAAGTTCGGTTTCTTCTTTCTGATACCCCATTCTTGTCTGGAGAACCAGACATGGTATATTGGGCAAATATCCCATTGTCTTGAAAAAACTTCGCAAATGGACCCATGGCTTGTCCATCCTTAGTATATCTACCATAATATTCTCCATCTCTATCAATTCTCACGATCTTAATTTGCTTTTCGCATTGCTTTTCTACTTCAGCCTTAAAAACTTTAAAGGCGTCCCATGCTTCGGACTTGTTATGAAGCAAGTAGACATGCATATATCGTGAGAAATCATCAATGAAAGAGATGAAGTATTTTGGACCTGGTATGTCCATATCTGAACAACATATATCTGAATGTATGATTTCTAATATTTCAGAACTCCTCTTTGCACCTTTCTTATACTTGTTAGTTTGTTTCCCTTAATGCAGTTTACACAAGTTTCAAAATCAGTGAAATCTAAAGTACCAAGTACTCCATCATTCACTAGTCTTTTTATTCTCTGAATGAAAATGTGTCCTAATCTCTGGTGCCACAAAATAAAGGATTCCTCTTTTATGACACAACGTTTAGTTCCAGTGTGAACATGCATAACATTATTAGTGGCATTATTTTGCAAATTAATCGAGAAGGGACCATCATATAATACACCATTTCCAACAAAATTAGATTTATAAAACAAATTTAAAGACGTTTCATAAAAATTAAAGGAGTATCCAAAAGGTATAAGTCATGAAATAGAAATTAAATTTCTAGAAAAACTTGGAACATAAAATGTCTTTTCCAAATTTAAAATAAAGCCACTACATAAAACAAAATTGCATGTTCCAACAACCTCCACATGATAACGCATCTTGATTCCTGATTAGATGCCTTGCCCACTTGGAAGTGGGTTTCCTTAGGCTTGTCATACCCTCCAAGGTATTCGAAACATGGATTGTAGAACCAAAATCAATCCACCATCTGTTATAAATAACATCAACCATATTAGACTCATAATAGACAAGTGAGATTGATTTACCTTTGTTTTCAAGCCATTTCTGAAACTTGGGGCAATCCTTCTTCATGTGTCCCTTCTTTTTACAAAAGAAACACTTGGATTCTTTCTTAATTCCACCTTGAGGTGGTATTTTGCCTTTCCCCTTGTGTTTGGCTTGACTCATGTTCAATCTTTCTGTTGCAACAAAAACACTCACATTTTTCCATAGTCAACCTTCCTTCTTCTTTAACACACATGGTCAAGAGTTCATTAATTGACCATTTGTCCAAGTAAAAAGATTGAAAAGTGTTTTTTTTTGGTACAAAGAAGTGCTCCTTTTATTCTCACGTAAAAAAATTTATTCTCATTAGATATATCCTCTATATAGAGGGAGTGATTTATATTTTTGTATTAATATTTTTAATGTTGCTTAGTGTAAGATTTATAGACATTAGTTTTATTATTGTATATGACATTCCCAACGTTGAGAAAAACATTAGATACATGATTTTTGTGTGCAACAGTTCTTACCCGTTTAAATAATAGGAAAATCTGCAGCTATCGAAGTAGCAAACAATGGAGATACAATTTTTCTAAAATGCATCAAACTACTCATAAGTTTTTATATCCAAAAATCCACGGCTCAAAGTGACAGCTCATCAAACTCAAGTATCAAAAACAATATGGAATATCCAAATACAGCTTTATCATAAACGCCTAATTTTAAGGTTTGAACCATTGTGCTGGACAGTTCATCACAGATTGATCAAAAACAATTCAAATTAAGCTCATAACAAAATAACATTTTAAAGCAGACAGTAATCCCAAGAGCCAACAATATTCACATGTTCATCTCTCGTTCAGAGTGTTCCGCGTTAAGTCGAAAAGGTCATCTCCCAATACTTAATAAGGTTCCATTTTGATCACACGAGATGGTTGGGATGGCATCTGCAGGAAGCCGTTTAAACAATTAGGAGGTATAGGCATAACCATGTAGCAGATAAACCATTCACTGGAGTCCCATGCAAAAAAATTAAAGCCTTGAGAAAAATACCTTGCGTTGAAGGCCAACTATTGTAGCTCTCAAGAAAGCATCGTCTTGCACAATCAACCTCAACTTCTTCGCAAAATCATCACGAGTCATCCTTTTTGCCTGGTGATTACCAGAAAACAATGACAATTTATATTAGAGATATCAATTAAGACAGAGACAGACATCCAGCAAAGCTATTTTTACACTACATACCCTGAATTGCAGATAATGCATATTGATAATTTCCATATCCTTAGCAGAAACCTTGTTTCTGAGAGCATCAATAAGCACAGGAAAAGGCATTGAAGGGGATGTTGGACCTTTAGGCGAACCAAATGCTATTCCCTGAGGAATCCCACAATTCAAAAATTGATTCGACATTTTCTTTTTATCGACAACAAGTCTTAACAATAGAAGATTTCAAACCAAAAGCAAATTCAAAATCTAAAAGAACATAAAGGTGTTCTGCATTTAGCATTAACACGCTAATACACACACACACATTCGACTGTGGACTGATGCTTTTTTATCTGACTGAAACCTAGATTGCTTCGATAGTATAAACTATAAAGTGAACCTTCAAAACCATGATGAGTCAGAAATCTATATGAAATCCTTCTCAAAAAAATTTTAAAATAAACTTATATCAATCATAAATTTTTATATTTATGCAGTACGTATATATGATTTCAGGCAAGACTAACTAGAGTATGTCATGTGATACATAGCTATCACATCATTATCACCACCATTCCTTTTACCAATGCAGTCACTCGGAAATTAAATCAATCTCCTGTCTCATCTAAATAAAAAATTTCCTCCAAAACCCTAAATTATGCCTGCATATGTAGAACTGATGTGAGCTCAAAAACTATCTTCTGAGTCAACAATTCTTAGCACTGTAAGCAACATGCTTTCACCTTTCATTAAATTATCAATTCCACTATATTCTGGAATTCATCCTTCTGAAGATTTGCTACTTATATAAAAGATGAAACACATTGGCTATCTTAATATAAAGGATAATAATAAATTTTAACAAAGTAAAAAAAAAATAATATATATGAAAAAAGGAAAGTGGCAGTTAAATATAATAAATGCATTGCTTTTTACAAAGGAAATTTGGCATCGGAGGTTATGCTCAAAATACTGAAGCACTTACAGTATCTACTGTCGAAGACTCTGAACGTGACAAGATTTTAGGACTTCGGCTAGCTGAGTTAACCCCAGAAATATTATTCTTAGTCTTACTTCCTAAAAGAAGGCCTGTAAAAATGCATTATATATCAATGATCAAGAAAGAAACAAGTTTCCAAAAGGAAGGGCACTCGTACAGCTTAGCAGGGGAAACAGATGACTACGTCATTGACCAGACATGAAGTGATCTGTCAAATATGAAGGAGCTCAAGTGCCCAACCAGAAGGAGAAATCAACAAGCTAGGGATGAAACCCTCCATCCAAATGGAATGAACCGAATCATATATCAACAAGTTAGCCTCTGAGTAACTCATTAAGTACCATATACCAATATTATAAAACGAAAATGGAAAGGATCTTATTTTTTGTTAGGAAAACGTAAAGAAATAGAAGACATAAAAGAAACAAAGGAACAATATTTCACCTTCAGTATCAGAAGAGACCTTGAAACTAACAACATATTCTGGACAGATGTGGGTGTTCGTATTCATATTCCATACTATATAGTATCTTGGATTGTGGATGTCATCCACCCCACTATCATAGTCACTACTACTGGGACGAAACTGTCTAGTGCCAGGACGGAGAAGCTCCATATTCCCCATAATTACACGGCAAAAGACCAAGTGTCGAACCCCATTTTCGTCAACATCACAATAACTAGCACTGTAAATAAGCCAAACTTGAATCCCTTTCTTTCCATTACAACATAATAATAAAAAAAAAGTACATAACTGATAAAATGATGAAGTACTAAAGTAGAATGTAAAGAAGACATTGATGTATGAATAAATAAGGGGAAAAAGGTTCTTTTTTCTTAAAGAGAATATATTGACAATTGACAGAAATATAGAACATTCATAATGCATTAAAAAAATGCTTAATTGATCCTTTGGTCCCCTAACTTATTTGTTGTTTTCATTTTGGTTTCATAACTCTAAAAAAATTATTTTACCTCAAATATGCTTCTGTCGGTCAGTTTGATACATGTCAGTTAACTTTAACCCGAAATGTATTAGATGGACCAACATTGTAGGTGGTCCACCGTATACCTTATTAATTTTTTAATTTCAGCCCTTTGATCTTTTTTTCAAAAAGGGGACGGCTAGATTATGGAGGTCTATTGTATCTAACGGTGCATCACCAACATCTAATTTTTTTAACATTTCTTCATCTTCTTCCCTCCTCATCTTCATCATCATCTTCATACATTCATCAAAACACTAAATTTCATCTATTTTACTCCCAAAACCCATAAATTCATCAACTAAAAAGAACAACACCACCTAATCTCTTCACTACACCATCATCATAACCAACAACAACTCTAATTCTCATCTCTCACTCACTTTGTTCTTTCCTCACATACCTCAATTCCAGTTTCGTATAAACCACTCACTCCTTACCATACAAAAGCTTCCACCATTTCAACCCTAGATTCAACAAACCCAATTACCAGCTCAATAATGGTAACCATGAGAAAGTCCCAATTTTTCATCTTCCAAACACAAGAACTTCATAAAGAATCCAAACTTTAATTATGGGTTTGTCTCTTCTCCCTCAAATTCTTCGTATATTAAAAACGGACAAAAAACAAAAAAGGGTCTTTTTCACCCTTTGATTTTTCCATACCTTTGAAAAAAGCTCAATTTCTACTATGTGTTTTGTTAATGCTATTGCAAAATATTGTTAGAAGAAAAAAGATTGAATTTTTGGGAATCTCTTCCTCCCTTTTCCAATTGAAGTTGTTGTTGTTGTTGTTGTTTCTGAATCCGGCGTGAGCCAATATCATCCTTTTCTTCTTTCTTCATTTTTTTTTCTTCTCTTGCATGTTGTAAACTAATTGAAGCGGAAAAAAAAAAAGCAATTGAAGTTGTTTTTGATGTTATTTCTGGGTTATGTTGAATTTGGTTCTATTGGAAAAAACCCAAGCCCCACATCGGATAGATAAAACTCGATAAGAGTTTATAAAGATGAGGCACTCCTCACCTTATGAACCGGTTTTGTAAGGATGAGTTAGGCCCCAAATTTCAACATGGTATCAAAACTTGTCGAATTCAAGGGCCACCTACTTATCCACGCACCAAGCCCAAAAAGAGTGTTAGGTGTGAGGGGGTGTATTGGGAAAAACTCAAGTCCCACATCGGATAGATAAGACTCTCAATAAGAGTTTATAAAGAGAAGACACTCCTCACCTTATGAACCAGTTTTGTAAGGATGAGTTAGGCCCCAAATTTCAACAGGTTCGCTTTCTGTTATTTCAAATTCAAATCTGAGAAAAAAGTTTGAGTTTTGGAGACCCAAATTCGAAAAAAGCAATTGAAGTTGTTATTTCTGGGTTATGTTGAATTTATGTGTTTTTGAGAGAAACAAAAAAGATGAAGATTGATTTTTCTAAAAACATAATGAGTTTTTAATTTTTTTATCTTCTGGGTTTTTAATATCTTCTGGGTTTTTAATTTGTATGATCAAGATGAAGAAGAACACGAGGGGAGAAGATGAAGAAAAACAAAAAAATTTTGGTTTTGGTTCACCGTTACGTACAATGGACCTGCAATCTAATGGCTGAAATCATATATGAAATACTAGGCATTAAAAAACTAACGAAGATGATCAATTTGACTGAAGGAAGCATATTTGAGGGACTGAAAAGAAAAATTTTAGAGTTATGGGACCATAATGAAAACAACAAATAAGTTAGGGTACCAAAGGATCAAATAAGCCTTAAAAATATCAAATATTTAGTATTATAGAACATTTTCAAGGAAAAAATATATTGACAATTGACAGTAATAGAAGTGGTAAATAAATATACCATGCAAAGATATATTAGTAGAACCCCATCCTTAAATACTTGTGTAAAACCCAAAGGAAAAAACTATTGAATTTCTATTCATATTTGCTTCAATAATATTATTAGTACTTAAAAGATTTTATTGTTTAAATTTGATGATTAGAAATTAAACCTGGCAAAAGGAAAGGTAGCAGTTGCAAGATGAACACCAATGCCATGTGTGCATTTAGATGCAGATAGTCCACAATGACCAAGCCCACACTTCATCATAGTAGATAGTTCTCCTTTAGAAGAAGCAAGCCAAGCATATTGAACATTAGCATCCCCACGACAATTTTTCGTAATTTCAGCTTGCTTCTCAAACAGCTCCAATCGTGATTGCATCATTGTACTTGAGAAGGGGTAAATGTCAACTATGTCAGCACTACCAAAACTACTAGTTCCCTTAAGAAACATCTTCTGTACAGTATCCAAATCCAACTTTCCATATACAACTGCACTACCAACTATATTTTTATTTTGCTCAACGGCTTCACCAACATTTGGATTTCCCATGTTATTACTACTATCTTCAATTTCTAAATCATTTTGTTTAGCATCAATTTGAGTATGCTTAACTATAACATTGGACTCCCCTGTGCACTCCCCCAACTTGGAAACATCGACTCCATTTATTTCAATTTCTAATTGTAATTTAATATCATTAGGATCTTGGAACAATGATTCCTGACTTTCTCCACTATCCTGATTGCAGGGATCATAAGGCCCTTCATCAGAATCAGCATAAATTTCAGGGAAAAAGCAGCACCCTGTCTCATCAATCCAAGCAATAGGACGCTGCAAACCAGATTTCAAATTCATCTGATACATGTGCAAAAAATTCAGCACAAGATTATTGCCATTTAACTCTACCTCCACAGCTGCTTTCTTCGCATCAAAATCTTTCCTAACCAAGTCAACAACATCCTGAGGAAAGTCCTTCCATTCGCCATTTTGGTAGACCATCAAACGTTCTGGGCGTCCACTCTTCTTATAATTCATATAATACCTAACCAATGACCGTCCAATATGAGTCTCTGATTTCGTCGGTTTGCTCTTGTAACTGTTCAATTTCATCTGTTTGACAACTTTGTTTCTTGGAGATACAGGTGATTCCCATTGAGGTAACACTGGTCGCAGAGCTCCGTTTGGACATGTAGCATGTTGAGAAGCATGTTTCCGCTTCAGATTAAGCACAACCCTATCCGATGCCTTTCCGTTGTTTGCTTCCATGTTTATCTACTAGATCAATATCTATAAACAAGTTCAAATATAAAAGCTCAGGTGCAGCACCCAAACAGAATTCTGGTCCTTGGGAAGTTTCAAACAAACTGTGCAGGTGAAGGTGAGGAGCATGACATCAAAAATATTTGGAACTCCCTGGATATTTAAAAAAATTGGGAATATGGAACTAATAAATAGGATCACATACACATGATTTGTAAAGTTAACATGATAAATAATAAATTAATCAATAGAAGTATTCCATGTGTGACAAAACAATCAGTCTAAAGCACTTCGGCTTTCAGGTGAAATTCTAAAAAACACCATCTCCAAGAAGCTAAGAGATATAATTATGTCCAAGAATACTTATCCATTTTAGTCCATAGATTAATAGTATAGCATCGAATACTTTAATTAGTCATCTGGACAATATTACTTTATTCTTATTAATCAATTAATCAATAGGAGTATATAATAAGGAGAAAGACACATGCTTTCTTAAGTTTCAGGCCCCATGTCGGCTACTATAAAAGGTGAAACATAGCAGCTTAACGATGTAGTTCAATAAGACCCTAGAACAATTTATTCAGGGTTACTAACACACTCAGCCACCCCGATCATTCAAAGCCCAAGTATAACCTTTGGGCTTTGTTTGGGAGTTGGTGGAGAAATGGAGGGAAGGGATTTGAGGAAGGGGAAGGGAGGATAATCTCCCACCTTGCATGGAGGTTTATTTTTTCTCCATAGAACTAAACCTCCCCAGTAGGGATCTCACAAAATACACTTTGGAAGGATTTGAAAACACATTCAAAACATTTCTCTCTCTTTACAAACAAAGAAAATACTAGTCACAAGACTTCCCCTCCCCTCCAAAAACACCCCCCAAAAGGTTGATGGATTCCACTCTTTTTCCCTACCTTTCCCTCCTAACTTCCAAACAAAGCCTTTATAGTTTATAGACCTTATGATACGGTCACATGCTACTATTCAAAACATAATATTTTTAAATAAAAACAGTAAAAACAGATCCGACAATGCAAAAACAAAATATTCTAGAAGATGCTCTGTGTTGACCCTTCTAGAAATTAAACATCTGATGGACATAGAATTACCTACTATCCAATTACAGGGACAATTCAATTTTGCCAAAAATGTAAATACAGCAGTATTTTTCGACACAAGAATTAGTATCTCACTTCTCAAAAGTCCAAAAATGAATAAGTCAAAATAATATCCTAACAATCTTGTAGAGAGATTATTACACGTTTGTTTGAAGTTATATTAATGATCAAACACCAAAAATTCCAATATAAATAAAACTTGTTGCTATGTAATTCTATGGTCAACATTTACTTGCATTTTAAAAAAGCTTATAACATGCTTATTTTAAAACATTTGACAAAATCAAATAGTTTTAAATGTACACAAAGAACATAAAATAAGATCAAAGAGAGAGCAGAAAGGAAACTAACAAAAATAACAAATTACAGTTGTTCAATAAGATAGATCTTAACATATTCTTTTATCAAAAAATAAATAAATGAATAAACTATCTTAGCATATTCACTATGGACTCTAACACAAGTTAGAAGAAAAAAATAAATATCACTTTATCATTTTCATAAAAAAAAAAAAGTGACTTTTATGATGGTCAACAAACGGAAAATAGCTTCAGATTTAAAAAAAAAAAATCATATTTTTAAAGCTTAAACAAATCAACCCTTAGTTTAACCAATAGCCATAGCCATAGAAGACAGTCTTGAGGATTATTGAGTCTAAAACCAAAAACATCATTGAAGTATCCACAATCCATAAAAAAGGCAGTATAGCATACCAATCAAAACTAGTATCAGCACTCAAATCCAATGAGTAAAACATAGCAACCAAACTAAAAACAACAAGAAATTCATATATCAATCAAAATTAAGAACTACCAAAATCAACCAAAAACATATTAAACAAGATTATACATACCAAGCACTGCAGCAGCCCTCCATATTGTACATTCTTTTCTCCGAAACACGTATAATCCTGATCAAAAAATCAAAAAAGATAAAATACAAATTAAACAAAGCTAAGCTTTTTACAAAATTAAAATAACAAAGAAACAAACGTCTACATCCTCTGGTCACTATTACAAGCAAAGATTCATTTTTCATCTTTCAAGGGTTAATTAAATAATTGATGTATCTGATTTATAATATAGATTAGGGAGCATCTATCAATAACCAAATCCTAATCAATCACCTAATCAACAGATCAATACAGCAAAAAAAAAAAAAAAACGCTATAATTCACTTCCAGCGACTAATTAAGCTTAACAAATTTCACGAAAAACTAAAAAATTAATACAAAAACTCATAACAATCAAAAATCAACCCCGATCTACAAAATTCTAAGCTCAAACAGATAAAGTCAACAACATAGACAAAAAATTCATAAATTTCAAAAATCATCATATCATAATCATAATCATAAAAACGAACAATTAATCAATTATTCAAATCAAAATCGAAAATCGATTACCTCTTGGTCTCAAATTTTGACTATCGGTATTTTATTCATAGATTTAGATTTTTGAGAAGTAAGGTTTATGAATAGGAGCGAGGAACCCTAACCCTAGATGGAAGCGAGGCGGTGGAGAAAAAGTATGAAAAACGACGCGCCTGAGTGAGAGATTGGGTCTGGTGGGGTTTTTAAGGGTGGCGGTTTTGAAGCATACCGTGCGTATTCGTTCACACTGTTTTCCTCTTTTCCAAGTAACCTATTGATGAAGATTCTGAGATTGGTTTCGTTAACTCACGCGCTGCGTGGGTGGGTTGAGTCACGGCGTTATTTCATTGGATGGTGCTTGATATTTTTGGCGTTTTACGTCTTTTTTACTTTTTGGAAATGATTCGTCCTCATCTTCTAGAATTGTCTCATTTTTTTTAATTAAATATGTATAATGGGTTTTTTTTATCTGACATTGGTGAGTCCTGAGCGACTTTTTTTTATATTTGTTTTTAGGGTTAAATACTATTTTATTACAATTGCAATAAACTTTTAATTATTTCACTACAAAAAAATATTAAAAAAAAATTATTTTTAAAATGTGTTTGATAGACTAAAAAATAAGTATGAAACATATAAGAACAAGACAAGACAACACAATACTGCTGATAAGAACAAGAAAAAACAACACAACACAACTTGATAAGAATAAAATAAAACAACACAACACAACCTAATAAAAAAAACAACACAAAGTAGCACAACAAAAAGACAAAAAAGAAAAATTTGAAGGAAAAAAGACAAAAAAATTGGTATCTAGTTTTATTGTCTTAATAATGTTTGATAAACAAGATGGTATTTTGATATTTTAGACAACGTGTATTTGAAGAAAAAAAAACAATTAAGTTATGATTAAACGAGGAAACAAAAACTTCAGTTTTTGTTTTGTTTTTTGTCTCTATTTTATCGACTCATTAAAACGATTCTCCTTTCAAGTCTCTTATCACTAGTCTTTAAATATTTTAACAACTTTTAGTCTTAAAATCCTCTAAAAAAAAATTTAAGTATTAAAATATTTTTCATCAACATAGTCATTAAATTTTCTAAATTTTGTTGCAAAGTAGATGCATAACCGTCAAGATTATTATATACAATTTTTAAGACATTTTGTTCATTATGATATTTTCTTTGGCACCAAGTTTAGACTGGTTTGAAAATTTGGAGATTTTTTATCTTAAAAAATCTAAATTTTAATATTTTTCTTTAGTTTGTTTTAACGTCACATGTGTCTTTGCAGGTACCTAAAGATACACAACTCAGATGTTCAATTACGTGTTCAAAGGAAGGAACAGATAGACTATGAATTGTTGTGTAGTAAGCGTGAGTCAGAAGTCTCATATTGCTTGAGAAAATGAAGGTTTAGCAACATAGAGGTGGAATTACTCGTAAACTCGTTGATTCATTGTCTTGAAGTATTTTGGTAAAGATGTGGATTCCAATTAATGTGTGGTTGCTCTGACTCAATGTAAATTATCTTCGAACTCTTATCAAAATCAAACACGGATGACATCTTTCACTAACCTCCTAGAAAACTTCGAAAAGAAATTTTTTTTAAGATTGAGAAAACATGTTCGGGTGGGAGTGACAGGCACTTTTAAAATGATATTTGGGTGGGGGTGAACTGTTAGAAGACGTGTTCAATCGTTTTTAATGTAGTGCATGAAAATAATGATAAGGTCTTTGAGGTTTGCAGATTGCGATATTATTGAAGTTGTTTCAATGGGAGAAAGAGCTTGTAAAGGAATCTAAGGATATTGTTAAGTGAGGGATTCGGTTTGGTGTATAATGTAAAATCTGCACACATAGTGATTACTAAACTATAAAGATATGGTGAATGAAGCATCAACAATGTTGGAGGATGCTTCAAAATAGACTACCCATAAAAGACTATTTAATTAAGGAGGGGTGTTAGTGTTATATAAGGAGACAGTGTCAATGATCTTTTTATTGTGGTTGGTATTTTGAACTTACTAAGATGGACAAACAGATGGGTGAGTGTGAGCATGGTGTGAGAAAATAAAGGTATGGCACAATTGAATCTATTTTCATGAATGTTGAACCGTGGTAGAGTTGTTTCATAGTGGCTCGTGAAGTGATTCAAAAATAGACATTGCAAAGAGGATCATCCGCAAGCAGGATACCTTTTAGATTTTGAGTGTGATGTAGTAAAAATAATATAGTGTAATTTGTGTACAAGTTCTAAGATTTTTAAAAAAAAAATCAACATTTTGTACATATATTTAAGTATAAGAGCTCAACAATCTGTGAACTTACAAATTTGGGCCTAGAATTTGGAAAAAAAGTTAAATCTCTTAAACTTTGACATGTGAATTTTAAACCATATAATATTTTTAACTACTAAAAAAGTTGATGCCCCAAAATATAGGGTTTATGCAATCACATACTCTAATTATGGTTAAGGTAACCATTACCCATAAGCTCCATTGAGATAATGATATCTCTAACATTAACAAGCTCGCTACACCAAAATATGCCAAAATGTTTAGGAAGTTGTGACATCCTTTTCACAAAGTGTCATTGTGAACTAAGTCTTCTTTTAAGTTTTTGAAATCATAACTTGTTTGAATTGAATAAATGTCTTACTTATTGTAATGTTCTCACTAAACTTACAAATCTTGATTGTAACACCTTCCTTCTACCACCTTCTTAATATATTCCATTTTTGTTTGTTTCTTCAAATTTTCTCATCCTTTAATCTTCCATTTTGTCTTTCTTAATTTTTTTTGTTTGATTTATATCCTTTTTTTTTAAACCCCAAAAAAAATATCCATGAATGTATCCCAAAATTCTTATTCACATGTTTTTGAGAAATGTATTCCCCAGTTTGATGTGAATAAAAAATTTCTTCATGAGAAGTGTGAGTGAGTGGACAAAGCTCCTCCTTCGGTTTTTGGATTAGAACTTGTTGAGTCTTTCATTGTGGTGATTTTTGTTTCTCACTTAAAAAATGTTTGTGAACCTTCTATCACTTTCTTGATCTTTATCGTAGTTGTTGATTTTCTTTTAGTTTTTGAAGTAGCAATAAACGTTGCAAGAAAATAAGGGTTTGAATTATGAACCTTTTTAAATTTTAATCCTGAAACTTTAACAAGGTTATATACTCAAGAAAACTTTTTGGTAATGGTTAGATAGAGAATAATTATTTTATCAAGATTGAAAGAGTTAAAGTAAATGTGTTATAAATAGTTTTAGATAAGGATCAGAATATTCTGGAGAATGATTTAAGCAGAATGAGAAACATGATATTAAACTGAAATATAAAACTGTTCTAATAAGGACCAGAATGTTTTGGAGATTGACTGAAGATAAATTTGGAATGATAAAATAATATTACTGATAAATGTAGGACCAAAGAACTCTGGATTAACTTAGGTATTTAATTAGGACCAGAGCACTCTGGATTAATTTAATAAGGACTAGATTGATCTGGAGAGAGATGATAGATAATATAACTGAATTAAATGTGTGTGTGAATAGTGTAAACAGTTATAAGAGATTAGGAAAGAGAAGAAAACACAAGAGAGTTATTCTGGTTCACCAAAACCGGCTACTTCCAGTCCCCACACTTCGTGTGAGATTATCCACTATAGTATCATGCTAACAGAAACTTCTGACTAACACTATAAGGTCTTGATCACACCAGATCAGTCCGTTATCTTGATCACACCATATCAGTCTGTTACAACTGTATTATCAACCTCAGCAGGCTTCTACAATTCTTTGCTTTCGCGCAAGAAAGGTTGTTACACTTCTTTCTCAAACTATTATTACGAATAAACTTGAGAACACAATAACTTTGTATGATGAGATGTGTTTTGATCAAATAAAATTCTCAACACATGTTTGAGATTTTACTAAAAAAACTCGTATGAGTATGATCGAAAACTTTGAGAGAGATGTTGTGAAGAGCTTGTGAGAGAGAGTGATATTTTCACTTGAGAGAGAATTGATTTGTTTTGCAAACTCTTGGTTTGATACTTCAAAGACTTCCTCTATTTATAGAGGTAGAGAGACTTGTTGCCCACTTCAAAAGCCAGCTGTCATTGCTTTAATTTGAACAAAGCTTGCGCTCCAAGTTAAAGCTTTAAGAGAAAATGTGAGATTTTGCACTTGGAGAATGTTCTTGACTTGTCCAGAACATTCCTGAGAATCCAGCTTGCACACAAGAGGAAGGTCACGCGTTTTGCAAGCCTTGCAGCTGTTGGAGAGTGCTTCCAGCTGTACGGAAGTGACTTTGATGATGTCATGCGACGTCCTTTTGCATATGTCACTTTAGATACATCATGTGAATGATCTTTTCCTTTAATGGATCAAAAAGGAAGATTTTAAGGCCCATTGGTAGCATTGTCTTTAATCATATGTTCTTTCTTCTTATGGTGAGACAAAGATCATTCTTGTATTTGATCTTAATGATGTATGTCCATTAAAAAGTTCATTCTTGTCCTTTTGCGATTTTGTTTTTTGTTGTGAGCTGAGACCATTCTTGAGATCATTCTTGATGAAACATTTCTCTCAAAAATCATTAGTAGATAACAAGATAAAATGATTTTAAATATGTTTGGAATCCTTAAAATATTAAAAGAGGATTTTGTATCAACAATTTTCACATTTTATAAATCTTTTTTTTTTTCACTAAACCACTAATCCGCCTTCTGAAATTGAACGGGTCAAACACTTACCCTATAAAATTTGTGAATAGGCAAAAAATATTGTGATTTTGAACGACATCTGACACCTTAGTTCTTCGAACAACGTGTACGGATCAATTTGATAATAAATGATATATTTTAGAGACTAATTTCTATAAAGTAATATTATTCAAAAACCAACTTTACAGCAAATTAGATACAAATTAACATAATGAACCAAGTTGTTCAACATCATTCAAAATCAAGATTCTTATTGTCTATTCCGACCCATTCAATTTCAAGGGGTGAAATGGTGATTTACCTTCCTTTTTTTTCTTGTTTTAGTTTTCTTTTGAATTTCTTCTACTTAACTTTGGTCATTGGCATGTGTTTTGGGTTTTGGCGTTTTCAATGTTGCCTCTTCTTTCCCTTTCAGAGATTTGTTTAGTTGGAAAATTGAATCATGGATATGTCCTTCCATATAGTCCATTGATATGTCTTGTATTCAGGGGAAGCCACTTGGGTGACATTGTGGTGGCAATGTCATGTGACATTGGCCAATCACAATGTACCATATGTCACACTTCACTTAAAAAATAACAAAAACCAAAAAATACTTATGAAAGAGAAAGAAAAAAGTCACTTGTCACATCGTGGTTGGTCAATGTCACATGACATTGGCACTCACACAAGTGCTACCCGTATTTAGGTGTATGACTTGGAATATTAGGAGTTAATAATTTTGGTAGGTAGTTGAAAGAAATTGTAGCATGACCCCACTTTTCTTGGAGAATTTTGAGGTCATCACATTTTGACTTGTCATGGGGTACGTTTTTCTGAGTTTGATTGAATGGAAAACTTGTTAGAAGGATAATTATTCAATATATCTACTTTGGGGCACATCGCCTCAGAACTGTGAACTTTGTAGTATGGTTGTATGTAGTTAATTGGGGTGGGAGAATTAAGAAGAGTGATAAAGAGGTTAATGGTGTTGTACTGACTCACAAAATAACACTAACATATACTAATATTTGAATCATAAAAGAATAATTTGAAGGAGTTCAAAACATCTTATTATCTTAACAGTGATAATCTTGCTAAGATTGGAAAACAAAATAATGAACTAAAAAATAACAAGGTTGAACTTGAAACAAACATTTCATTTTGAGACCAAAAGCTCATCAGGGATAAAAGTGTTAATGCACTAGATGTAATCTAATAACAGAATTAGAAGCTCTTCTTTGAATGACGCCTATGCACTTGGACGAAATTTCTTTTCCTTTGCATACATGTTTCAATATATAATATAAATTTAAAAGATCTTCCATTTCATCTCCAAAGCTTCACAGATTAATCCTAGGCAGTATTTAGAAACAAGTGGATATTCAAAAACTGCATGTCAAAACCACATTAGTATAGCATTTTTTTATAAATTAGGACAAAAATAAAATTACAAACACCAGCAATGCGACAACAAGCTAGACAATATCCCACAAAAAAGTTATATATCCATGTACTTTGAGCCACCAAGAGAGGTAAGCATGATGGCTCTGCACTTTTGATACATAAAAAAAATAACAGAGGAATGAGCTCTAAATGTAAATGGTATTTCATCTATCATGCATCAGCTGATTATGTGCCATAGATAAAATAAATTACATAAATACTTATCTTTGAAGAAGGACTACACTATTGAAATTATGGGTTTTTATAATAACTTGATACAAAAGACTGAACACTAATGACTAATCCATATTTATAGGGGATACATAAACTCGATCCTAAATAAATCGAGAAATCAAGAAACAAATCACAATAAGAATGAGTCATAAAAACTAATCCTAAGAGATAATCTAAAAGATATTCTACGAATTATAAACTGATCTTTATGAAATAAATTAAGATACCCTAATATAATATCAATTATATTAAGATATTCTTAGATTCCAACCCTATCCCTCAAGTTAAAGATTGCTAAACTTTAAACATGTTGCAAAAATATACCCGTTGAAATAGAAACATAACACCTAACATGATCAGACCCAAAAATATATTTTGGATAAAGCTACAAAGAACACCATAACATGCTAACAATCAATCAAATAAGGTTTGTGCTGAAGACCATGGTCAAACCAACGAACGACCAACTAGAGAAAAAGCAAACCGAATAGGTCACACTACAAGAAATTTGTCATTTAGCAACGGTGTATATCCGTCGCTATAGGTCCAAAAACCGTTGGTATAGGTCATAAAACTTATACCAACGGACGTTTGCTGCGGTCTAGGATACATTGCTTATACCAACGGCAAAAAGCCGTCCCAATAGCTAATACCAACGGATTATTAGTCTGTTGCTAATGATTTTGGAGCTATAGCAACGGCATTTTATACCATTTTAATAGTTTTAGCCAACCCGTATATCCGTTGGTATAGGATACTGTCCGTTGCTATAGGTCTCTTTTTTTCAAATAAAATTCACCATAATATAAATATTTTTTTAATAATAATAAAATTTTCACAATAATTCCTGACAAAAAAAATAATATATCTAGCAATACTTTTTTATTGCACCACACAAAATTTAAGGCAACATCAAAGAAAATTATAAGTAATTTGTTTTATAAATACAATTTATTCAATTATAAGTTCAAATATTAACTAACCTTCTCATTGATCAATTTTGGGAGACTTTTTGTACCCATACAATGAATATCTTGATATCTTTTACGATTCAAACTATTAATTTTACTTACTTTCTACAATTGATACAACATAATGTTAGTCGAAAGAAGGAACCAAATTCAAATATTTTTATAGTATGACAATATATGTTTTAAATTTGACTTACTTGTGCCTCTTCAGAAAACCAATGATGAACCAATTCACGATATTGACTTGGGTCAACTCGAGAATCTGGTACAACGGATGCAACTTCTTCCTCTGTTTTACTTCTGTCAAATGCCTTTTCTTTTAAAGAACACTCCCATTGTTTCCACTTGATATTCATCTCAAATTTCAGATATTCTCTTGTAGTCCCATTCATAGGAGGATCAAACCCAAAGAATTTCTACACATATAGAGATGTGTTAAGTAAATACAACATTAGTGATAAAAAAAATTGTGCACATAATTATTTAAATATATTGTTAATATAATACCTCAATTTGCAGAATCATTTCATCCTTATCTGAATCAGGCATATCTTTCCAAGATTTGTATTTAATTGGAGCATATTGTTTCCTTCGAACCAAACTCCCTATGAAACGAGTAAGAGTCGTCCCTTCCGGACCAATGGCTCGACCACGCTTGTCCAACTTAACAACTATGTAACTGTCAGGGTCCATTTCCCATACATCATACATTCTTGTTGGACCTCTTTTTTTTTGGGTTGAACATCTAAAAGTAAAACAGAAGATGTTATACAATTCAAACATAAACTATATATAAAATAAATGGAGCAAAAACAGAAACTATATATAATTGAAACCTTTATTAATTTCTAGTTCTACTTTTGCTTCTATATCTGAAGGAATAGAGTAGGAATCTTCAGACTCATGTGTGACAACTTCCACATGACTTGGGTTGGGCCTAGTTTCTTCAACATTGCTTCCTTGGGCATGAGTTGAGGTTGTATGAGTTTCTTCTGCATTACTTCCTTGGGCATGAGTTGAGGTTGGATGAGTTTCTTCAACATTACTTCCTTGGGCATGAGTTGAAGTTGTATGAGTTGCACTAGTTCCTTGGCTTGAGTCTTTTAACCTACGACTCCCAATATTCAATTTTCTCTTATTTGCCGTTGCTGCAATACTTTCAATTAAGTTAGTGATGAACACAAACTTGCACTAGTATGACGACCATAAAAAGTAATAAGTCAAGTCCAATTGCATACAAAAAGGTATAAAATCATTCACAAAGGGAATAAGTGAATATCAACATAAAAAGCAAAACATTCACTAAAACATAATATAGAATCAAAACATTCACTAAAACATATTCTCCCAACCTTCCTCTTCTTCCTCAATCTGATTATTAACATCAACTTCAAAGAAATCATGTTCATCAACTGAAACCGCAATTAAACCATCAGCATTTTGAGTAGTTTCGCTTGTGTTGTGTATTGGCTGCTCATTGATTTCTTCAACGTCATTGGAATCTTCATCACCCATATCATAGACATCCCTCACCTTTGCATCTAGAGCAACAGACCAATCCTTGGCTTGTGATGCAAAAACAAACGGGTCATCCCAAAGATTTTTTCCAGTGTGTTTCAAAAATTTGAAATTCACAAGTGTCATCCCAAACTTATCTTTCTTGACACCTTTCTTGATATCAATCCAATCACACTTGAATAACACAACTTTGTACTTTCCAGAATAATCCAATTGTATTATATCAGTTATTGCTCCATAGTAATTAATTTCATCATTTGAGGTCTTTGTCCTTACAACTACTCCAGAATTTTGTGTCTTCAAGTATCTCTCTCTTTTCCTAGTGTGAAACCTGAAACCATTAATGGTGTAACCGGTGTATCTCCTTACTACCTCAACTGGTCCACGCGCTAGCCATCTAAGTTCATGAGTAATTTCTTGGCTCCCTTGTTCATCCAAGCGATGAATCTATAATAATTCAATAAAAATAGTTAGCTACACTAAATAAAAGGCAGATAAATCTTAAAGATTTCAATTCTTTCGCACTCACCCTATCTCGAAACCAATCACTAAATTTTTTGCTATGTTGTTTATCGACTTCAAGTTGTGACAGCCGCTGCGGCCGAGCCTGTCTCTTAAGAAGTCCAATGTGTTCTCTAAATATAATGATAACATAATTATAAGAGTAAAAACAATGGACACATAAGTGTAAAAGTGAAATATGATTAGTGTCTTACTCTGTAAATGGAGCAACTGCGTCACAGTTAGAAAGAATATATCTGTGAGCTTGCATTAACTCTTTTTCATCAAGCTTAGCTCTTTTCGCTCTCTTGCGCTTTCCTAACTGGAACTTTTGTTGTTTTTTCCTTCCTAGTGGTCTTCCAACAGGATGTAGAAAGGCCGCACCATCTTTCAATGTAGAATCATCATCATCATTTCTGCTAGGTCTATTAAACCTAGTTTCCACCCCAGATATATAATGTGAACAAAAGGTCAAGCATTCATTGGCCAAAAAACCTTCTGCAATTGATCCTTCTGGATGTGCTCTATTGCGTACAAATGACTTAAGAGTAAGCAAAAACCTGAAAGTAAATTTTGTTTTATCTTAGCATCAATAATAACTTTTTTTAAGATATTTAACTAAAATGATGTGTTAAAGGGAAGAATCCATACCTCTCAATAGGATACATCCATCGATATTGTACTGGTCCAGCAACCTTGGCTTCAGATGCCAAATGAATTACCAAATACATCATAATGGTAAAAAACGATGGAGGAAAGATTGTTTCCAATTGACAAAGTGTTAAAACTATTCGAGACTCTAATTGTGCAAGAAAATCCACATTAAGCACCTTAGAGCATATTTGCTTGAAGAAATTGCAAAGGTCAATAATAACTGAAGTGACTCTATCCGGCAATGAACCCCTTAATGCCACCGGAAGAAGTTGTTGCATCAGAAGATGACAATCATAACTTTTTAAGCTGAATATCTTCCGTTGCTTGAGATGCACACAACGTGAGATGTTTGATGAGCATTCATCCGGAGCTTTTACATTCTCGAGGACACTCAAAAAAGCATCTTTATCTTTGTTACTCATTTGATAACATGCTCTAGGAAGAAGCATTGTACTACTTTTGGGACTTGGTTGTGGATGCAGCGTACTTCTTATGCCCATATCTACAAGGTCGGCCCGTGCCTTATAATTATCTTTAGATTTTCCCTCTTGGTTTAACAATGTACCAATGATATTATCACAAACATTTTTTTCAATGTGCATCACATCTAGATTGTGACGCACTACATTGTATTCCCAATAAGGCAAATCAAAGAAAATACTTTTCTTTTTCCAAGGTTCAGCCCCGTTCTCTAAACCCTCTTCTCTAATTTCGTCTATTTGCCTTGAAATTTGAATCCCGTCATGTATTTTAGGAGGACCCCTTGACTCCCTTGTTCCATCAAAATCTCTATTATTCAACCTCCACTTGTGGTTAGGCGCTCACCAACGTCGGTGACACATGTAACAAAATTTCCCACCATGCTTTAACCATCGAGAGGAAGTGTCAATACCACAACATGAACAAGCATATTGACCTTTAGTACTCCATTCGGATAAGTTTGCATATGCTGGAAAGTCATTAATAGTCCACATTATAGCAGCATGGAGTTAGAATGTCTCTTTCTTGTCGGCATCAAATGTTTCTATTCCATCAAACCATAACTCTTGCAACTCTTGTACTAATGGTTGTAGATAAACATCAATATTATTTCTAGGACCTTTAGGGCCTGGAATTAGTAGGGATAACATGAAGAATGATTGTTTCATGCACATCCAAGGAGGAAGATTATAGGGAATTAGTATGACAGGTCAAGTGCTATGGGTTATACTCATTGTCTTAAAAGGATTGAAGCCATCAGAAGCAACCCCTAATCGAACATTACGAGCATCTGACGAAAATGTTGTATATCGAGAGTCAAACTCCTTCCAAGCAAGTGAGTCGGCCGGATGCCTAAGAGACCCATCATTCACTCTACCAGCATGATGCCATCTCATCGATTCAGAAATTTTAGATGACATGAATAACCTTTGCAGTCTCGGTTTCAAAGGAAACCAGCGAAGGATCTTTGCGGGTAAGTTCTTACGCTTTTCAGAAGTTTCTTTTCCATTATCTTGTACATCCTCATTTGTTGTTTTCCACCTTGAAGTACCACACTTTGGACATACTTGATCTTTGATATTTTATCCCAATACAATATGCAGTCATTAAGACAAGCATGGATCTTTTCATACCCCAAACCTAACCCCGAAATCATTTTCTTTGTTTCATAGTATGACTTTGGTAAAACATTCCCTTCTGGTAGAGCATCTTTCAATAAATCTAATAGCATAGAGAAGGACTTGTCACTCCATCCATGAAGACACTTTAAATGATACAAATGCACCATAAAGGATAGTTTGCTATACTTCTTACAGTTTGGATAAAGAACTTGTTCGTTCTCTTTCACCAATTTGTAAAACTTCACATTTTCTCCTGCTTCTGGATTCCTTTCAGCTTCACCATAAATTGTCTCTTCTAAAGTAGGAATTGCAAAAGCATCACGAAGTAATCCGTCCATGTCATGCTCCATTTCATAATGTTGGTCAGTTGTGCAAGTTGAATTTGTAGGTCTCTCGCCATGAAATATCCATTCTGTATAACGTCTAAGGAATCCACGTCGCGGATCAGTTAAGTGTTCGTAAACACTTGAGCGACAATGTGAATCGTAGTTAGCACATTTTATACAAGGACACAATATTTTTCCGTTTTCTTCTGAGTTTTTAAAAGCAAATTCAAGAAATTCGTTAACCCCTCGGATATATTCTTCACTTTCTTTTGTCGGATCACGTACCCACTCTATATTCTCCATTCGAGAAACTTAAATTACATCAAACAAAGTCACAAATGCAGCAAGCAGAGTCAAAGTCACACAATCACAAACTCAAACTACACACTCATAGTCACAAATGCAGCAAACAACACACTCAAAGTCACATACAGAATCAAATTTAAATTACAGTAACTTCAAAAAAAAAATAAACCAGCTCAAACTTGTTAATATAATTATATAATAATATCAATTTGGCTCCTCTAAGGAGAATTCTCACTTTAGAAAATACATAGAATCTCAAAAGATATTTTAATATAACCATGACTTATCATGATTGTGCTACATGCGTGTATAAATGATTTTTTAGGTGTATATACCATACCAACAGATTATTTGATTTACTAATTAATTATTATGCTTTACTTCATTGCTGGTCTAAATTGTTCCTTTAAACTCTATAAAAAAAATTATTATCCTTTAAATTGCTGGTCTAAATTGCTTTACTTCATTGCTGGTGAAAAGTTTATTCTTTAAACTTTATAAAAAGAACACACCAAAAACTACGAGAGTTGCAATTTCAACAAAAGTATTCAAAGAAAAGCAAATCAAACTTTTTAATTTCAAACAATTCAAACTTTTCGGCATACCTGAGGCAGCTAAATCACATATTATATTGTATATTCTACATAATTCATACATATACATGCACTTTGAAAACTGGGCAACAAAAAAAGGCAAAATCAAAACAAAACAAAAAATGATTGAAAACATACCTGCACGTGTGAATCTCTAGCACTTCTCTTAGGATCAGCAGCAGCGAAAACAATGTATACCAACACAAAAGTACCAGCAATAGAGAAAAAATCCCAAAAGACGGCTGAAATAAATTAGAGTTTGTTTAATTAATCATCAATCAGAATAAAATCAGAACAAGTCTGTTCCAAAATCAATCACAATACCTCTTCTGAAAAGAAAAAAAACAAAAGTGTTCAATATAAGAGAAAGGTCTTCGAAATAAAACCCAAAAAATGTTATTAGGCCACCATCCTCATGAGCAATGAAAGATGAGCACAAAAAGAGTACAAAAACAACACTTCAGCAGGGGCACTGCAACTAAACAAAGGCAACCCCCCCTGACAGTGCACAAACAACTATAGACACGATACGACAAAAAATCAAGGTTGCAGCCAAACACTACATAGGTTCCTCAACAAACAAACCAAAAACAAAATCTAGCAGCCACTACATGGACATTAGGCCACACCAAAACAGCACCCCAAAACCACCTACAACTAAGCCAAACACACACCCCCCTAAATATTTATTTCCAAGTAAAATCCAAACAAAATTTGTCCAAACTCTAAACCAAAATCTTCAATTCTTATGTAGTTGCTTTATCTATGAACGGAAAACATTTGAAGTAATGCTTTTGGACAATATCAACGGGTATATGTTGCTTTATCTATGAATGGAAAACATGTTTAGCTACTATTTAGACTTTCAAGCAACTATATTAATGATTAATTGTCACTTATTAGTAAAAAATGTCAATTAATTTGGTCGCCATAAGTTTAGCTATAAGGTGAAAATGTCCTATGATAGGCAGAGCAGGAGGGGTGGGGGAGTACTAGGATGATTCTTGTTCTTCTTTCTAGTTAGTATGGCTCGAATTGCAATGGTAGAGAGTAGCCAAACGAATAAAAGTCTGATATAGTCTAACATTTCTCATTGCCCTATTTGTATCTACTTAATGTATCCAAAGTATAGCACTATCACCCACACAAAAACTAATAGAAATATTTGGAGATCATAAACAATAAACAATAAAAATGACACACAAAAGTGATTATGAGAATACAATATATAACCTATCAAAATACAAAAAAAAATAAACAATAAATATGACACACAAAAACACATAAAAAGCATGCAGAAACACAAACCTACCAAACTGAATGAACTAAGAATGACAGAAGAGGAAGAGGAAATCGATTTGGGGGTTTTGAGAAGCAATCGATTATGAGAAAACTGATTGAAGAAGTAGATTCTATGTGATTTGAGTTCAACGATAGATTTGGGGGTTTTGAGCAGCAATCAATTTGGGGGTTTTGATCCAGAAAGTGATTTGGGTTCAATCTGGGTTTTCCCTTACCTCCATTGAATGATTTAAAGAAGAAGAATGAGGTTATGAGATTTGGGTTCTATTATTTGATGAAGAAAGAGGCTCTGTGTTTTGAAGAAGAAGGATGATCTGGGTTTTACGATTTGAGAAAGAAAATGGGTTGAAGTTTTATTTTTTTTAGTTTTTGTTATGTAAAAGAAAGAAAAATGGTGGAAAAAATAAATAAATTAAAAGATGGTGAAAAATTGAGCGCGTTGCTTTGGAGCCAAGTGAATATTTCAGGGAAATTCTTTTTCTCTCTTAACCTATAGCAACGGCTGTTTGGAATTTTAGTTGCTATATTTTATCCATAGCAACGCTTTTTCTGCGGTTGCTAAAGGTGTCTGTTGCTATATGACAAATTTCTTGTAGTGTCATGTGTCAACCATAGATAAAGCTTGAACCGAAAGATGTCACAACTTCAAACCAAACCAAAGTCCAAAATCAATATTGGACCAACGCTTAATGCGGTCGAAGTTTTGAACAAAGGTATAAAAGTATAAAACCTCCAAACCAAATTTAGACAATACTAAGCAAGTGATAACCATAACTGAAGCCTCGACTAGAAGGTGTAACATTTTCGAACCAAACTGAAATTGACAGGGTCGTGGATGAGGAATTCGGATATGAGAAGAGTAGGCCGAGAGAGTCCAAGCCAAAAACAAATCGGAATGGTAAATTGGGTTTGGAAATAATTGTGGAATAGCCAAACAAATCTAAAGAGCTTTTGTAAAGGGGTGTAGAGCCTGAACGAACAAACCAGAACCAGAAGTGGGTGAATTTTCCAGTCAAAAAACAAACAAAGCAAAGAGCAAACATCGTGAACAATGTGATGTCATCAACAATTGGAAAACATGAACAGTAGAAATGTGCAGAAGTTCTACAAAAAAAAAGTGTGAAGGTAGCAGTAGAAATGTAACGTCAGTACACGGTACAGCTTCGGGTTTGCGGTACGCGACATGAGAAAAATTCGGTATGTATGGAGATATAGAGCTTTGGTACGCGTCGATTCGTAATACTAGTGAAAATATAAAGTATTTGTCAAACATAGAAATATAGTAGCTGAAAATGTCTCACATCGGTCGTATAGTAAAGCTTTGGTAGGAAAAGAGAGGAGCATACTCCTCATGCTTCAACGTACTTAAAGCCACACATGGTGCGGTAAAGCTGGGAACCAATGACTTATCACTTCCCATTTCAGTTCAAATATTATTTATTTATTTATTTTTATTATTATTTTTATATTCTTTTGTATCTGTGTTTTGGTAATGGTGACACTATGACCAGTGGCGGAGTCACACAAAAAAATTTGGGGTGGCCGTCATCAAAATAAACTTTGATGAGATGAGAGAAAGACTATACATTATCATCAGAAACATGTAAAAATTCATTCACACAAGCTGCAATATTCCACACATTACAATCTAGTTTGTTAAAATTAATTTATGTAACTGTTGTTAAAATTAATTTATTGTAATATCCCGCGTAGGCGTAACTTTTATCAGTATCAGAGAAATTACGAGCGAGTAAGGGCAAAATTGTAAATTGAGACGGAAGAAGGGCTTTATATAGGGGAAAATCAAGATTTTCTTCATTTCCTCATTTTCCTTCTCTCTCTAAAACTCAATTTTCTCTCTCCCTCTCTCTCTCTAGAAATCGGCCAGCACCACTACCAATCTTTAATCCATCAATTTTCTTCCCTAATTCCTTGTATTGCAAGCAAGCAAGCTTTTGGGAAAGATTGGAGCAAAGGAAGCTTAAGAAAAACCAAGACAAGAGGAGGAATTCAAAGCTAGGGTTTCGGTAGAAGGAAGATTGGCAAGATCAGCAAGTACTAAGTGAGTTCCTTAGAGTAGCAATATCCTTTTGGGTTATATTGTGTGAGGATTACAACTCAATTCTTAAGATTTTAGGAAAAATGATAGTTTTCCCCTTTTTGATACATATGCTTAATTCATGCTTAATCCTTGATCCAAGTATGTTTTTATAGATTAAAATGAGTCCCTGGCATGTTTCAAAGATCACTAGGCAGTTGGGTACCAAGATTTTTGAGGTTGAAACACGATTTTAGAACTCTGAGTTCTGCTACGGTCGCAGAGCGACCAGGACTTCGCCCTGCGAAGTAGTGGAATGCGGCTACTGACTTACTTCGCCCAGCCATCGCCTAGAGTTTGCTCTGCGAAGTTCATACCCAGAATCTGGGCAGATGCTTCGCAAAGCGAAGTTCTTGGATGCTCTGCGATGCTACTCAGGAGGTCACAGAACGATGTTGAAGGTCGCAGAGCGAAGTGGTCCAGAATGACTTTTTATTAATAAACAACTGTGTCATACCAATAATCTTTGATATGCTTTGGGATAAAGATACTCATGGACTTTCAAGGATTAATCTAGGATAAACACATGTATCATACAGAGTGATGGATAATTTATCCACAGGAATTCAGGTTAGTTAAGGGTTAGTTTCAGGATACCCTTAACCAGTCAGGTTATAGTGTACTGTAGGCAGAGGTACCAGGATTTTCCCAGTTTCAGGTACATTTATATGTACATTAGGACGTGCCTCAGTTGTTCACGTCAGAGTGACACTGAGGGTACACGTATCAGTTCAGGAAAATTATCAGGAATATCATGATAAAGTATTATATCAGGAATACTTAATTAATTACCAGGATAAACTTAGTGTCTTCTGTGTTCTCGCAGTTAGAGAGCACAGGGGGGTCCAGTTACGACTGGAATGGGAGGAACTTTCCGCGAGGATAACCACACATAAGTTTTAATTAAAGATAATTGTGTCTTCTGTGTTCTCGCAGTTAGAGAGCATAGCGGGTTCCAGATACAGCTGGAATAGGAGGAACTTTCCGCGAGGATAACCACACACAGGCAAGAGGAGTCCGGTGATTAGCCTCAGATAGGAATTTTCACCGGTTATCAGGGGAATGTGCTCCGGGGTTACTCCACTCAGGGGGATTCCGTAAAATTAACTCAAATAATAATGTTTGTTACACGCTAACATCTAACAGTTAATTATCAGGAAAACATTTTAATGTTATCAGGCAGGAATTAGTTATCAGGCAGGTATCAGGTATCATGTATCAGGTAGCAGTTATCAGGCGGTGATCCTAGGTTTCCCCTCGATCACCAAGTTATCAGTTTGTAGTCCAGTTTTCATGACTACACAGTTTAGCAGGAACATGCAGGAATAAACCCTATATGGGTAAAGTAAGGCTTGGCGATCATAGGATTCACCGAGATTGCCAACAGTAGTGCATGGCAACCATAGGTTCCCCGAGGTTGCCAACAGTAGGTTAGGTGGAGCTCACTGAGACATTATGTCTCATCCCATTCCTTCTGTTGCAGGTTCGCAGGTAGCACGCAGCAAGGGTAAGGAGAAAGTTTTGGACTGATCGTGCTGGTTTCTAGTTGTTCTAGTTATCATGTTTTCAGATGTTGTATTATGATGTATAATATCAGAGATGTTTTGTATTATCAGTTAGATGTATTGATACTTAAGTTATGTATCATTATGAGATAAACTTTCTGTATTGTAAATTAATGCATCCAGTATGAAATTTTAATACTCGTATTAGATCCTATGCAATCTTTATATGGGTGTTACATTTATAATCCTGTATTAAATTGCTCTTATGAATTATGATATGTCTCACTGTTAAATCAGGAACTCAAGGCCAATTCATAACATTCATTTTCTAATTTCTAGATTGTATATCATGACAATTGGCAGGAAATCAAATCCCTTTTGTTTTGATTAGGGTTATGTAAAAATTGAAGGTAAAAGCAAATTTTAAAACAAATTCATTAACAAATAAAAAATAGCTTCTTGATTGAATGAATGATGAATCATTACTTACAATTGTTAGGGTTTGTGGAGTGGAGGGAGATGAAATCATGAAAATAGCTTCTTCAATACAGCAAAGCCGCAGGCCGCAGCAGTGAAGGATGACGGAGGATGTGGCGCCGGCGGTCACGCGGTGGGTGATGGATGGAGGAGGAGCCGTCGCGGTCGATGGTGTGGTGGTGGACGGTGGTGGTCTAGTGGAGGAATGTGAAAGAGGGAAGGGAAGCACGTGAAACAGAAAAGGAATAGAAGAGGAGGAAATGAAATTAAAATGACATCTGTGTTGTTTTCATAATAACTAAAGGGCAATATTGTAATTTCCAGGGTATAATTTTTTTTTTTGAATGGGGTGGCCGTGGCTCCCCCTTGCCACCCCCTGCCTCCGCCACTGACTATGACAGTGACTTTTCACTTCCCATTCCAATGAAATTAGTATGCATGAGGTTGGTTCGATGTGTACCCCAGTTAGTGAGTATTCTTCATGAATTTTCGGGAACCGGTTTGAAAAAGAACCAAGAACCGGTTCCCAAGGTGTTCTAGAATTACTATGTGACTATGGTTCCAAACAAACCAGTAGGGGAAAATGAGAGCAATGGGACCAAGGGTATCAAGATATTGCTCAAGACAAATAAAAAACTTTTTGAGGTTAGATGTGTAACCGGTTCCTCCACAATACGCATTAGAATTTCATTTGTTTCTATCTCTGGAACTGAAGATTTTTGAAGCAATTCCATTAAAGTACAATAGAAGAATAAGTTTCATTATACATAAACATGGTATTACACAGGCAACAATAGAATAGTTCGTAAATAAAAAAACGAGGGAGACATAAGAAAGTTTTCTTATGACACCACAAAAACGTTTTCATGCTCGTGGTATGACGAGGTTTGACTTCAAACAATGCTCCTTGATCAATTTTAACGTATATAGCCCCTACCATGTCAGCTTTATTAAGTGGGATATCTAGAATGAAACGGAGAGCTTGTCTTAATCAAACAATTAATTCTGATCCATAAAGATATTTATACAATTTATACATATGTACATAGCACAATAGACAACATCACTTGTAGTAATTTGTAAAATATGGAAATCGTTTGTAAACGTAGTTATCAATCTCAGATCGAGGAAAATTGCAGTTTGATTAAATGTTAATATGTTACGCAACAATGCTATAGTGCCTAATTTGACAATTATTTCTACTAAATTACGTACAGCGGATTACGCACTACAGAACAATAACAATTTGTTCAAATTTCACCGTGCTATATTGCCACTATTTAACAACATTAATTATAAAGTTTAGGAGATGAAAACAGCCTCGTGAATTATGTCAGACCGATATCATTTAAATTTAGCAAAGACTTTTTTTGCTTCGACAAAGACTTGTTTAGGTTTAGCAAATATTGTGCATTCTCGTCCTAGCTCAGAATTTTCCAGTTATAAACCACACACATGAAAGCCACACATGTAAAAAATAACAATTAAATAATGCAAGCAACACATTCTTTAACACATACATCCCATCACATGTGGTCCCACCAAAACATGTGGATTTCGTGAAAATTAGGTGGGACTCACGTAAATTTAAACTAATAAAATTGCGTTATGAGTGTATTGTTCGCCTTCCTCTAACAATTAAGAAATAAAATATGTTTCATGTTATGAAACAACACATATGCTCATTGAATTAGGCGTGTGTACTGATGTCGGATACATATCATATCCAACACCGACACAACACCAACATATATGATTACATCGAATTATGTCATTCTCTCAAATTATTATCGGTGTTGACATGTCCTTATCATGTGTGAGTTGTGCTTTGTAGGTCCGATGACATGATGAATAATACACAGGGAATAGTTAGCGATAAATATACCTTTCCAACATGATCCTTTTTGAGAGAAGCATGATCAAGAATGAAAATGACATGAGATTTCACATTTTGTGGAAAATGCATCATAGTGGTAGATGACAATTCATCTTTTGAGGCAATTCCTTCCTTCTCAAATGAAGCGGTAGGAAAAATGCGCAGGCAGAAAGCGCTCGTTAAACAGTAAAGTCGCCATCGAAGTCTTATTTTTGAAAAAGGGAACGTCGATAAATCCCTTCGAGAATGAGAACAAGGTCATTGCGACCAAATTTCAGGTTCTGGAATCGGTTATGCGAGGGGAAGGTATTAGCACCCCTCGCATCTGTTGTATCCAACGAAAACCGTTAATTAGTTTAGCGTTTAATTAGGTGTTAGTTTTATGTTTGTTGCCTTATTATTATGAAAAAATGTTTGCAAGAGAAAGAAAAATTTTAAGACCAAAAATGAGTTTTTTATTGGTGTGCTTGACAAGAGTTTGATCTTTCTCCTACGTATTTCCCGGTGTGATGGAGAAATAAAAACGACGTAATTTTGGGTAGAAAATGTTTGTTTGTTGGTTGATTTTAAGAAAATAGCGATGATTTAAAAAAAAAAAAGGATTGCTAGTTTGATTTAATATAAAAATACTGATTAAAAGAAAAGATTGCGGTGAGTTTGTTGATTTTTTTAATCAAAGAAAAATGAGTTTAAGAACAACCAAGTTGTATTGCATAGAAGAGTAAAAAAAAATGAATAAATAGAGGACAAGAGTTAAATTTTGTATAGAAGACTTAATCGTTTTTTTTTTATGTGGACTTAGCCTTAACCTACCACCTCCAATTTATGAAGTCCGGATACGTAGTACGAGTGTGGGTACGATACGATACGAGTACGTGGATACGTGACATTTTTAAAATTTAGGATACGATACGACTAAGATACGTTAACAAAATATTTATATTAAAATTTATATGTATGTAAAATACTTGAAAAAAATAAGCATTGATTACTCTTCAATACTATATAATCATAAAAGTCACAATTTACAAAAAATAATACATGTAATCAAAATAAAAAAATGAATCATTTTTCGTATAAATCATATTCTATTTTCATTCATATGTTAGAATATCAACACATGCATCAATAAAAGAACTCAAAACAAAGTTTTTTTAATGTTGATTAATTGAATCTTCTCTCTCGTTACTTTTATCCACAAAAAATATAATTTTTAATTGGTTAATCGAAAAACAATTATAGTGATTCGTATCTTAAATTGAATCATATACATATCTATTGAATTTTCATAACACACACTCCCTTTTTTACCTTTCATTTTTTTCTTCTTCTAGGATACGTCTATATGAAGTATCTAATAAGTATTTTTGTGTATCTGTCAAGTATGTTATAAGTATCTTATAAAATATATATTTTAAATTAAAATAATTAATTCCGATACTCCATAAATACATATTCAAGAATATCTATAAAATATCAATATCCGATACGTATCTGATACAGATACATCTTTATTTTGAAGTATCCGGGCTTTAGCCTCCAATTCAATCCAGTTCCATTATATTGTATCAAAAACATCACCTTACCTTAACTACGAGTAAAGGTGGCATTTAACCTACACAAGTGAATGAATTTGTGTATCATACAAAAAGTTGTTTTTACCAACAATAGCAAGTTATCTGGTAATATATTTAATACACATTTAACCCTTGACTTATTTCTTTTACATTATTGATTGACTCCAAAATTTTAAATATTATGTAATAACCCAAAATAATTTTCCAGCTTCCCCCACCCCCTCTCCCTCTCCCTGTCTCTCTCTACCCTCTCCGCCTCCTACTCTTTCCTTCCCTCCACCGCTGCTCACTCCAATCAAAGAAGAACGAAAGCTGAAAATAATACTCACCACCACCACATCATCGTTGCCGCCTCGAGACTCTATAACATAATATAATTTATTGCCTCTAGAAATCCAGATCTCCAACTCACCAGCAACATTCTCTCCCTCGTCTGTTTTGCGTTCACTAGTATCCAGATCTAGAAGAAATCCAACCAATCTCAATACGGGTCGAGTGTTTTTATGAAAGTTAAAGCAAAGCTTATAGCTCTGAAATGATCTGTTTTGTTTTTTTTTTAAAAAAAAAAAAATCTGGGCCTGAAGCATATTCTTAGAAACTCAAGAACAGTATGAGTTTGAATAAACTCTACAATTTTCATAGTTTTTTGATGGCTTCATTTTGAAATAATTCAGAAGATGTAAAATAGAATATAATTGGAGAATGTAAACTTCAAATTCTTGAAAATGTACTAGAGAGAATCTCAAACTCAAACATCAATTTCTAGATTTAGGATTAATCGATCTCCTCCGATTGATAGGTTTAAAAATTATTTATTTATTTCTTAGTTATTGTGAAAATGAAACTCACACCAATAACCTTCCAATTTAAGGACTTAATCACGTTTCCAACATTTTAAGGAATCAATTATGATATATTGCCCATCATATAATACTTATAAAATTTTAATTAATTTTTTACATACAATATTTTTTTATATCCTAATTGCATAAATGGAATTCCATTATTGTAGAATACTCTTTTTGCAAATACCAAAAATATAACATTAAACCCACTTTACAAGTAATCCTTCTTCAATCTTGGCCCTTGAATTTTTTAATGATATATCAATGGTGAAAAACTCATTTTTGTATGGTACCCAAATTCATTCACTTGTGTATGTTAAATGTCACCACTAGTAAATGGTAACAAGGACATGATTTGCAAGGTAAAATAACAGTAACTGGTGATCTGACACTCTCCTACTGTAGACGTAAACTAAAAGGAGAACCAAATCATAAATTTTATCTCTAGTCCAATCTAATGTCCCATCTGATCAATAATATATATAAGATAAGTACATGTAATGTAAGAACAAAGTACCGAAAATAAGGGGTAAAGGTTTCAGTCTCACGTTCATGAATCATGACAATAACAAAACGAACAAATTTTGCTTGGATTGCACCACTGTCTATAAACATGCTACATCTCTAGCAACGTAGGCAGTATGTAACTAGAAACTAGAACTAGAATTATAACTATTGGTTGGTTGTTCATTCATTTCACTGAAACGAAACGAGTATACAGTTGTAATTTTCTATTCAATCATAGATAGGTTTTTTTTAAAGGAAATATTATGTCATGTCGTGAATTTCTGTAAGTTCTTTTTTTATGAGAAAAATACTCAATCCAATCACTTTTATACACAAATTTATTGAATAATTGATGTATTTGACAAAAGTATTTTAAAGTAATTTTAATGTAAAATTTTTTCAATTTCTTTAATCTTTCTTACACGACTTTCATATATATATATATATATATATATATATATATATAACACATCGGTTAAGAAAGATTAATATCATTTGAGAAGAGCAAAGAGATCACGTCATCTAGGGATGACAAAGCGGTCCGACCCGCGACCGTTTAGTTATGCGCAGTCTAAATCGGCTTAAAACGGGACGAGACGAACAAAGTCAAATTAGGTGGCCGAGTCTAAAACCTCACTCCGGCCTGTCAAACAAAAAAAAATGAAAGCATTTTTTTTACAACTTAATTTTTTTAGGGTTTTTTGCAATTTAATTGTTACAAAAAAAAACTATGTTTGCTTTTATCATAAATAATATAAAAGAATAGTCAGCAAATAAATTTGTGGTAAAAATAAGATAATTAACAAATTGTCGAATTCAACATCATAATTAATAGCAAAATAAGGTATATCCGCCAATATAAAACAAATTTGCAACATGAAATAAATCCAAAAAGAAACCTAACAACCAAAATAAATTCAAAGGGATAAATAAGTTTCAAAATAAACTCAACAACCAAGAGAAACCCAAAAACATAAAATAAGTCTCAAAATAAACCCAACAACAAAATAAATTCAAAAACATAAAATAAGTCTCAAAATAAATACAAAAACATAAAATAAGTCTCAAAATAAACCCAACAACATAATTCTTCTACCATGTCAATCAACATCTAAGTCATGAACATATGGTGCTCCTCCTTCTGTCGTCGTAACAGTTGACTCCAAGCTTTCAGCATCTCTCCCTTCGTCAGCATCTCCTAATATATCTACATATCACAAGTATAAATAATTGTTATCCATTATAATTAACTGCCTGCAATAACTTTGATGAAATCACAATTAGCAATAAATTTAATCAATAAAACAAGAAGCATGAATTACCATTGACCTTTCCCAATGAATATTTCTGTACAAGATAATGCTCAAGTGAATAACAATAAATCAGTAAAACAACGTGAGAAACCACTGATACATGGAGAGATGCATTGTGATTTGTGGGTTATGGATGATGCAAAATGTAGGCAAGTATTGTATCAAAGAAAATGATACTATGTCTTTGTCCTATACACTTATGCAACTCAAATAATAATTGATTATTACATACCCGAATTAAGAAACAAATTGAAAAACGAGTTAAGCCTTGTGCCCGCCCCACTTTTTCAACGAGTTAAGCGGAGTTAGCCAACTTTAAAAAGTGAGTTCAAAACTTCAACTTATTCCGCAAAAAATAATGAGTCGGTCCGATGGGTTGGACCTATTTTGCTACCCCTGACATCACCAACCTAGATGATCAACATTGTGTTAATGGCTGGAACACTAAGATATAAAGGTTCTGGTTATATTATTTGCGTACTTTATATTAGTATTTGAAAAATGCTAATAAATACACTTAATGTATTCATCTCAAGGAAAAAAACACTTTTTAAGCAATCGAAAGTTTGATTTGCATGATAATATTTGTATTGATATATTAATTAAAAAATATTATCAAAATAAGTCATGGAATGATGCATATTACAAAAAGGCGACATGTGTTTTAATGGATGTACTATTTCACAACAATTAATGTACAGTTTCACAACAATTATTTGTGTTCTGATGGCATTTTTGTTATGAGAAATTATATTTGTATAATCATTTTTTGATAATTTTTGTAATAACTTTTTCTTTTATACTCACATTATATTTTTACTTTTTCTCTTTATTACTTTGATTTTTGTGTCAATACTTTCTTTAAATTTATAGTTGTCCCATAAATTATTCAACATATAATTGTTTAAATAACACAACTTTTTGTCGATGACTTGTTGATTGTTACTGGCCAACATCATATTCATTCATTGATTAGTCATACTCACACCCTTGTGAGTTGTTCTGACCTTTGGAAGACGAGCGAGACGCGTTGCTTTGCCTTACCATAAGACCATGTACAATGGCAAATATCATTCAACACCCTTCAACACACACTTTTTCAATTCCCAACACTCCACATCATTTTCTCTCTCTTCCACATAATAATTCAACACATCATTCAACACATACCCTCTCCAATGGTAAATTACCTTCAACACTCTACCCCACCACTCACTCTACCCCACCACTTTTTATTTCATATTCTTATTTAATTTTATATTTTGTTTTTATAATTACATAAAATTACAAACTAATTTCATTATAATTAAATTAAAATAATAAAAACTTAACAATTTATTTTTTAGTGTTTTTGTAAAAACAAAATTTATTTAAATAATTAATATTTATTTTCTTAAATTAAAATGCAATACAATACATTAAACACGCGGCACACAAATAACTTAAAATGCAAGACAACAAATTAAGCACACGACACAAGTAACTTAATTAGTACGATACAAATCATCTTTAATCATGAAACATTCCAAACTTTTCCCATATGTGCTTCACTAGATCTGCTTGCAATTCGCGATGAACATTTGGATCACGCAATTCGGATCTAGCACGCACATGATTTGCAAAAGCGGGTAACACCTCGGTCGAGTATGGTTGCGGTGTACTAGATCCACTTGCCTCAGATTGCTCAAAATCGGTCCAACGTTGAGCATATGTATCTCGTTCATCCTCAACAATCATATTATGTAATATGATGCATGACCTCATGATGATACTCAAATCGTCTATGTCCCACAAGCGAGCTGGTTCACGGATGATTTTAAATCGAGCTTGAAGCACTCCAAATGCACGTTCGATGTCCTTCCGACATCCCTCCTGAACTTTTGCAAATAACTTATCGGGTTCACTTTGAGGAAGTCTGATCGATTTGACGAAAGTTTGATAAGAAGGGTAGATACCATCAGCTAGATAGTATGCCATGTTATAGGGACGTTGATTCACAAAAAAATTCACACTTGGAGCCTTTCCTTGTTCCACATCATCAAACACTGGTGACCGGTCTAGAACGTTTATATCGTTCAACGTTCCCGGACATCCAAAAAAGGCATGCCAAATCCATAGATCATGAGATGCAACTGCTTCAAGAATAACTGTGGTGGTTCCCTTATCCCCCCTAGCAAATTGACCTTCCCATGCTTTAGGACAATTTTTCCACTCCCAGTGCATGCAATCAATACTCCCGATCATCCCTGGGAACCCCCGCATTTCACTTACATGTAGTATTCTTTGCAGATCATCTTGGGTTGGTGCTCTCAGGTACTCTTGCTCATACAATCGTATGATTCCTTTACAGAATCTACGTACGCACTCCAATGCTGTAGTACCTCCTATTTTGATGTATTCATCGACCGCATCTGCTGCCACACCATATGCTAGCATTCGCATTGCTGTGGTACATTTTGCTAACGGTGATATACCTTCTTTATTGGTTGCATCAACTCGTTGGGTGAAGTAGTTATCACTACTTGAAAGGTCCCCAACGATTCGAAGGAAAACATGTTTTTGCATCCGGTACCGACGACGAAACATTGCATCGTCATATGTAGGCTCATCGGCAAAGTAGTCGTCAATTAGTCTTTGGTTTGCCGCTGCATGATCTCTATTGAGATATTTTCTACTACGAGGTGCACTATCTTCCAATATTTTGTTTCGACGCTCTCTGAATCGGCTGGCCATATAAGTTTCTTCCATTTCACATTTTTGTTTGTAGGCTGCGATATCAAAAGGATATTTTGATGGATCCATTAATAGTTTTTTGTGATATTTTGAAGTAGATTGAATGAGATTTGGGATATTGGTGATTCAATGTATGTATCTATGAGTCCTTATATACAAGTACATTAAGTGGTGGACATTGACGGAATCGAAATAAGTTATTGTATTGAGTTAATACTTAGATAAGGATTGGGTGAAAAGCAAACAGTGGGGACTTGATTGAAAGTAAATTATGAAAGCCAAAAGTCATGGACAGATAAGGATTTGGATTCGGATTCCAGACAGATAAGGATTCGGATTCCAAACAGATAAGCCAAAAGTCACGGACAATTATTAAAGCAAACAGTGGGGACTTGATTGAAAGTAAATTATGAAAGCCAAAAGTCACGGACAGATAAGGATTTGGATTCGGATTCCAGACAGATAAGGATTCGGATTCCAAACAGATAAGCCAAAAGTCACGGACAATTATTAAAGCAAACAGTGGGGACTTGATTGAAATTTGATTGAAATTACTTGATTGAAATTAATCAACGGACAATTTCATTACAGCCACAATTTGATTGAAATTACACAATAACTCATACATTACAGCCAAAAGCCACATACAATTTGATTGAAATTAATTATCAAACAGCTCTTGGCTCAACATATCCAACAACTTTTGCTTCCGATCATCGAGATTCTCCTCGGAACTTAGTTTTAGATACATTTTCATTTTTTTAGCATGAGTCTTTTCTTTCATCAATTGGTTAGCCTCCTGTTGCATCGACGCTATCTTGTCCAATTGTTCAAGCTCTTTCTCCTTGAATTGTTTGAATTCAGCCCACTCTTTATCCACCACCTCCAAGGCAGCTTCCTTACTTTTCTTTTTACCTTTTTTCTTAGCTGCCTCCCTACCCATTGGACGAACAGTAGATCCTACAGAGTTTGAGCCACATGCATCACTGTCGTGAGATCTCTTGGATCCACTACTGCCTGATCCAATATTTCCTACTTGACTACCATAACGTGGTTGATCACGGAGAGCGTGCCATTCTGCCATTAAAGTAAAGTGAATATTCTTCCCACTCGCGTATAATTCCTGCGCTTTTGCCAAAATATCATTCTCCGACCAACCGCTTCGTTGCATACGCTGAGCGCTTTCATAAGCGCCAATCCATTTATTCAGTATTTTGTTCATATAATTAAAACGGTTTCGGCATGCAACACCATCCCGCGGATGATCGAATGAGCAATGCTCATTACAATACTCAGCAATTTTACCCCAATATGTTTCACCTTTCTGATTTCTCCCAACAACACTGCTTGTTCCATATTTAATCCACCCACTAATTAGTACCAAATTTTGTTCAGTGGTCCATGCTGGTTGCTGGGCTTTCTTGCTCTTAGGAGTTGAATCCTCTGGATTTGGTGTGACTTCGTTACCACTTGTCATGCCACCAAGAGTTATTTGTGTTGAAAATTCAGGAAATTCAGGTGCACCAACACTCGGAAAGTTTTCATTTCCCATTGGCATATAACCACCAAACGGGGGTGTTTGAGATGGATATCCCATCATAGATCCATAATATGGATTAAAGTTTGGAACAGAGGATGGGTGGTTGAAATTTGGTGCAAATCCAAAATTATGCATGTTTTGAGGACGTTGGTTTGGAAATTGATTTGGATTTTGATAATTGTTGGGATTTTGGTAGCTAAATGGGTAACTAGAAGAATTCTGGGTGTTGAAATTGTTATTATTTGGATCCATTTCACTAACAACAAGTTTAAAACTTCAAAAGGATAGGTAATAGAAGGATAGTAATAAGATTAGGATACTGAAAAACTTGGTTTTTTTTTGTGTCCAAATCAAATGAACCAAGTCTCTATTTATAGAGGAAAAAAAATCATGAATTTTGGTAATTTTTTTTTTTTTTTAAAATTAATTTACATTGAAATAATTGAGTTTAAATTATTAAGATAATAAAAATCCAGCGAACCAATCCAATGCTGCCACGCGTCCGCCTTATCTCCAACAGATTCCTCTCTCTCTTCCTCCTGCGCTCTCACTCGCCCCTGTCTGCGCGTGTATTACACGCGCCAGTTTGGTCCAATCGAAGCTTGACACGTGGCGGTTCGGACAGAGTTAAACATAGTTGAAACCATTCATCTCCTCTCTCATCCAACTCATCATTCAACACCTTCAAAAATGCCATTGCAAGGCTTTCAACTGTTGAATTCAATATTCAACACCACCATTGTAGGTGGTCTAAAGGGGTTTACTGTTTTCAACACTTCCCCACACACACAACATTTTTCTTTCGGACTCTCTTTTCATTGGTGAGTCGTGATCTTCTCATTTATTAGTCTCTCAATTTCTTCTATTTAGAAAGGTAAAAACACAAAGAAATTTAAAAATAATTAATAGTAGTAGGATTTATTTAGGGTGACAACTTGGGTACCCATCAATAAAAGGTGAGTAACACAACCCATGTTGAGTTGGCACCAATCAAAGTTATTTGTTTGTTTTCTATTATTTTTAATGTTATATAAATGCATTGTTTTGATTGGTCCAACTCAACATGGGTATTATTACCCACCTTTTATTGATGGGTAAACAAGAATTTCCCTTTATTTAGTGGTAGGACTTATTATATACTTTTTTGTATCTATCTCTTACTAAATGACATTGTCAATTTATTTTTAACAAATGAAGATGATGTGAACTCTGGCTTTGATCAAGATATCAAGACCTCACTAGCCAAATAAACATCACCAAAAACCCACGTTCATTATTGTTCCTCAAAAAGGAAAGTAAAATCCACAAAGTACAATTCACACTCCTTTCTAACCCACCACCACAATTCATCCAAAAATAAATATAGAAACCACCCATTTGTTCACCAGTTTCTTCTCCCTGGAGGATCTAAAAGAGGAAGGAAATAATCCATTTCATTATCTTTCAGAGTCTATAAATTCTTAACAAAACTTAAGTTAGTTAAATGCCTGCATGACTGCATCATATTTCTTCTTTTGCTATCATATGTCCATTTCATCACACTATAAAGAAGGAAACAACAAAACCATAAATAGTCAACTACACATCTTTCCTTTACTTCTCTTGCTTTTGTCTCTTCTTTTTTAGGTTAGTTTTCCATCTCTCTTTCTTTCAATTATATGCTGGTTCATTCCTTGTATCATTACATTCATTAAACTCAATACTCATTCATATATAGCAAAAAAATAAGTCTTAAAAGGTGTTAACTTTCTTTTTCTGTTATTATTATTTTATCCAAAAGAAGATAAATTAAGGTAAAGAAGATATGGCTCGTGAGAAGATTCAGATAAAGAAGATTGAAAACGCAACGGCGAGGCAAGTGACTTTTTCAAAGAGAAGAAGAGGATTAATCAAAAAGGCTGAAGAACTCTCAGTTTTGTGTGATGCTGATGTTGCTCTCATCATTTTCTCTTCTACTGGCAAGCTCTTTGAATACTCTAACTTAAGGTCTTTCTTTCTCTCATGAATGAAAATTAGAGTTAGAACAATGTATTTTTTGGTACTTTTAATTTTATATTCTTAAAGTTTGTGTGTGCATCAATGGAAGCAGACTATAAAAGATGAAAGGAAGTCTATAAATACATTTTCAGAAATAATGAAAACAATGTTTTGATATTTATTAAATTTCTAAAAATGCTAGATCTTTTTTCAAAAAATGGAGAAAATATTGATCTACATTCTCTTATGCTTATTAAAAGTGAAAACAAACACAGGAAACATTTTTTTTTGTTTTTGAAAAAACAAACACAGAAAACATGAAAAGTAGACAAACTCCTATGTTGTGCATTTGTTTTGAACTTTTTTTTTCAGCTAACATTAATTAGGGTATTTGGCTAATTGGCTCCCAACTCTGATCAGTGATTTAGTTAGCCGGCTGCGTTTAACCTGGGAAAGCAGGTTTCCTTCCCAGCATGGGAAAGTGGAACCTGCACCCTAGATATAATAATTTTATATTCAGACGGTGTAGATTCATCACCTGCTACTTGCTTTAAATTTTTTTCCGGTTGTGACGGGTTGGCCAGATTTATTTGGTGACGACCGTCACCAAAAACGGACCGTGCAAAAAAAGCACGGACCGTGCTTTATTGTAGTTTTGTAAACGCACGGACCGCATCTAACAATAAAGCACGGTCCGTGCTTTTTTTTGCACGGTCCGTGCTTTTCTTTTACACTCTTATATTTATATTTTTGTTTAGATCTGGAATACACGATTTTTATCATAGACTGTCTACACCATATTTTTTTCATTTCTCTTTTACACTCTTATAAAAATATTTATATTTAATCCGTCTCTTGTCGGAAAATTCTCGTTTTTTGTGGGCGATGTTGTTTTTATGTCCTAAACATGCCTGCAAAAAATCGTGAAAAAATTCAACTTCTAAGTCACTCTTATAATACGAAATATGAATTTTTTACGCGCCAAAAACTCAAGAACGCGAAACAACAAAACATGCACCTAGAAAACGAATTTTGAGCTGGTTTTTTGCAGATCCTCTATATGTATTTTTATAGAGGTGTCTGCAAAAAACCAGCTCAAAATTCGTTTTCTAGGTGCATGTTTTGTTGTTTCGCGTTCTTGAGTTTTTGGCGCGTAAAAAATTCATATTTAATCCGTCTCTTGTCGGAAAATTCTCGTTTTTTGTGGGCGATGTTGTTTTTATGTCCTAAACATGCCTGCAAAAAATCGTAAAAAAATTCACCTGCTACTTGCTTTAACTTTTTTTCCGGTTGTGACGGGTTGGCCAGATTTATTTGGTGACGACCGTCAACAAAGAAAACGCACGGTCGTGTATTACAAAGCACGGACCGTGCGTTAATTTTTATTCTAGATTTTAATTGAAAAAACCGTGCGCATTAAAAAAACGGACCGTGCAAAAAAAGCACGGACCGTGCTTTATTGTAGTTTTGTAAACGCACGGACCGTGCTCTTCAAATTTTAACAAAGTTTGGACCGTGCTCTTCAAATTGAAAACTAAAGTTTGTGTTTTTTTTAACAAAGTTTGTTTTCTTTTTTTAAAAAAAAGCAAAATTTGTTTCTTGTTATCTTCAAATTTAAACAAAATTTTGTTACCTATAATAATGGTCCCATAAAGAGTTAAAATTCTATAAATAAGATGAGTAGTAATTGTTAAAAATATAATTATAAATATAATTATGGTAAATTTTAAATATAATTATATATTAAATTTTAAATAAGAGGAAAAGCACGGACCGTGCGTTTACAAAACAACAAAAAAAGCACGGTCCGTGCTTTTTTGCACAGTCCGTGCTTTTAATGCACGGTTTTTTATTAAAATCTAGAAAGAAAAAAAAAAGCACGGTCCGTGCTTTTTAATACACGACCGTGCGCTTTTTTTTTTTTTGGATTTACAGGTATGGACTGCCACCTGTGGGTGCAGGTCCCACTTTCCCATGCTGGGAATCAATCCTGCTTTCCCAGGTTAAACGCAGCCTAGTTAGCCACACCTAAAACTCTTGTATAATTGATTTTTTCAACAACAGCAACCAAACTTTATGAAATCAACTGCATGGATGAATTATGTAATAAAGTTCAATCATAAACCATATTTTGGTCTAACTCAACAAAAGAAAACCTCTGTCCCTCCTCGAAATGTGTTTTGTGTGAATTTAAATCTTGATATTTTTATCCACTTGTAAAGCTCATTCTCCCTTGTCCAATTGAACCACTCTTATAGAATAGTATATAAAATACTCCCTCCGTTTTTTTTTAATTGTCACTTTTGAAGAAAAATTTTGTTCCTTTTTAAGTGTCACTTTCAAAGTTCAATGCAACTTTAAATATTGTTTTACCAGTATTATCCTTAGTTATTTATTACGGAGAGAGAAATATATGAGATGATATATTAAATGAATAAGGCTATTATAGTAAAAATACAAATTATTGTATCAAAAGTAGTGACATTTATTAATTGTCTTGGTTTGTGTAAAATGTCAAATAGTAACAATTAAAAAGGAACGGAGGTAGTATCTAAACTTGAAGGTGATGCTAACTTGTGTCCTTATGGCATATTTTAAGTAACTCAAAAATTGAAATTTTTTCTTAAGTTTTGTGCATTTAATTAATCAAAAAGTAAAAATATTAAATTCAAATCCATTAATTACAACTAAATATTTTTACTTTTGACTCATTAGCTTGTGTATTAAGGACACAAGTTAGCATTTATCAAACTTAAACCACTTGGTGCAATAATGCCCTATGCAATGTTCACATGGATAAACCTTATATAGCTAATGTTATACGACAATAGTATAAATTAACTGTTGTCATGTTAGGGTGCGTTTGTTTCAACTTTAGAAAAAAAAAAGATTTTAGGTTGAAAGAATTTAGTGATTTTTTTTTTAGAGATTTTTAAAAAAATCTGAAGCTATTTCTGTTTGTTTATTATCATAAAAATCATTTTTTTAAGATATGAAATTCTTTTACTTGAGTTCCTTGTTTTTAGAAAAAAATAAATTTTGGAAAAGCTATTAGGAATATCTTTTCATTTGAGGCTAAAAATGATTTTTTTTTTTTGAAAAATGGATTTTTTAAAAGTCTAAAACAAACATTTTAAAAATAAAAAAAGTGATTTTTTTATTAAAGAAATAGATTTTTTTTTCAAAAAAATCCCAATCAAACGGTCCCTTAATTTGACATCGATCTTGTGTTATCGTTCATTGTTTGTTATTTATTTGGTATAATTGGACTTGGATATTTGTGTTATGATAAAGCATGAGGGAAATACTTGAAAGGCATCATTTGCACTCAAAGAACCTGGCAAAGCTGGAAGAACCGTCTCTCGAGTTGCAGGTTGGTTTTATTTGAATCGCTATATGTTTTGTGAAAACATATTGAATTGAATCACGATTTTTTATGTGCCAAAATGAACAAATAAAACATTGATGATGGTCACTACTAAAACAATTTATAGTTGTAAGGATCATGATTGAAGTTTAACATTGTAATCCATGTTTGATGTTTAAATTTAATCTGCAGCTAGTTGAAAACAGCAACTGTTCAAGATTGAGCAAGGAAGTTGCTAAGAAGAGCCATCAATTAAGACAGATGAGGGGAGAAGATCTCCAAGGTTTGAGTCTGGAAGAATTACAACAATTGGAGAGGTCTCTTGAAATTGGGTTGGGCCGTGTAATAGAAAACAAGGTCTTCAATTCTACCTACTATTTTACTTAAAAAAAAAAACTAGAAGAAATTCTATCAACTCTTTTTTTTGAAGTTATATATTTTTTAATTTTTCTCATGCTTATATATTTAAAATCTATCTAAAATATCTTTATGCTTTTTCAGGGAGAGAAAATCATGATGGAGATCAGTAATCTCCAAAGAAAGGTTAGCAATAATAAAAAAAAAGACACTCAACATGTTATATTAATTGGATGACTAAAATTTAGGTGTAATTTGCTACGGTCGATGGAGGGGTTGGAAATGATCAAAGACTTGTGTTATTTGAACCTTAAAAATGTTCAACATCATATATCGGTACTGTTTAAAAATTCACAATTTATAAGTGCTGATTTGATTGAAAACCAAGAGAAAAAGTAATTAAAAAAATGTTCCTAACATGTACAAAGTGTGGGATATCAGGAAAAAATTCTCATTCCTACGAAACTTGTATTCATTTTTAGTCAATTTAATTAAAAAGGAAATTAGGGCATTTTAGTCAATTTCGGGTGTCATCCGATATTTTATGGGTTTAACTAGAAAAAATCTCACAATTTTTGTCCAATAAGATTTCTTATTCGTATGAAATTTGTATGTCTCGAAATTAAGTAAATATATATAGTGCCTTAGTTAGTTTTAATTGAAGGGCTGGAAACAAAATATTTATATTGATAAGGATTAAAAATAAATTAAAACAAAAATCATATTTTATAAATTTTACTAAAATAAATTTATAATAATAAAATATTGAGAATAAAAATAATATTTTATTGAAACTAGACAAAAATAAGAGGATTCATGGTTGGACCAAGTCCATATTTAGACACCCCTAATAAATGTCTACATTGTTGCAACCGATTTGTCCATGTAGAGAAAGTTTTGGACTTAAAATTCTGCATATATCAACATACTTGTGTTTATCAATCGAGTTGTACTTACAAATGTTTATTACTACCACTGTCCTTAATTATAAGATCATTTTGAGTTTTTTTTGTCCCTTTTTTTTAAAACTCCTTTCAAATTTCAAAGTGCATCAATCATTTCTTTACCAATATATCTCTATGGAAGCATTAACTAATTCTCTTTCCTAAAGGGTAAATTGTTAAAACAATAGAAATTGTCAATAAAATTAGTACAACAATCAACTTTTTTAATTTTCGTGTTTTTCTCAAAAGGATTTTATAATTATATGAATGGAGTTAGTATTATTTTTTTTTGTTCGCATATATAGTCATTAAAACTTTTTTTTGTAAAAAAATTGTGTTATAGAGGAATTCATGAAAATAAACATGTTTTAAACGTCTAAAATGAAGTGGTTTGCGGCTTTGCCACTTTTAGAAAAATTTAATAAAATATTACTTATATTTTCCATTTTTATTGTTAAAATATGGCTTAATTACACTTTTGGTCCCTTAAATATTTTTCAGGTTTCATATTAGTCCCCTAATTAATAAAAATAACGTTTTGGTTCCTTAAATCCTTCTCTGTTAGTCACTTTGGTCCTTTCCGTTAGTTTGTGTTAAAAAACCTTAGGCTTAATTACACTTTTGGTCCCTTAAATATTTTTCAGATTTCATATTGGTTCCCTAATTAATAAAATCCTTCTCTGTTAGGGGACCAATATGAAACCTGAAAAATATTTAAGGGACCAAAAGTGTAATTAAGTACGTTTTTTAACACAAACTAACAGAAGGAACCAAAGTGACTAACAGAGAAGGATTTAAGGGACCAAAGCGTTACTTTTATTAATTAGAGGACCAATATAAAACCTGAAAAATATTTAAGGGACCAAAAGTGTAATTAAGCCTTAAAATATTCTTATTTTACTAGATATTTCAAGGGTCCCTAGACCGTTCTTCAGAGGTCCATATTAGACTGATTCATAAATTAAATTGTGTTATTTTCAATATATATTGAGAAAATTTAAAAAATAGGTAACAAATAATAAGAAACAGGCTAAATTACATTAGGGGTCCTTTAAGTTATTTAATTGTAACAAATTGGTCTTTTAATTTTTTTTCGTATCACTTAGGTCATTTATGTTAATTAATTGTAACAAGTTGGTCTTTAATTTTTTTTCGTATTATTTAGGTTCTTTATGTTAATTAATTGTAACAAGTTGGTCCTTTAAGTTTTTTTCGTATCAATTAGGTCCTTTAAGTTATTTAACAGTAATAATTTGGGGTATTTTAGATCTTAAAAATGCAAATTATTTGGGGTCTAAAAGTTATAATTAAATAACTTAAAGGACCTAAGCGTTACGAAAAATACTTAAAGGACTAACTTGTTACAATTAAATAACTTAAATGACGTAAGTGGTACAAATAAAATTTAAAGGACCAATTTGTTACAATTAAATAACTTAAAGGACTTATGATGTAATTTAGCTTAAGTAATATGATGCATTTGTAAAAAAAATTGGTTAAATGTGCATATCAAATTGAAATTTAATATGTGTGTTTGAGTTTTCTAGTCGTTATTGTTATTCATTCTATCTACCAAAAAATATTTCACAAATCATAGTTTAATTGACAAATGGCAAAATTACTAGGTTTGACGCCGTGACATAAGTTCTAATTCAACCTGGAATCTTCCACTTGTGTGTGTGGATTTTCAAATGATTATTGTCATTCTATCTATCTACTAAAAAAATTAAATTAAATAAAATAAAATCTTTCGAAGTTAAAATAAAACAAACTTATTGTAAAAAAAATACTCAATAAATTATGTTTAGTTCTGTGTTGGTATATAAATAAGAAAGTTTCATCAAATCATTACTTGCCAATTTAGATTATCTGTTACATATATCTATTTATGACAAATGGCAAAATTACTAGGTTTGACGCCATGACATAAGTTCTAGTTCAACCTGGGATCTTCCACTTGTGTGTGTTGATTTTCAAATGATTATTGTCATTCTATCTATCTACTAAAAAAATTAAATTAAATAAAATAAAATCTTTCAAAGTTAAAATAAAACAAACTTATTGTAAAAAAAATACTCAATAAATTATGTTTAGTTCTGTGTTGGTATATGTCATACCCCATTTTTTGACCCGTTTTCGTCTCGTTTTGTTTATTGTCTCGTTTTACGCATTTTTTTTAAAGGCCGAGAATTTTCGTCGTTTCAGACGAAATTTCGGCAGGGAGGTATTTTAAAATACCTCATGTCAGTTTTTGTTTTGTTTATTAATTTTATTTTATCCCTTTTTATTTTTACTTTTAATTTCAGTTTTATTATTATCATTAATTTTATTTCAATTTTTATTATTATCATTTTTATTACTTTTACTATTATTATTATTATTTTTTTTTTTCTTTTTTGCATTTTTTTGTCCAAATCCAGTCCAAAAAAATCCAGTCCAAGTCAACAGGCCACAGTACTGTACACGCCCCAAACAGTGTTTTTTTCATCATCACAAATTCTCAATTCTATCCAAAAATCATCATCACAAATCCCAGATCCTCACAAAATCATCTGCAAAAAATCCAGCAGATCAATCCCACATTTAATGCTTGCAGAATCTTATCCAAGAAAACCAGATCAAATTGCAAGATTAGTGAGTCATTAAGCTGACAAGCAGCTTAATGTCCCTCTATAAAACAGAGCTTGCATCAACAGAAAAAGAAAAAAAGAAATTTTGAGAAGAATTTTGAACAAACAAACAGATTTTTTCTTAGCATAAACACATCACAAAATTTTCCAGCAAGCTTCACACAACTTTTTTTTCAGCAAAACATACTCAGCAAGGCAAGCATCACACGGCCTAAACACACATAAACCCACACAAACACAAAAAACGCAGCACTGCACACCCAAACCCTCACCAAGCCGCGTCCTAGCCCAACACACACACACGAATCACTTGACAAAGCCTCACGCACACATCAACCACACGAACCCAGCAGTAACAAAACCGCACAAACACAACCGTAAACCACCAACCCACATAACAAACACGTCCCAGCCACAACCCAGCCCACACCCACGTCCCAGCCACTTAAACTCACACCACACATCCCAGCACACCTACTACACGACCCCAACACGCAAAAAAAACCCAGCAAGCAACACAACACAATCACCCACGCATCAAACCGCAAACCCACCAACAACACAACACAACACACGAACGCAAGCCATACCACACAACACACGCTCACAAACGCACACAAACGCACACAAACGCACACAAACTCACGCATCACACTATACACGGCCAAAGCAAGAGGACACTCAAAGCCGTACTCGAAGCAAAGAGAAGAGAAAAGGGTAAAATTTTTTCTATTTTTTTTAAGTCTAGATCTAGAGAATTTGGAGGAGATTTGGAGAAATCTAGGGCCGGATTCGGGTTTAGAACAGAAAAGGATATTAGAAAAGAAGGAAAAATTTTGAAAAGGGGAGGTTTTAGTTCTCCGGCGCGGTGGTGCCACCACCGGCCACCACGCCGGAGCACTGTTCACGCCGCACAGGTTAGAGAGAAGGGGGAGGACTGATTTTCGGCCATGGTTTAGAGTGAGAGAGAAGAGAGAGAGTGGATGTGAGAAATGAATGAAAATTGTGAAGGGAAGGGTATTTATACCCCTCCCCGTTTCTATGTGGCAGGGTGTACGCGTTAGCGTGCACCCACGTAATCCAGGCCTTTGATTTTTAAATCATACGGCCCTTGTTTCTTTACCCTGTGATTTAATCAGGGCCGTCTGATTAATCAGACGGCCCAGATTAATTTACGAAAGCCCAATGCTTTTTGGGCCTTTTCTTTTAAATCTGATTTAGTTTTTGCTACTAGTACCCCCCAGTTTTAATTTTTACACCTCCCAAATATTTATTTCTTTTATTTTCTTTGCAAATTTATTTCTTTTTGTTATTTATTTCTTTTTATTGTTTTATTGTTTTTTTTCATTTCATTTATTTATTTACCTATCATTTATCTCATGCATTTATTTTTATTTTTATTTCTTTTTGTTCATATCTTTTCTTTTATGTCATTAGTATATATATTTAGGAGCATATATATATATATAAAGGCATTGTTTTATTATTCCAATCCATGATAAATAAAAATCTTTTTATCCAACGATCCTTTTATTTAATTCCTCGCGTTTAGTTTATTTCACCGCATTTATTTTTCTTTTTTTAACTCCAAATAAAAAAAATCCAAAACAACAAAAATATTTTTTCATTAAGCGATAAACTTGTTCATTTTGGTTGCAACAACTAATTTGAACAATTTCTTTTCTTTTATTTTTATTTAAGTTATAAAAACGAGCGTTTTTTATTATTAATACATTTTTCTTAAAAATTCAAGCGAAACTTGAATGAAAAAGGGTGGTTTGACGTATGTCTCTCCTTTCCTCGATCGAATAAGCACTTGACGTATGTCTCGTTGCTTAAACGATCGTCATTCTTTTCTAGCTTCCCAAAAGAATACTTTTTTAATTCAAACAAAACTTGAATGAAAAAGGGTGGTTTGACGTATGTCTCTCCTCTCCTCGGTTGTACGAACACTTGACGTATGTCTCGTTGCTCGGACGATCGTCATTCTATTGGCGAAGTATAAAAACTCACCAATCTTGGCCCTTATGGCCAATCCAAACCTTTCGCGCCTTTGCGCGTTAATTTCAACATTTTTTTTACGCCTTGCGCGAATTTAACGCCTCCGTGCGTTTGTCTTTTATTTTTCAACATTGTACGCCTCCGTGCGTTCGTCTTTATTTTCAAACATTTTACGCCTCTGTGCGTCTGTCTTTTTCCTTAAATATTTACGCTTTGCGCGAGTTTATCGCCTTAGCGTCTGTCTTTCACCTTTTTAAGCTTTTTACGCCTTTGTGCGTTTTCAAACAATTCTTTTCAAGAACTACGTAAGCTTTGAATTCTCCGACTACCGGGAGATACGTAGGAGCAAGATCGACGTCTTGTCAAGCCAGTTAATAAAAAATCTTTTTTTCTTTTTTCTCTTTCATTTGTTTTTATCTCTTTCTTCACCTCATGTTATATTTTCTTTTTCCTTTATAAATATATATATGATTAAGCATGCAAGCAAAACGTCAAAAGACATTTTTAGCCTAAGCCAACTAAGAGGTTCCCGTTGAGTACAACGGATGTGAGGGGTGCTAATACCTTCCCCTCGCATAATCGACTTTCGAACCTAAAATCTCTTTCAAGGTAATTTCGAACTTTTTTCCTTTTTCCCCGAAAAATTAAAAGTTCAGTCGTGATTTAAATTTAGTGATTCAAAGCTTATCCATAGCTTGATATCCGAAATTCGACGCGACAGTATATAAATAAGAAAGTTTCATCAAATCATTACTTGCCAATTTAGATTATCTGTTACATATATCTATTTATTTTAGCTTCTTTCCTACAACTCTTACTTTCATCCCTAAAACAACCAACTTTTACTGAACCTGTAGGGAAGGCAACTGGTGGAAGAGAACGACAGACTAAAGCAACATGTATGATGTATCTGTTTTTCTGCCTACTTGTTCTCATGCATACTTGTTTTTGTCATCTATCTTTTCTATTCTAAAATAAGTTTTCTTAATGATACATGACATACATTCATAATTTCATACTTTTTTTTTTCTCACACAAGGCCAATATATATTCATAATGCATGAATTTTACTAGTTTTAGAATAAACTTCTACATTTTGTCAAAAAAAAAAAAGAACAAACTTCTACATTAGCTAGTAAATCACTTGTATATGTTGGCTCCTAAGGTTGCGGGAATGATTAACGACAAAATGCTTGGAGGTGATGAATCTGAAAATGTGGTTCGTGAAGGTCAATCCTCAGAATCTGTCACAAACGTTTACAACCCCATTGGTTCACCCCAAGATTATGAGAGTTCAGATACATCGCTCAAGTTGGGGTGAGTTCAATTTACTTACCACAATATTACTAGTTCATTTAATGCTAGAAGTATAGGTAAAATAATTCCAAAATGAACCAACTATTACTAACATTGTTGATAATCATTTTGCCATTTTCCTCTTTGTAATTCATTTAAATGTTTTCTATAGTAAAATAACTAGTATTATTTTGCTGTTGTAAATGTAATATCTTCCACTTAAAGTAAAAAATTCTATTGTTTAAACTATAATCATACGGTTATCATCCTCGATGGCCACCTCAACTAAAATCACAAATTACAATGAGAAAAGGTAAAACTCCTTCAATGTCCCTTTAACTCACCAATTAAACTACCTTTGTGATATGATATTTTATATATATATATATGCACATTATTCATTTATAGGCTCAATAGTGTTGAGCAAATTCAAGTCTCCGTAAATCATAAATATAATTTATTAAGAAAGACATTCATACTTTTATAAGTTAGTTTTGTAAAAGTAAGTTCCACGAAATTTCAAAATCAAGTGTAGCATTAGAGTACTATTACAAAAAGTTGAATTCTCAATGAAAATTTTTAGATAGAAAAACAAGGCATCTCTAATTCTCTTAAATTGTTGACCAGTTTCATTTTTTCTTGTAACATTTTCATTCTTGTGTAAGCAGAGTTGAAAGCTAGTTTTTGTTAACTGATCTTGTTTAATTTCTTAACGCTTTCATGTACTATTTGCAGACTCCCTTATGCCGGCTGAATGAATGTTTGTCTGCCAGGGCTTAACCTTATATGATTGGCTAAATTTCCTAAATGATTGCGATTTTAATAGTAAATATGTACGTGTAGTAATTGAGCAACATGACTTCAGGGGGTACTCTATATTATCTCATTTCGAAATTGTTAACGTGAAAGAAATTAATTTCCGGTTAGTTTTAATCTATAAAACACGGACACGGACACTCACACGCTGACACCGCTACTAATTTGAGAAAATCACATAATTTAGTATAATTACATGTGTCGGTGTTGGACACGACACGTGTCGGACACCAGGACACGCCTAATCCGAAGTGTTCGTGTTTCATAGGTTTTAATTGGCAGTTGGTTTGATCGTTGGACCGTAGATCTCACTATCTAGGACTTGAGACCCCAAAGCCAAGGGTGTGAACCCTTGGAACAAGGCTGGACGTCCTCCAAGAGGGCAGAAGGCCCACTTGACAATCACAAATAGCCCTTTTTGGGGGCGCCCTCAGCAGCTGACGAGGGCGCCCAAGTCATGGTTTTGGCCCTTTTACGATTTAGGCCCAAAACCATGACCGGGTAGGCCCAAGAAAGGCTACAAATACTAACCTTGGGATCATTCCCGAGGGAGGACCAAAACACAGCACAGAAACCCTAGTTTCTAGAAGTATTGTACTCACTGCCAGTACAGTTGGCGCCCACCGTGGGGCTACGGTAAAACTGACCTAGCCACCGTCTCCAAGAGAAAAACGATCGATCCACGGCCCCTGAAAAGTCATCAGAGCGCCGTGTATCCACCGTATTCCCCAGAAGCAACCTCAAAACCTTCGAATCCGCCGTGATTCAGCCCTAGACCTACCCCTAACTCTAATCAAACATTCAACCCGTTTCTTGTTCAAAAACATCAATTAGTCCCTCCGAAATTCGCAATCCCGACTGAGAGCCTTCAGTCGCAATTTTTAAACTTTGATAACCAACCCGAAAATGACCATCGTCGCCCTCGCTGTTCATGGACCCAGAGGCGGCGAAAGCAGTACAGCAACAGATCCAACAACTTCGCAGCCACAGCAAAGCGTTGCAAGTTAACGTCATCGACTTAGATCCAAGGGAAGAATTCCAGAACGAGCGTCTTGAACCCACGGAGGATCTGAAGGAAATCACAATAGGCCCGGAGCCACATCAAACAACCAAGGTGGGGACTTCTTTGGATCCCGCCGAAGAACAAAGTCTAGTGGATCTCCTGAGAAGAAACTTAGACCTGTTCGCCTGACAACCATCAGATATGCCCGGCATCGACCCTACCATCGTATGCCACCACCTCGCCTTACGCCCAGGAGTGAAGCCGGTGGCTCAGCGCAAAAGGAAATTAGGCGAAGAAAGGAGGAAAGCAGTAGATGAAGAGGTGGCCAAGTTAAGAGACGCCCGTTTCATAAGTGAAATCAAGTATCCTACATGGCTGGCAAACGTCGTCCTCGTAAAGAAAGCTAACGGAAAGTGGCGCATGTGCGTCGACTACACCGATCTGAACACCGCCTGCCCAAAAGACCCATATCCCCTCCCAAACATTGACCACCTTATCGACAACGCGTCAGGGTATCAAACCCTGAGTTTCATGGACGCATACTCCGGCTACAACCAAATAAAGATGGATCCTCTCGACGCCCCAAAAACGGCCTTCATGACTAATCACCACAACTACCACTACGAAGTTATGCCTTTCGGCTTAAAGAACGCCGGCGCCACCTTTCAAAGGTTGATGGACACCGCCTTTGCAGAGCAAATCGGAAAGAATTTGGAGGTCTACATCGACGATCTGGTAGTAAAAACAAAACATGACAAAAGCCATGCAAAAGATCTGGAAGAGATCTTCGATCAAGTTCGCGCATATAACATGCGTCTCAACCCGGCCAAATGTTCTTTTGGGGTTCACGCAGGAAAATTCCTAGGCTTCATGCTGACCCGGCGCGGTATCGAGGCAAACCCTGACAAGTGTCAGGCGATAATCAACATGAGAAGCCCCTCTAGCATTAAGGAGGTGCAGCAGTTGTCGGGTAGGCTCGCAGCGCTCTCCAGGTTCCTATCATGTGCTGGCGATAAAGCTTTCTCTTTCTTTGCCTCAATAAAGAAGAAGGAACTTTTCCAATGGACTGAAGAGTGCGAAGATGCGTTCGCAAATATTAAGACGTTTCTTTCCAGCCCGCCAGTTCTACATCGTCCAGATGCAGGCGCCGTCCTTTTCCTCTACCTATCTATATCGGAAAATGCTATGAGTTCCGTCCTCGTGCAAGATTCTGACGAAGGTGAAAAACCAGTGTATTTTGTGAGCAAGGTATTCAAGGGAGCCGAACTGAGATACCAGAAAATAGAGCGCCTGGCTCTAGCAGTGGTAGCAATAGCGAGGAAACTGCGACCATATTTTCAAGGACATAGAGTTGTTGTCAAATCCAACTACCCCATCAAGCAAGTGCTGGGGAAACCAGACCTGGCGGGAAGAATGGTATCCTGGGCGGTGGAATTGTCCGAATATGACATTCAATATCTTCCTAGAGGCAGCATAAAGTCACAGGTCCTGGCTGACTTCCTAGTAGAATTTTCATCCCCGGTGGAAGAAGTCGCCCCTTTTGTATGGTTGTTATCGGTCGACGGATCATCAAACCTCAAGGGTAGTGGAGCCGGCATAGTGTTGGAGGGTCCAGGGGGCCTAATCATAGAGCAGTCGCTGAGATTTGAGTTCAAGGCGAGCAACAACCAGGCAGAGTACGAAGCCCTGGTAGCGGGCATGAAGCTGGCACAAGAGATGGGAGCGGAAAACTTGAGGGCGAAGAGCGACTCCCAGTTGGTGACGAGTCAAATTACCGGGGAATACCAAGCGAAGGACAGTCAACTTATCAAATACTTAGCAAAGGTCAACAGTTTAGCCTCCACCTTTAAGTTCTTCGAGGCAATCTACGTTCCAAGAGAGCAGAATTCAAGAGCCGACCTTTTGTCTAAACTGGCCAACACCAAACGCCCGGGGAACAACAGAACGGTCATCCAGGAGGTGCTGGCGGCCCCCAGCACAGAGATCATGGAAGTAGGCGCTGTGGAGAATGAGGAGGAGGGATGGATGACGCCTCTCATCAAATACCTCACGGGAGCGTTTAATCCCAAAAGCGAGGAGGAAGAGCTACAAATACGAAAGAAGGCTTCGAAGTATTGCATGGTCGCTGGCAAATTATACAAGAGAGGCAAGGCATCGCCTCTGCTCAGGTGCTTAGGTGAAAACGAGACCCACCTCGTCCTCTTAGAAGTGCACGAAGGCGTATGCGGGAGCCACATCGGCGGGCGATCCCTGGCCGCGAAGCTGTTAAGAGCAGGTTACTACTGGCCAACAATGATCCAAGAGAGCGCAGACTTTGTACGAAAGTGTGACAAGTGTCAGAGGTTTTCTGATAAGAAGCACGCCCCTGCTTGCGAACTCACCTCAGTCTTTTCCCCATGGCCTTTTCATAAGTGGGCAGTGGATATTGTAGGCCCATTCCCGTTGGCACCCGGACAACTGAAATTTCTCATAGTCGGAGTGGATTACTTCACGAAGTGGGTCGAAGCCGAAGCGGTCGCCAAAATCACGGCGGACAGAGTAATACGCTTCTACTGGAAGAAAATAATATGCAGGTTTGGGTTACCCAAAGTTATAGTATCTAACAACGGGACCCAGTTCGCCAGTTCCAAGGTGGTAGAATTCTGCAATCAACTCGGAATCCAGACGAAGTTTGTCTCAGTCATCCACCCCCAAGCAAACGGGCAAGCCGAATCTGCAAACAAGTTGATCTTGAACGGCATAAAAAAGAAGCTTGACGACGCCAAAGGACTTTGGGCTGACCAATTGCATGAAGTGCTCTGGTCATATCACACGACACCTCATTCCACAACCAAGGAAACCCCGTTCACCATGGTATACGGCGCCGACGCTATGCTGCCTGTAGAAATCGACACGCCAACATGGCGCCGGGAGAACTTCTCAGAAGAGGCTAATGAGGCGAGCTTACTATGCGGAATAGACATGATTGACGAAGTACGGGAGGCCGCCCACATCCGGGAATTCGCCGCAAAACAAAGAGCAGCCCGTCGGTACAATTCAAAAGTAATCCCAAGAGACATGAAAGAAGGAGATTTGGTCTTAAGACAGGTCGTCGCGCCCACCCGAATTGGAAAGTTACTACCTGTACTGGCAGTGAGTACAATACTTCTAGAAACTAGGGTTTCTGTGCTGTGTTTTGGTCCTCCCTCGGGAATGATCCCAAGGTTAGTATTTGTAGCCTTTCTTGGGCCTACCCGGTCATGGTTTTGGGCCTAAATCGTAAAAGGGCCAAAACCATGACTTGGGCGCCCTCGTCAGCTGCTGAGGGCGCCCCCAAAAAGGGCTATTTGTGATTGTCAAGTGGGCCTTCTGCCCTCTTGGAGGACGTCCAGCCTTGTTCCAAGGGTTCACACCCTTGGCTTTGGGGTCTCAAGTCCTAGATAGTGAGATCTACGGTCCACAGCCCAACAAGCACGAGTCTTGGTACAAGGCGAAGTGATTAAACTGTTTACAGGGGGGTTTGTCTATGACCTTTTGCCCAGCAAGTGGGGCTTACTAGTCACGAAGCCATGTGAAAAATTTTTATGAGTACTAGCCCAACGTGGGTGTTTAAACCCTGCGTGGGTACTAGCCCAACACGGATACTAGCCCAACATGAGTACTAGCTCCATGTTTTGCTTTGAGTACCTTAGTGGGCGGCACTAGCCCTACGAGAATGTGGGCGCCAGCCCAACAGGAATATTTATGCTAGCCCAACAAGCACAAGTCTTGGTACAAGGCGAAGTGATTAAACTGCGTGTAGCTCGCCGCGTCCTTTGGACCACGTGTTGAGGACGCCTTTTATTGGGATCCGACGGCTGGCATGAGGCGACCGTTCGCTCTCGCTAACGTGTCCGAATCTTAGCGGTTCTCGGAAATCGTGCCAATTTAAGTGACGTCATCTGCGCGTTTTCCCAGGCTTTTCACTTTAAACTGAACGCGGATCTACTTACCCTGTCTGCACTGTTCAGCTTTGTCTTTTCACTTTCCTTCTCCTTTCTTTTTCCGAAACGCATATCCTTCGCCAATTGCAAACAGTTCTTAGAATCAACGCGCTCCTCCAGAATCAAATCAGTCCCTTTCTTCGTCCAGCTTTTCTTCATTCGAAACAGGTAATCCCTTTTTTTTTTTTTTTTAGAATTCATCCTCTGAACGTTAGCGCTTCGTTTTTGTAGTTCAAATTAGGACATGGTAGTTATCAGGGAGTGTGATGGGAATGGAAACGTACTATCTCCGGCTAACTCGGAAGAAAGGGATGCGTTATTGAGAGAGGCGGTTAGGCTTGCGAAACGATCGGACGGGACCACCGATTGGGTTGCCTTTGAAAATGCCTACTATGGCCATTCCCTTTTAGGGGAGTTTTCGAGCGACTCGAGTGATAGTGAGGAGAAAGACGATAGCGGGAACTCATTTGATTGTGTTATTCTTTCTGTTCGTCCAGGTCCCTCCTATACGAGAGAAAATCACTGTATGGCGTCCGCTAGTGATTCGGGACTAGGGGGTTCTACTAGCGAAAAGATGCGCTCGGAGTCCGTGTTTATGGATCCTGAACGAGTGGCGCTGTTCCGAAGCATTGTTAATGTTTCTTCGACAGGATGCGAAGATGATGTGATCTTGGAGCCCTGCCGTCCTGGTGAGAAAGTTTACTTACGGATGCCAAGGAGTAGGGCCCACGAGTTTTTCTATATGTATGCGGCGGTCTTTGAAGATTTGGGCGTGAAGTATCCATTCACGCCCTTCGGAGTAACTGTCCTGAGGTGGTTAAATGTGGCGCCCTCGCAGCTTCAGCCCAACAGTTGGGCGTTCATCCGGGCCTTTGAGATAACGTGCGAGGGATTAGGCTTTGAGCCCTCCGCCGGGTGCTTCTTTAGCTTCTACGGTACTAAAGGGGTGGACAAATCGTCTTGGGTGTCCGTTGGCGCGCACCCTGGGAAACGGTTGTTTCCCCCTTATGCTTCTCATTACAAGAACTGGAGACGGACATTCCTTAGGGTGAGGGGAGGAGGGCGCGTACATAATGAATTAAAATTTCCCATCTGCTGGACGAGTTCCCCAGCTTCCATTACTGGGTTTGCTTATGAGCAGTTGAGTGCGTATGAACAAGGTGTCGTTTCCTTCCTGGACAAGATGCTGCCCATGGATATCCGGGAGTTGCTGAATAGAGAGGGAGATGTTGATAGCTTAGAGACCTATTTGCGTGAGTTGATTTCGTAACTTTGCTTGTCTAGCTTTTTGCCTTTCCCTTTATTAATTATTTGTGTATTGGCTCTGGTTTTTTGACTTGCAGAGTCAATGGCGCCACTAACAGCTGCAGAGAGGAAGCAGTATTTGGCCGAGCTGAAGGCCAAAAGGTCGGGCGGGGTGGCTGACACTAGCGACTCTTCTGGGCTTATCCTCCGTAAGTCCAAAAAGAAAGCCGAGATTGTTCTTGACGCCCAACCTGAGTGTGCTGTGGACGTGGCGCAGGAGAAGAATCGAGAGGAGAAGAAAAGGAAGGCGTCAGATGGGGAGGAGGGGGTGATGAAAGAGAGGAGGTCTAAACGGGCGCATTCTCGTCCCGCCACTAAACTTACTGGTCCCAGCCGGGATGTTCGGTCTTTCTGGGACAAGGATTTTGATTACGAAGCCTACGTGAAAGAGAAGATGGTTTGCAATCCTGATGATGTGACAGCTGGGATGCAGAACCCTGTTCCTTTTGCGACGAGGGATATCGGCGTGAACTGTTTGCGGTCTATTATGCTTTTGATGGCCGTTGATTGCAAATATGCGGAGTCAGTTCGTAATGGAGAAACGTTGCTGGAAAGGGTGAAGCTACTGGAGAAGGAATTACAAGAGGTTCAGGAGGGCAAGGAGAAAGAGGTCAAGGAGGCGGCGGAGGCGATGAGGGCCGAGTTCGATGAACAAATCAGTGACTTGAAGGTTGGTCATGACGCCGACTTAGCTGGGAAGGACGCGGTGATCATACGTTTGAGGAAAGAGGTCGCCTCGGGGGTTGAGAGGGAAATGGCGTTAAAGGCGGAGGTTGCGGAAGCCAAAGGAGAACTGGCGCTGTCTTTCGAGACTGGGTTTGATCGTGCGAAGGAGCAGGCCGCCTTCCTCCATCCTGAAGCTGATCTTTCGTCTATGGATTCTTTCAAGACAATTGTAGATGGCGTCCTTGTGGACGAACAATAGTCTTTGTTGTAACTTTAATTTACTTTGATCTTGAACTTTCTTGAATTTGTAACGATGCAATATTTGTAACGATACAAATATTGCATCGTTGCAATATTTGTAACGATACAAATATTGCATCGTTACAAATTCAAGAAAGTTCAAGATCAAAGTAAATTAAAGTTACAACAAAGACTATTGTTCGTCCACAAGGACGCCATCTACAATTGTCTTGAAAGAATCCATAGACGAAAGATCAGCTTCAGGATGGAGGAAGGCGGCCTGCTCCTTCGCACGATCAAACCCAGTCTCGAAAGACAGCGCCAGTTCTCCTTTGGCTTCCGCAACCTCCGCCTTTAACGCCATTTCCCTCTCAACCCCCGAGGCGACCTCTTTCCTCAAACGTATGATCACCGCGTCCTTCCCAGCTAAGTCGGCGTCATGACCAACCTTCAAGTCACTGATTTGTTCATCGAACTCGGCCCTCATCGCCTCCGCCGCCTCCTTGACCTCTTTCTCCTTGCCCTCCTGAACCTCTTGTAATTCCTTCTCCAGTAGCTTCACCCTTTCCAGCAACGTTTCTCCATTACGAACTGACTCCGCATATTTGCAATCAACGGCCATCAAAAGCATAATAGACCGCAAACAGTTCACGCCGATATCCCTCGTCGCAAAAGGAACAGGGTTCTGCATCCCAGCTGTCACATCATCAGGATTGCAAACCATCTTCTCTTTCACGTAGGCTTCGTAATCAAAATCCTTGTCCCAGAAAGACCGAACATCCCGGCTGGGACCAGTAAGTTTAGTGGCGGGACGAGAATGCGCCCGTTTAGACCTCCTCTCTTTCATCACCCCCTCCTCCCCATCTGACGCCTTCCTTTTCTTCTCCTCTCGATTCTTCTCCTGCGCCACGTCCACAGCACACTCAGGTTGGGCGTCAAGAACAATCTCGGCTTTCTTTTTGGACTTACGGAGGATAAGCCCAGAAGAGTCGCTAGTGTCAGCCACCCCGCCCGACCTTTTGGCCTTCAGCTCGGCCAAATACTGCTTCCTCTCTGCAGCTGTTAGTGGCGCCATTGACTCTGCAAGTCAAAAAACCAGAGCCAATACACAAATAATTAATAAAGGGAAAGGCAAAAAGCTAGACAAGCAAAGTTACGAAATCAACTCACGCAAATAGGTCTCTAAGCTATCAACATCTCCCTCTCTATTCAGCAACTCCCGGATATCCATGGGCAGCATCTTGTCCAGGAAGGAAACGACACCTTGTTCATACGCACTCAACTGCTCATAAGCAAACCCAGTAATGGAAGCTGGGGAACTCGTCCAGCAGATGGGAAATTTTAATTCATTATGTACGCGCCCTCCTCCCCTCACCCTAAGGAATGTCCGTCTCCAGTTCTTGTAATGAGAAGCATAAGGGGGAAACAACCGTTTCCCAGGGTGCGCGCCAACGGACACCCAAGACGATTTGTCCACCCCTTTAGTACCGTAGAAGCTAAAGAAGCACCCGGCGGAGGGCTCAAAGCCTAATCCCTCGCACGTTATCTCAAAGGCCCGGATGAACGCCCAACTGTTGGGCTGAAGCTGCGAGGGCGCCACATTTAACCACCTCAGGACAGTTACTCCGAAGGGCGTGAATGGATACTTCACGCCCAAATCTTCAAAGACCGCCGCATACATATAGAAAAACTCGTGGGCCCTACTCCTTGGCATCCGTAAGTAAACTTTCTCACCAGGACGGCAGGGCTCCAAGATCACATCATCTTCGCATCCTGTCGAAGAAACATTAACAATGCTTCGGAACAGCGCCACTCGTTCAGGATCCATAAACACGGACTCCGAGCGCATCTTTTCGCTAGTAGAACCCCCTAGTCCCGAATCACTAGCGGACGCCATACAGTGATTTTCTCTCGTATAGGAGGGACCTGGACGAACAGAAAGAATAACACAATCAAATGAGTTCCCGCTATCGTCTTTCTCCTCACTATCACTCGAGTCGCTCGAAAACTCCCCTAAAAGGGAATGGCCATAGTAGGCATTTTCAAAGGCAACCCAATCGGTGGTCCCGTCCGATCGTTTCGCAAGCCTAACCGCCTCTCTCAATAACGCATCCCTTTCTTCCGAGTTAGCCGGAGATAGTACGTTTCCATTCCCATCACACTCCCTGATAACTACCATGTCCTAATTTGAACTACAAAAACGAAGCGCTAACGTTCAGAGGATGAATTCTAAAAAAAAAAAAAAAAGGGATTACCTGTTTCGAATGAAGAAAAGCTGGACGAAGAAAGGGACTGATTTGATTCTGGAGGAGCGCGTTGATTCTAAGAACTGTTTGCAATTGGCGAAGGATATGCGTTTCGGAAAAAGAAAGGAGAAGGAAAGTGAAAAGACAAAGCTGAACAGTGCAGACAGGGTAAGTAGATCCGCGTTCAGTTTAAAGTGAAAAGCCTGGGAAAACGCGCAGATGACGTCACTTAAATTGGCACGATTTCCGAGAACCGCTAAGATTCGGACACGTTAGCGAGAGCGAACGGTCGCCTCATGCCAGCCGTCGGATCCCAATAAAAGGCGTCCTCAACACGTGGTCCAAAGGACGCGGCGAGCTACACGCAGTTTAATCACTTCGCCTTGTACCAAGACTTGTGCTTGTTGGGCTAGCATAAATATTCCTGTTGGGCTGGCGCCCACATTCTCGTAGGGCTAGTGCCGCCCACTAAGGTACTCAAAGCAAAACATGGAGCTAGTACTCATGTTGGGCTAGTATCCGTGTTGGGCTAGTACCCACGCAGGGTTTAAACACCCACGTTGGGCTAGTACTCATAAAAATTTTTCACATGGCTTCGTGACTAGTAAGCCCCACTTGCTGGGCAAAAGGTCATAGACAAACCCCCCTGTAAACAGTTTAATCACTTCGCCTTGTACCAAGACTCGTGCTTGTTGGGCTGTGGACCGTAGATCTCACTATCTAGGACTTGAGACCCCAAAGCCAAGGGTGTGAACCCTTGGAACAAGGCTGGACGTCCTCCAAGAGGGCAGAAGGCCCACTTGACAATCACAAATAGCCCTTTTTGGGGGCGCCCTCAGCAGCTGACGAGGGCGCCCAAGTCATGGTTTTGGCCCTTTTACGATTTAGGCCCAAAACCATGACCGGGTAGGCCCAAGAAAGGCTACAAATACTAACCTTGGGATCATTCCCGAGGGAGGACCAAAACACAGCACAGAAACCCTAGTTTCTAGAAGTATTGTACTCACTGCCAGTACAATCGTAAATACTGCAAAACCAAAGAAGAAAACATAATTAATGGGGGCATTATATCCTTTTGCTGTCCCCCATTTATATTGTGCTTGCATCGTGTAAGGTCGTTGAAGTGATTGTGACATTATCAAACAACCAATATATATGGTAGGTGTTGTGAAGCAATTGCATAATGATGATCAGGAGGAGGAGGAGGAGGGTGTACAATGTAACTAGTTCGCCATTGCATCCCACTACTAAATTTAAGTTTGAGAAAAGGACTTCAAGTAAATTGGCATGAAACTAGAGCAGAGTGTCGAGAAGTATGACAAAAAGTTAACAAACTTGTCTTATATCCTTCAACAAAAAACATGGATCTTATTAAATCATACAACAAGAATGTTATTGGAAATTGTAGAACCGTCACGTTTCTTCCTCCCATCGCCAAGCAACTAATATTGCAAGAAAACATGGAATGTACTAGAGCTTTTGTTGGCTTAAAGGCATTTCTATTCATTATCTTAGGATGTGTAATGTGTAGCAACATCTGGAAACACAAAAGCAAATGACAAGGAAGAAAACACTGAGACCACAATCTTATCCAACGGTGCTGAACCAAATAAAACTATGCTGCAATGTGGCATCCAATTGACACAACAAATATACCTTAAGATGCAAATTTATTAAGAATAAAAATATAAATAGAACACCTTAGGGAAAAAAAATGTAAATAAAGAATTTCAGCATACCAATTATTTTCATCTTTCAACTAATGTATCCTGCCTTGAGTGTGTCATATCGAGTAAAATTAGCACTTCGAACAATAAAAACAAGCCAACCCCAAACTTTGATATGAATCCCAAAGATACACGCACAATGTAATGCCATGTCTTAGGCGGGGGGGTTCAAAGTATTTACGGGGAACATCTAGGTGTTGCATACCTTTTACTCCCTCAGTCCCTTTTTATAGGCTTAAGTGCAGTTTTGCCCCCTATTTTAAAACATGGAATTTCACCCCCTGTTTTACATTTTTCAGGATTTTACCCCCTAATCAAATTTAAACTCATTTATGCTTATGTGGCAGTGCTGATGTGGATTTTAAAATATTATCTTATCATCCACCTAATTAATTATATTAAATATTTTTTAATTACAAAATATTGAACAACTTTTTTTAAAAAATCGAAAAAAAAATTAAAAAAATACCATAAAATGCAGAAAAAATTCTGAAAAAAGCAGGAATTATAAAACCAAAAGGGAAAAAAAACAGAAAAAAGCAGAAAAAAGCAGAAAAATACTAGAAAATTGAGATAAAAGGTAGGAAAAAAATCAACAAAAAACAAAAAAACCGTAGAAAAAAACAATAAAAATACCCAAAAAAATCCCATTAAAAATACATGGAAAAAACAGTATGCACCTGTAAATATTTGGATGATCATTAGCAAAGTTATATCCCAAAATACAAGGCTAAAAGTTGTTCATAATCCTAACAACTTAATAAAAAAACATACTTAAAAGAACCATAACGGCTCTATACTAGTGCAATAATACACCTTACAATTGAGTGAAAAAACAAGCATATAACAACTGAATGTTGCAATGATATATGTCTAACAGCTGAATCAAAAAACAATCATAATTAATAAACTATTATTCTTTGGAATCTTGGGTTGGAGGAGGATGTTGTGACCCTTGAGTTAAAATAGTGGCAGCCCCATCACCTCCTTGTGCACCAAAACCACCAGCTCCAGACTCACTAGCACCATCTGCTCGTTGTGTATCAGACTTTTTTTCCCTTCTTTTGTTTCTATCAAAAAATTGAATCCCAAAACAAAATATTCATTACAGAAATACAAGATAAAAACATAAATACAAGACAAGTTTTTTGGGCTAAATTCACAATATATGTGTCAGTTCCATTTGGTACAAGTTTTTTGGGGTTAAATTCACAATATATGTGTCAGTTCCATTTGTCACTCCAAATATGGCATAATCATCATCAAAATGCCAAGTTGGTTCCCATCCATCAGCTACCCTCTTTGCCTTTTCAAGTTGTAGTTGGATTATAGGACATATATTCCCTCTATATATTTGCATGAGATCCTTCTGGGCTCCAATTCTTTTTGTGAGGTATGCTTAATTCCTTCTAAAAGAGTGATGATGTGTTTATCTCTATACTCCAATATTGCCCGGTTAAATGCCTCACACATGTTGTTAACTTGTAAGTCGGATTGTGTATCCATCTTGAAATGAGATCTAGTCCACATTGCAGGTGCCCAATTCTTCTTGTATTCCAAAGCTTTGTCATTAATTAATTTCATTCGATTCATTGCTCTCTCCCATGTTGGAACAGTTGTAGCCCTAGCTGCCATCCAAAACACTTTCTTCAAATCCAATCTAGGATATCTTTTCTTAAAATTAGCATAAAGATGCTTCACACATAGCCTATGCTCTACATGATTACCAAGGTTTTGAATTGTCGGAACCAAACCCTAAAATAATTACCAATGGTAAGAAAATATTACAAAAAATAGAGAACATTATGCATAGTAAAGTATTAACAATGACACATGTAAGTTATACCTTCTGCTCATATGAGATGAATGCATATTGCTTGTGTTGTATGGTTTGTAGATCTTCAAGTAATAGATTGAGAAACCACTACCATGAATCTTTTGTTTCTGCTTCTACTACGGCATAAGCAATGGGAAACATTTGGTTGTTTGCGTCTTTACCAACAGCTGCCATTAATTGTCCTCCATGTTCTCCTTTCAAGAAGCAAGCATCTAACCCAATGAGAGGCCTACATGTGTGTGCAAAGGCTGCCTTACATGCCTCTAGACACACATAAATTCTCTGAAAAATAGGACCCACTTTAGTCGTATCACACTTAATAATAACAGTCACGACCAGCTCCTTCGATTATTTCTAGTGCCCTTAACTTGGCTCTATATGCTTGATCATGTGACAACTTCACACTCCATTGCTCTGCAGCCAATGTAATCAACCCTTTCACTTTCATTTCAGGAGAATGCCGGAGTGTATTCAAAAAAAATTTAGCAAGCAAATTTGTTTTGGCTTGTCTGTTTCTAGGTGTCTTACGGCACGTATGATCATCAATGAAGCTTACGACCTGCCAAAACTCATTTGCACTCCTCTTACTAATCCTAAGGGCAATCAACCATACACTTTACAACCAAGATTCTTTTTCATTTTTCTTGATGTGCAGATTTTTCCTAGTCTCCAATGCATACTCTTTAATTGCATCATTTGCTTGCTCTTTATTGTTAAACTTCAAACCCTTTTGAAACTTAACACGGGTATTCCCATCACCCATCTTAACAATTGGATAGTTTTTACCAAGCTCTTCATCTTCACTCTCTGATGGAGTATGCAAATCATCATAATCTTCATAGTGCTCATCTTGAAAATCAGTTGCAGTTGTAGGAGTATCCAATGTTTTGGCATCTACATTATTAGTAACCAAGCAAAATGTTTCAGGTGGAAAAATAACACTCAAATCAACACACTCATCCACTCCACTATCATCAAAGTAACTATCATCATCATCGTTATCTTACTCTTTACTTGCAATATAATCATCATCTTCTTTCTCCCTATGTCCAACTCATCATCATTTTGTCTACCTTCACAAGCCCTAAAAGACAATAAATATTCCCATATTCCACCAACACAAGACAATAATCAGAAACATTTTCTTTGGACCACAACAAGCAATAGAATTAACTCTCCTCAACATAAACCCTAAATAGAAACATAAACCCAGATAAACCCAAAAGGTGACCCGAAAGTAACAAAAACATAAGCCCAAACGACCAAGGAACAACATATCGGAGAAAGACATACCTGAAATTTGTTATTGAACTTGAACCAAGAACCAAGACCTTGCAGTTCTCCATAATAGATAAGACGGTGACGACGGGAAGAGTGAGAACAGCGGTGACAGGAAGAGTGAGAATGGCAGCGACGGGGAAGAGTGAAGGCAGCGATGAAGTGGAAACGGCGATGGAAGGGAAACTCCGTACAACACCACACGAAGTGAGAAGGGGTTTCACATTCTGTTCATGCTTCAAAAGCAAAATAATTATTTGATTTTTTTTTTTCCGTTCAGTTTTGGGTTATATAATTACATTTCCTTTTTTTTTTGTACAAGATAATTACATTTGTAATTTATTGACTTTTTTATTTACAACATTTAATTTACTTTAATTAATTAAATAGGTAGATATTTATAGAATATTATTTAATCCACATCAACACTGCCACATCAGTAAAAATGTGTTTAAATGTGGTAGGGGGTAAAATTCTGAAAAATATAAAATAGGGGGGTAAAATCCAGTTTTAGTCAAAATAGGGGGGGTAAAACTGCATTTAAGCCCTTTTTATAATAGTAGTTTACAAATATCACGGGTATTAAGAAAAGTTGTTAAAGTAATAAAGTTGTCTCAAATGTCTGTGACTATTACTAGATTACCCTTAATTAAAAATATATTTAATGTAACTTTTCATATACCAAAACAAATTGGAATATTAATAAGGGGTATATTTGGAAAAAGAGTAATTAATACATCTAGGAATTTGTATATGATCTTATATTTAGGGACAAAACTTTTTTGTAAAATACTCTTATAAAGAGGGACAGAGGGAGTACGTTATCCATTTTATGCCTTCAATTGTACTAAGAGACTTCATCTTTGATGTCGGTTGAGCAAAGGTGGTTTTTTTTAGCATTTTCTCGTACTCATCAGCGGAGTCATGGTCATCCAGGGTTTTTGTCAATAGCAACAAGTCGTTTATTTGCAATTTTATGAAGGAGATTTGTTAACCCCTTTTTGAATTAGGAATTTTTGTAACGTAATGCAAATTTACATTTTTCAATGTAAATCCTATTGTTTGGATGACAAATTTGGAGATTTTTTTTGAAATGAATGTGTTCTTGTATGAGTATAAAATTTGGTTCACATGTATTTGTGTGTGAACTCCAAGCATTTTAGTGCTCAATCTCATTGTCTGATCCTTATCGAAAAGGGGGGTTGAAGTACTTGCTAAGACACTCTGATGCCAAAGTCAGACATGTTGGAACCAAAGTGGTTTGTACAATTCCTCTAAAGGTTTTGATGATAACAAAGTATTGAAGAACAATTGAATATACTGATAAGTGCTTAAATGTTGTTATATTTTGGTACAAATTTAGGCACTTATGTTTACTTGTTGTACAAGTTACCTTAGGATTAGAGCATAAATGTGTTAGAAATGCAATGAATGAGATCCTAAGCCTTACCCCACTTGATTATGCAGGAAATACATGATTGAACCTGATTGATGCAAAAGATTGAAGCTTTTCTGGATGCCATCGCTACAAGCGCAGAAGTCATCGCTAGTAGCGAGGATAGGCAGGGATTTCCAGACATCCATCGCTTGAAGCGCAGAACCCATCGCTAGAAGCGAGCTTAGGCAGGGATTATCAGGAGTTCATCGCTTGTAGCGATGAACTGGACGCTTGAAGCGAGCCTAGGCAGGGAATTTCAAAGGCTGGTCGCTAGTAGCGACAGACCTGGTCGCTATAGCGACCAATGGGGCGGTTTAATGCTGATGGTGACGTGGAGCTCTTGGATTGGCCAACTGAAGTCCTCGCTACAAGCGACAGACTGGTCGCTTGTAGCGAGCGAAGATTTTCTCAGCATATAAATAGATTTTTAAGCTCATTTCTTGATATATAGCTTTTTATCAGAATATTTATTTTTCCAGAGCTTAGAAAACATTTAATCTTTGAAAGAGAATAGGCTTAGAAGGAGGAAAACTTCATTTAGCAACTAGATTTGGATTGAAGAAGATCATTAGAAGCTTTGAGACATCAAGCTTTCACAAATCTTCATCTTTCTTTCCTATTTTGCAAGAGTTGTCATGAAAATGATCAACCAATCTCCTTTGTTGGGATTGATAGGTAATCAATCACTTATGTTGTAAACTTTTGATTATTCAATATATGATTCTAGCAATTTTTATATACCATTGAATTTCTTCTTGCTTTTCAATCTTATGTATGATTTAAATGTTGTTGAAAAAGACTTTTGAATCTAGGTTTAGAATGATTTTCTATCAAGATAAGAAATTCTAGAAATGGGATTTGGTTTTGATAATTACATTATAGTATTGGATCATAATGCTTTTGGATCGTTTAATAGATTGAGAAATCATCGATTAAACGATACAATCGATATCTTGACGTCATTTGGGAAATCAATGATGTTATTGAGCAATACGTAATAATGCAAGATATAAGAAAACGCTAGAATTCGTATTTGTGATCAATCGGATATAACCAATGTTTGATTGATGAAAGTCAATCCTAAACACCTTCTATGTCCTATTACTCTACCATTTATTTATTATGTTTTAAAAGCATGAGTAGTGTAGTAAAACAAACAAGTAAACCCTAACTTAAAACGATAATCGAAGTTGAACGGAATATGATATCGCCTTAATCCCTGTGGAACGATATAAAAACTGATACTTGCTTTCGCAGTACTAACAAAATGGCGCCGCTGCCGGGGATTAAAGTTTTATGATGTTATAATCATTGCAACTTTAATTATGGTTTTAAGCAATTTTGCACAAAATTCTTTTATGTATATAACTAATACTCTTATCCATCTTGTTTGCTAATTCTTTGTGGTCAGATTATTGAAATCGTTTATGCGAGGTCAAATTTCCGAGGACCAACTTCTTTTTGATTCCGAGATTGAACGAACAGCTAGAAGAGCTAATAGCAAGAATCGGAGAAAGAAGCAACAAGCTAAGAGGAGGCAACAAGAGGAGAGTTCTGTTTCTAGTCATTCATCAAGTCCTAATCCAAACCAAGAATTTCAAATGGCTGCGCCAGGAGGAGATGGTGCAGGAGGTTCTGGAGTTCCATGTGCTAATAGTCCACGCCGTTTTGCACAACTAGGGAAAACGACGAGGACTGCCAAGCAAACAGAAATGAAGACGGGGATCCTACAAATCTTATATGCTAATCCATTCTCAGGATTAGATCATGAAGACCCGTACCAACATCTCACAAAATTCTATGAGATTGCGGGAACACTCGGTGAGACGGAAAATAATGAGGAGGCAATGTGGATGAGAATGTTTCCACATTCATTGATTGGCAAAGCAAAGGAGTGGTACTTAGACCAACCTCCAACGGTGATGACGAACTGGAATACGCTTGAGGAGAAATTCCTTGATAGGTTCTTCCCTCAAAACCGGTTTATGGAGGCAAAGACAACCATTGCGGTGTTTTCACAAGGTACAGGTGAAACACTATGTGAAGCTTGGGAGCGTTTCAAGTCAATGCTCAGACGATGTCCGAACCATGGATTTGATGAGTTAACACAAATTCATCTCTTCCGGAACGGAATGCAACAACAATCAAAGCTTTTGCTTGACGCTGCAGCTGGTGGTTCTTTAATGGCCAAGAGCGCGGAGGAAGCTGTTGCTATTATTGATAGAATGGCGTTGAACGATCACCAAGCTCATCACAACCGGAGCCAAAGCCAAAGGAAGACAGGAATCTTAGAGTTGGGAACCAATGATGCAATCCTTGCACAAAACAAGTTGCTCACGCAACAAGTGGAAGAGTTGACGAAGAAAATGACCAACCTTCCCCAACAGATAAAGGACATTCAAAACGAGCAAAGAAAACAACATCAAGTCGCATCTTGCGAGCTTTGTTCGGGAGATCACCCAACAGGATTCTGTCCACCCCCCACAGAAGAGGTAAGCTATGTTGGTAACCAACCAAGGCCTCAACAGTTTCCTAACCAATTCCAAAACCATCCAAACAACTTCCCAAGAGGAAATAACCCAAATTATGGTCAAGGGTGGAGAGGAGAAGCTGGCCAATACAACCGACAACCTTACCAGAATTACAACCAATATCAACCTCCACAACAAAACCGCAACCAATCCACTGATGAGACCCTCAATCTATTTATGCAGCAGTCAATGGCCAACCAGAAAAACACCGATGCGTCCATTAAAAACCTGGAGACGCAAGTTGGTCAATTGGCACAACAACTTTCACAAGCTACTCAACAAGGCGGAACCTTTACCGCCAACACACAAACCAACCCGAAGGATCATGCATCATCATCGAAATGACAATTAAGTCATTTTGATGAGGAAGTCCTTGCAAGGAGAGACAACGAAAATTGCAAGGCAATAGCTACAAGGAGCGGGAAGGTAATTGGCAAAGGTATCGGGGACAATTTAGAAGTAGAGAGGAAGGTGGTTGAGAATGAGGTGAAAGAGAAGGATGAAGATGAAGGGCGTGAGGAAGAAACGGAGGATGTACATATAGAGGATGTAGAAGTAGAAAAAAATAATAAGGATGTAGTTGAAAATGAAAACATTGTATGGAAGAAGGATGTGGTGAAGGAGAAGAGCAAGAAGCAAGATGTTGTGAAGAATGCACCAACACCGCACCTACCTTACCCAACTACACCAGCCAAAAAAGAGAAGGAGAGGCAGTTTGCTAGGTTCCTTGAAGTTTTCAAGAGATTGCAAATCAACATACCATTCTCGGAAGCCTTAGAGCAAATGCCTACCTATGCCAAGTTCATGAAGGAAATCTTATCCAAGAAGAGAAGGTTCAATGAAGAAGAAACAATTTTGCTAGATGCAAATTGTAGTGAGATCATCCAAAACACATTGGCAAGAAAGAAGAGAGATCCGGGCAAAGTTACATTGCTCGTGTCCATTGGCAATGTGGATGTCGGCAAGGCACTTATTGATTTGGGTTCAAGCATCAACCTAATACCACTATCCGTTGTCAAAAGGATAGGTCATATAGTTGTGAAGAGAACCAACTTAACCTTGCAATTAGCCGACAAATCCTACACTCGTCCATTGGGAATTGCTGAAGACGTGTTGGTGAAAGTCGACAAGTTCTTGTTCCCCGTCGACTTTGTAGTGATGGATATTCCGGAGGATGATGACGTGCCACTACTTCTTGGAAGAACTTTCATGCAAACGGCACGGATGATGATTGATCTTGACGGAGGCTTAATGAAAGTCCGTGTGGACGATGAAGAAGTCAATTTCAACATCCATGAAGCCATGAGGTTCCCTAGTGATAAAGCTGCGTGTCTCAAGATGGATGCAACGGAAGAATTGATAGTTGATACGAGAAACCAGTTGCATGATTTGACGCATCTTGAGAGAGTTTTGACAAACGCACTAAGTATCCTAGGAGAAGAAGATGAGCTAGAGCTTGAAGAGTGTTTGAAGGAGCTCGATTCGTTGAAGGAAATTCCTCCTCATAAAGCCAAAATCGAGGAATTGACGAATGATGCTATAGTAGAAGAAGTGAAACCGGAGATGAAGATATTACCCTCACATTTGAAGTATGTGTTTCTTGACAAAGAGGGTACCAAACCGGTGATCATTAGTAGCTCCCTATCAAAACACGAAGAATCAAGATTGGTCGAAGTTTTGAAGTCCAACAAAGAAGCAATAGGTTGGACACTATCCGACTTAAAAGGGATAAGTCCTTCCTATTGTATGCATAAGATCATGATGGAAGAGGATTATAAGCCGGTGGCACAACCTCAAAGACGGCTAAACCCAAACATGAAAGAAGTAGTCCGGAAAGAAGTAGTGAAGCTACTAGAAGCCGGCATGATATATCCGATCTCGGATAGCACATGGGTTAGTCCGGTTCAAGTTGTCCCTAAGAAGGGAGGTATGACGGTTATCACAAATGAGAAGAATGAGCTCATACCGACGAGAACCGTGACCGGTTGGAGGATGTGTATCGACTACCGGAGGTTGAACAAAGCAACGAGAAAAGACCATTTTCCTCTACCATTTATGGATCAAATGCTAGAGAGGCTGTCAGGACAAGCTTTCTACTGTTTCCTTGACGGGTATTCAGGTTACAATCAGATATTGGTGAATCCAGACGATCATGAGAAGACTGCTTTCACATGTCCTTTTGGGGTATTCGCATATCGACGCATGCCGTTCGGTTTATGTAACGCTCCAGCAACATTTCAAAGATGCATGCAAGCTATTTTTGCCGACTTGATAGAGAAAAGCATTGAAGTGTTCATGGACGACTTCTCGGTTTTCGGGTCATCGTTTGATTTATGCTTGGAAAATCTGGATACGGTACTAAAAAGGTGCAAGGAAACCAACTTGGTGCTCAATTGGGAGAAGTGTCACTTCATGGTAACCGAGGGTATTGTCCTTGGTCACAAGATCTCCTCCAAGGGTATCGAAGTTGATAAAGCTAAGGTCGACGTGATAGGAAAACTTCCACCACCAGTCAATGTCAAAGGAATCCGAAGCTTCCTAGGCCATGCCGGGTTCTATCGGAGATTCATCAAAGACTTCTCAAAAATCGCAAAGCCATTGAGCAACCTGCTCAACAAAGATAAGTCTTTTGATTTTGATATTGACTGTTTAAATGCATTTAATAGTTTGAAGGATAGCTTAACATCCGCACCCATAATCACCGCACCAAACTGGATATACGATTTTGAACTTATGTGCGATGCTAGTGATTATGCGGTAGGAGCGGTGTTAGGTCAACGCAAAAACAAAATTTTTCATGCTATACACTACGCAAGTAAAGTTTTAAATGACGCACAAGTCAATTATGCTACCACTGAAAAAGAATTACTTGCCATAGTGTTTGCATTAGAAAAATTTCGTTCATATCTCATAGGTTCGAAAATTGTTATTTGGACTGACCATGCAGCTATCAAGTACTTGATTACCAAACCCGACTCAAAGCCGAGACTCATCCGTTGGATGTTGCTACTCCAAGAGTTTGATTTGGAGATTAAGGACAAGAAGGGGACTGAGAACCTAGTAGCTGATCACTTGTCCAGATTGGTGAACAAAGAGATAACGAAGAATGAAAGGGACATCCTGGAAGAGTTCCCGGATGAACAGTTGCTTACGGTGCAAGAAAGACCATGGTTCGCGGACATGGCAAACTACAAAGCAACGGGGTTCATTCCGGAGGATTACACTTGGCAAATGAAGAAAAGGTTGTTGAGAGACGCCACTCAATTCATTTGGGATGACCCGTATTTATTCAAGATTGGAGTAGACCACTTAATCAGAAGATGTGTTGCTAGAGAAGAAGCCAAGGACATCATGTGGCATTGTCACAACTCGCCATATGGTGGTCACTACAGTGGAGAAAGAACTGGAGCTAAAGTTCTTCAAGCTGGCTTTTATTGGCCCTCGTTGTTCAAGGATTGTTATGAACATGTGAAAGAATGCGAGAGTTGCCAGAAGACCGGAGGGATTTCAAAGAGGAATGAAATGCCTCTACAAAGTATCCTTGAAGTCGAAGTCTTCGATTGTTGGGGTATTGACTTTGTAGGGCCATTTCCGTCTTCTTTGAACAACGAGTATATTCTGGTGGCTGTTGATTACGTTTCAAAGTGGGTTGAAGCAATAGCATCTCAGAAAGCCGACAGCAAAACGGTGGTCAAGTTTCTGAAAAGGAACATCTTCTCCCGATTTGGAACTCCAAGAGTGCTAATAAGTGATGGAGGTTCACACTTCTGCAATCAGCAGTTAGCAAAAGCACTTGAGCACTATGGAGTAAAGCACAAGGTAGCTTCACCATACCATCCACAGACGAACGGTCAAGCCGAGGTATCCAACCGAGAAATCAAGCGGATACTTGAGAAGACCGTGTCATCTTCAAGGAAGGATTGGGCTATGAAACTGGACGAAGCGTTGTGGGCCTATAGGACCGCATACAAAGCTCCTACGGGTTTCACCCCATTCCAGTTGGTGTATGGGAAAGCGTGCCACTTGCCGGTCGAGTTGGAGCACAAAGCGTTTTGGGCGCTCAAGTTTTTGAACTTTGATCAAGAGCAAGCTGGGGAGAAGAGAAAACTTCAAATGCATGAGTTAGAAGAGATGCGTGACCAAGCCTATCAGTCAAGCAAGCTCTATAAGGAAAAGGTTAAACGGTATCATGACAAGAAGATCATGAAGAGGGAATTCAAGCCTGGTCAGATGGTCCTGCTGTTTAATGCAAGACTGCGATTATTTCCGGGTAAATTGAAATCCAAGTGGTCCGGTCCGTTCATGATAAAGGAAGTGAAACCTTATGGAGCTGTGGAACTTGAGGATCCTATCACCAAGTCGACATGGACAGTGAATGGACAAAGGCTGAAGCCATATTTCGGAGGTGAAGTCGTTCGACACACGACGACGATTTCACTCATCGATTCACATGCGTAAGCGAAACAGGCGTCGATCTAATGACGTTAAACAAGAGCTTGTTGGGAGGCACCCCAATTTTGTAAGTATGTTGTGTTTTTAGTCTTAGTTTACTTCTGTACAAATATTTATGCATGTTGGGATAGTGGTTAGAACTTCAAAATTTATTTTTCTGTTTTCTGTCATGGTCGCTACAGCGACCAACTCATCGCTGTAGCGATGGAATTTACACTTGTCGCTTGTAGCGACGCACTTGTCGCTTGTAGCGACAGTTTTTGCACTTGCGCTTGTAGCGCCACTGATCGCTTGTAGCGATGGGCTTTTTGCCTGTCGCTGTAGCGACGAATCGCGCGCTTGTAGCGAGCGTATCAGAAAACAGTTTTATATTACCCAGGCTTGACCTGTCGCTTCAGCCACCCCCCAACCACTTTTATTTAATATCCTAGCCGTTTCTAGCTTTATTTTCGCATCTGAACATACTGCATTCCATCTGTTTCCATTCTGCTTCATCTCTGCTTTGTCCATCTCTCACATTCTGCACAATCTTGCTAAAAAAATCTCTATACCTGTTTAATCCACATCAACAACTCTTCAGGTATGTTATTCGTTCCTCTCTGTCCCTGTTTAGTAGCTTTTTACTTGCTAATAGTGCCTGCATGTGATTTTAGAAATTTAGGGTTTTAGGGTTTACGAATTTTGAACTTAAATCATGCCCTATTGATTACCCATTGTTATACATAGTTTAAGTTGTTGTAAATGAACGAAAATCACTAGAGAAACTTCCCTTTAATCCTCTTGTACATAGGAATCGTATTTTTGGAAAAACCCTTTTGTAAAATTCAAAATAAATTAGGGTTTTTAAGGATTAAGGAAGTTTAAGTGATTATCTCTCATTTATTTTAGCTTTAATGTTGATTTCGCATGCTATAACCAAGTCAAAATCAAGAAAAACATAAAATTTGAAAAAGGGTCTGGTCGCTAGAACTGCGCTTGTAGCGCAGGAATCTGGGTTTTTCTGGGTTTCGTCGCTACAGCGACCAAGCTGTCGCTTGTAGCGAGCGAACCCAGAATTTGTTTTATTTTGTTTTAATTGAGTTTTGACTTGCACCCTACCTGACTTTTATCTGTTTTGATCAATTGTGTAGGAATGGCACCAAAAAGTACTTCTAAACGTCAAAGGAACGTGGAAAGTTCCTCTTCAAGACCAAGGGTCACTGTGCCACAGCACGATGCAGCTCGTTTCCTCAGCTGGAGGAACCAGGAGCGATACGAGGAATTGAGGACGAGAAGAATCTGGTCCGAGAAGAGGTTTGAAATTTCAGAAGAAGGGGATTATGCAGGCTTGGCAGCCATAATAAAAGAGAGGAAGTGGGGTGTTCTTTGTACGCCACCTCGGAAGATCAACTATGAGATCGTTCGCGAGTTTTATGCGAACGCGATCCCTTCCGATCCGTCAGATGAGTTTACCTTCACCACCTACGTGCGTGGGCGCACCGTTACATTCGACCGCATGTCCATCAACTCATATCTGGGCAAGCCTATGGAGGTGGTTGAAGATGAAGAAGATAACCCCCTTGCACCCACAGCACTTTGTGACTTTGGTGAGCGTCAGAGGAGTGGAGAGTGGGACCACGACACCATAGCACAGGACATCTTCCAAGCGGGGAAGAGTTATGATGTGAGTCGGGCTTCGGGTAAGCCTTTCAGAGCACTCCGTGAGCACATGACTACTGAGGCTCAGGTAATCCTTACCTTGATTTTATATAACATTCGCCCTAAGTCTCACACCTCTTCCACCACTTTAGATGTGACCCCTTTAGTCCATTACATCCTCACTCAACGTCAAGTGGACGTTGCTAGGCTCATTGCTAATGAGATGAGGATTGTTGCTGAAAGTGGACTACTACCCCCGGCCAAACCTAAATGTCCTTTGACTTTTCCCGGGTTAATTATGGGTCTATGTAGGAGAGCTAGAGTTCATATGCCATCACAAGTTGATGAGGAGATTAAAAATCCTATTGATGATAGATACATCAATAGGTATTGCTCTGCACCTGCACCTGTTGCCCCACCATCACCCCCTCGTACCTCAGCTGGACCGTCATCCTCAGCAGGACCTTCACATATGCCACCACCACCACCTCACACTACTAGCCATCCTAGCCATCCGACCATTCCACCTTTGGACTTTTCCGGTTGGGATTATGCTACTGTGAGCTCTATGCTGTTGGCGCAGAATGCGTCAAATCATCGGGCACTTACTACGATTCAGAGCCATCTGCACGACAGTGGCCAGAGCCCGTGGACACCTGCATTCTTCTCGGAGCACATTGCTTGGCCTGGGGACAGGCCATTCTTTCCAGGAGGGGCAGAGGCAGCTGGAGCTGGTGATGATCAGGATGCTGGTGACGATGGTGATGTCGACGCTGATCTGGGTGATGATTCTTCATTTGAGTCTATTGATCGCAGGGTTGCTGACATGATTGACTCTGAGGACGACATGGCCACAGATTCAGATTGATGCTGAGCTGCAGTTCATGATTTGTTTTCTTTCGTTTTATTTATTTTGCTTTGTACTTTAACATTTTGATTTTTGCTATGTACTTTGAGTATTTCTGTTGTACCTTGGATAATATTTTGTTTATGTTTATGTTATTTATATTTTGGGGTATAACATGTTAGTATAGTTAGTATTTAATGATGCTTCAGTATTTTTGTTAAAATTTTTATAAAAATCCATCCCAACAAATTTTGAAAGAAAGATGATTGATTCAAAAGCAATGCTTGAACTGTGAATCATCTGAGTGATAATGATAAGAATGAGTGTTAAAGCGCGCAGCTAAGGTACTCGTTTTCTCGTTTTTCTAGGTATATTCTTTAATGTGAATAAGTTCTTTACACGCACAAGTTAATTTATTCAGTTTTTAAGCAAGCATGTGTTTAGTTTTGAACCAATTTAGAACTAGCCAAAAATGTGAGGAATCCTCAACCTATGTATATATGCAGGAGACCAATACCATGTTTAACTCAGTTAGATTATGTTAAATCTGTTGTTGTTTTAATTTGTATAAGAGCATTGAAATGATCAAGGCAATTGTTTGAAATTGAGAGAAATACTTGACCAAATGAACCTACCCTGTGAGATGTGTGAGTATCTGTTAACCCAGCTGAGCCTAATGAAATCAGAATTGTTAACTGTGGACTGTCAATTTAATAAGCTCATCTGCTTATTTAAATTGCCGGAGTTTGTAAAAAAAAAAAATTCAGTCACAGTTAACTCTCTTTTGAATTCTGATAATCGTTTTCTTTTGAACCCTTATCCGTCGTTTTTATTGATCTTTGCCATAATAACAAAGGAACATTCGATTAGGGTATCATTGGAATAAGTTGGGGAGAAAGGAAGGTTTTATTTAAGTCAATGTATGGTGAATATAATTTTTGATCTTGACAATCTTGAAAAGAAATGAAAAAAAGAAAGAAAAGCAAACCAAGAAAAAGAAAAGAGAAAAATGAAAAGGTTTGCAAGATTTCAAAAAAATAAGAAAAGTTGTCAAGAATCAATCAAGAATAGAAAAGAATGAAATTCACCAAGTGTTGTATTGGAGAAAGAAGGAAGTTGTAATTAGTTTGAATGTTTCCTTTTGCTTGGCCATTTGAATTCAAATATCCCACATATGACAATTCTTTTGTAGCCTAGCCCAATTACAACCCTTAAAGTCCTTTTGATCAATGTCTTTTATGCTTGTGGAAATGATAATTAGATAGACACATAATTTGATTGTATGTTATCATGTTTATTGGATGAGTGTTCATAACCCTCACAAATGATTTCAATTATTCATATACTTTATATAGAAGTGTGTTAGGTTTGGTTCAAAGTTAAACATGTTGCTTGTTTAGGATTGTATGATTTAATTCCTTGTGTTTAGAACTAGTTCACATTTGTAGAATGTATTTTGTTTAATGAGAAACTGGACTTAAGCATGCGCAATCACATTTGAATCACTCTTTGGATGTTTAACTCTTAGCACTTTTGAATCCTTTGCTAAATTGCTCAATACTGTGGTTTTCAAAGCTATGAAAAATTTCCTTTTGTTCTTTGGTTTGAGGACAAACCAAAATGTAAGTTGGGGAGAGTTTGATAAGTGCTTAAATGTTGTTATATTTTGGTACAAATTTAGGCACTTATGTTTACTTGTTGTACAAGTTACCTTAGGATTAGAGCATAAATGTGTTAGAAATGCAATGAATGAGATCCTAAGCCTTACCCCACTTGATTATGCAGGAAATACATGATTGAACCTGATTGATGCAAAAGATTGAAGCTTTTCTGGATGCCATCGCTACAAGCGCAGAAGTCATCGCTAGTAGCGAGGATAGGCAGGGATTTCCAGACATCCATCGCTTGAAGCGCAGAACCCATCGCTAGAAGCGAGCTTAGGCAGGGATTATCAGGAGTTCATCGCTTGTAGCGATGAACTGGACGCTTGAAGCGAGCCTAGGCAGGGAATTTCAAAGGCTGGTCGCTAGTAGCGACAGACCTGGTCGCTATAGCGACCAATGGGGCGGTTTAATGCTGATGGTGACGTGGAGCTCTTGGATTGGCCAACTGAAGTCCTCGCTACAAGCGACAGACTGGTCGCTTGTAGCGAGCGAAGATTTTCTCAGCATATAAATAGATTTTTAAGCTCATTTCTTGATATATAGCTTTTTATCAGAATATTTATTTTTCCAGAGCTTAGAAAACATTTAATCTTTGAAAGAGAATAGGCTTAGAAGGAGGAAAACTTCATTTAGCAACTAGATTTGGATTGAAGAAGATCATTAGAAGCTTTGAGACATCAAGCTTTCACAAATCTTCATCTTTCTTTCCTATTTTGCAAGAGTTGTCATGAAAATGATCAACCAATCTCCTTTGTTGGGATTGATAGGTAATCAATCACTTATGTTGTAAACTTTTGATTATTCAATATATGATTCTAGCAATTTTTATATACCATTGAATTTCTTCTTGCTTTTCAATCTTATGTATGATTTAAATGTTGTTGAAAAAGACTTTTGAATCTAGGTTTAGAATGATTTTCTATCAAGATAAGAAATTCTAGAAATGGGATTTGGTTTTGATAATTACATTATAGTATTGGATCATAATGCTTTTGGATCGTTTAATAGATTGAGAAATCATCGATTAAACGATACAATCGATATCTTGACGTCATTTGGGAAATCAATGATGTTATTGAGCAATACGTAATAATGCAAGATATAAGAAAACGCTAGAATTCGTATTTGTGATCAATCGGATATAACCAATGTTTGATTGATGAAAGTCAATCCTAAACACCTTCTATGTCCTATTACTCTACCATTTATTTATTATGTTTTAAAAGCATGAGTAGTGTAGTAAAACAAACAAGTAAACCCTAACTTAAAACGATAATCGAAGTTGAACGGAATATGATATCGCCTTAATCCCTGTGGAACGATATAAAAACTGATACTTGCTTTCGCAGTACTAACATATACTGATATTTGTTAAGTGTGCAAAATCATAGAATATATCCATCAAAGTGTGATTTTGCACCCCATCCTTTTTTTTTAGCGATTTTGCACCCTATCATTTACCCCCTTTCTAATTTTGTAGCCCCTCATGTGTTTTTTTGCTGATGTGTTGAATTTTGCTGACATGTCTTCATTAATTGTTTGCCATGTGTGTAATTTGTATTTTTATTTGAAATAATTGAAATCAAAATCAAAGTTTAAAAAAACTAAGGGGCAATTTTGTCCAACATAGTCAGCACCACCACCACTATCCCACCCACCACCGTCACTCGTCATCCTCAGCCTCAAATCTCACTACCACCACCGTCGTCACCATCCCGACCCTCAAATCTCACCAGCGACGTCGTTGTCCTCATCTTAAATCTCCCCACCATCGTCCTCTCCACCCTCCTCCCACCACTTGTATCACCATGGCCCTCCTCCTCGGTCGTCGTTCTCTTCTCCGACGACATCATTTTACCCATCTCGCCGTCGGAATTGCTCAGATTCGACCTTTCTCACCACCACCACCTTGCGATACTCATCCTCGTTCAGATCCGTCCATCCTCACCACACTCAACGCCGCTCAGATCCATGCACCACCTCATTTTCACAGCTCCAAAAACCACCATGTCGGCGTTATGCCTCGCCGTATGTGAGCTTGTCGGTGGTCAACGCCACCAAGCCATATCCGCCGCTTCAGCTTTGTTACAAATGGAAGCAACTACTTAAACACACGAGCATCTCCCACTTACAGACAAGGGTGATGGTGGAGAAAATTCGGAGAGGATCTTAAGGGTGATGGTTAAGATCTCACGGGCTGTGGGTTCAGGAGGAGGGGTGATAGATGCGCAGTACATGAAAACTTTGGGTGGTGGATCCGACGGTGAGGAGATCAGGCGTGTGGTGGAGAAATATGAAGGTGTGTTGGGATTATTCAATTTTGATTTTTTAAAAATACAAATTACACACATGGAAAGCATTTAATGAAGACATGTCAGCAAAATTCAACACATTAGCAAAAAAACACATGAGGGGCTACAAAATCAGAAAGGGGGTAAATGATAGGGTGCAAAATCGCTCAAAAAAGGATGGGGTGCAAAATCGCACAATTGACAACAGATAGGGGGCAAAAGTGCAATTAAGCCTCAAAGTATTGAACATGTATTAAAGCATCAGAAGCACAAGAGAAGTTTAAAAGACTATGGTAGAAGATCTAAAGAAATGTCAACCAGAAGTCAACATATTGGATCAGAAGAAAATGACGCCTCTCAGAAGCTGAAAATTAGCCTCATCAGACTTTGTGGAGATCATCAAACTCATAAGACCTAGCCAGACACAGAAGACCCCATCAGACTTGGAAGACCTTCAGACTTCAAAAGAACTTGAGAGACCCAGACTCCATGTCAGATTTGTCGTCTTCCATAGTTGTCCAAATCAAAGGATCTGAGTATAATTTTGTCTTCTTCTGACCACATGTAGAAACAGCCAAAGAACTTTAGGGCAATAAGAATGAACGGATACTTCCAGTTTCAGCAAAAGATTTTCGAATGACTATCCTACGGAATTATCTATATTAGACAATGGCTAAACGTCCTTGATTTGAAGCTTCTCAATGACTCTTAATGCGCTGTCACTCTTCTCCAACGTCTCTCAAATCCATGCCTATACAAGAAGCTGAAGACCTGAAGAAGATTAACAAGACTGGTATTTTTACTGTGCCATTACTCTACCAAATCAAATAGCGCAAAACACTTAGGATTTTCGTTTAAACTTTTGTATCTTAGAAATCCTAAAAGTCTTAAGAGTCTGTTCAAGATTGTTCAGTTTACACCAACAATTGTTTATCCAGTGTAAGAACAAACTTGTTTATATTTTCTGTAAACAAACATAAGTCTCTTGCCTGCAAAGCTTGAGCACTAGAAGTCTCTTTCACTTGTGATTGAGCTATAGAAGTCTCTTGGGGTTGCCCTTGAGCATTGGAAGTCTCTTGCATGTGTGCTTGAGGAATAGAAGTCTCTTGGAGTTGTACTTGAGCAGTGGAAGTCTCTTGGTAGTGACCTTGAACATTAGAAGTTTCTTGCAAGTGTGCTTGAGTAAGTGGAAGTCTCTTGGAAGAGTCATTGAGCAATTGTAATCAGTAGTGATTATAGTGAAATCCCTTGGAAGTGCAAGGGGACCGGACTACTCTTGTGTTGTAGGAGGAACCAGTATAAATTGCTCGCGTCTGCTCTTTCTCTCTCTATTTTTCATCTTTGTGTTCTGTTATTCCGCTGCACTCAGACTCTGTGTCAGAATCTGACTAGTTTTAAACACTTAGAAAAAGAAACCAGAAAAAGCCAACACAATTCAACCCTGTCGCGTCGAATTTCGGATATCAAGCTATTGACTAGCATTGAATCACTAAATTTAAATCACGACTGAACTTTTAATTTTTCGGGGAAAAAGGAAAAAAGTCCGAAATTACCTTGAAAAAGAGATTTTAGGTTCGAAAGTCGATTATGCGAGGGGAAGGTATTAGCACCCCTCACATCCGTTGTACTCAACGGGAACCTCTTAGTTGGCTTAGGCTTAAAATGTTTTTTTGACGTTTTGCTTGCACGCTTAATTATATATATATATGTAAATGAACAAGTAAATAAAATGTGAGGTGAAGAAAGAGATAAAAACAAACGAAATAGAAAAAAGAGAAAAAAGATTTTTAAATAACGGGCTTGACAAGACGTCGATCTTGCTCCTACGTATCTCCCGGTAGTCGGAGAATTCAAAGCTTACGTAGTTCTTGAAAAAAGAATTGTTTGAAAACGCACAAAGGCGTAAAAAGCTTAAAAAGGTGAAAGACAGACGCTAAGGCGATAAACTCGCGCAAAGCGTAAATATTTAAGGAAAAAGACAGACGCACAGAGGCGTAAAATGTTTGAAAATAAAGACGAACGCACGGAGGCGTACAATGTTGAAAAATAAAATAAACGCGCGGAGGCGTTAAATTCACGCGTAAATGTTTAAGGAAAAAAAGACAGACGCACAGGGGCGTAGAATGTTTGAAAATAAAGACAAACGCACGGAGGCGTACAAAAGCTTGAAAATAAAATAAACGCACGGAGGCGTTAAATTCACGCAAGGCGTAAATGTTTTAAAATTAACGCGCAAAGGCGCGAAAGGTTTGGATTGACCACAAGGGCCAAGATTGGTGAGTTGGATTCACTTTGAAAATAGAATGACGATTGTCCGAGCAACGAGACATACGTCAAGTGTTCGTACAACCGAGGAAAGGAGAGACATACGTCAAACCACCCTTTTTCATTCAAGTTTTGTTCGAATTTTAAAAACATATTTTTTGGGGAAGCTAGAAAAGAATGACGATCGTTTAAGCAACGAGACATACGTCAAGTGTTTATTCGATCGAGGAAAGGAGAGACATACGTCAAACCACCCTTTTTCATTCAAGTTTCGCTTGAATTTTTATGAAAATGTAAACTAAGAAAAACGCTCGTTTTTTAGAATAAAAGAGAAAATAAATTGTCCAAATTAGTTGTTGCAACCAAAATGAACAAGTTTGTTACTTAATAAAAAAAGAAAATGTTTTTGGTTGTTTTGGATTTTTTATTTGGAGTAAAAAAAAGAAAAAATAAACGCGGTGAAATAAACTAAACGCGAGGAATTAATAAAACGATCGTTGGATTTAAATAAAGAAAGATTTTTACTTATCATGGATTGAACTATATAATAATAAAAAAACAATGCATTTATATATATATATATATGTTCCTAAATGTACATATGAATGACATGAAGAAAATATATAAAATAAAATGAACAAAAAGAAATAAAAATAAAAAATGAATGCATGAGATAAATGATAGGTAAATAAATAAATGAGATGTAAAAAACAATAAAACAATAAAAAGAAATAAATAACAAAAAAGAAAAAAATTAAATTTGCAAAGAAAATAAAAGAAATAAAAATTTGGGAGGTGTAAAAACTAAAACTAGGGGTGTTAGAAGTAAAACTAAACTCAGATTTTAAAGAAAAGGCCCAAAAGGCATTGGGCTTTCGTAAATTAATCTGGGCCGTCTGATTAATCAGACGGCCCTGATCAAACACAGGGGAAAAAAAACAGGGCCATATGATTTAAGATCAGAGGCCCAGGAGAGCGTGGGTGTACGCTAACGCGTACACCCTGCCTCACCGAAACGGGGAGGGGTATATATACCCTTTCCCCTTCATTTTCTTTCATTCTACTCATCTCCTTCTCTCTCTTACCCGCCCTCTCTCTCTCTAGCTCTCCCCTCTCTCTATTTTCTGCTCCCCCTTTGGCCGCCGGTGAGGGTTCCGGCGTGGTGGCCGCCGGCCTACGCGGCGGCGCCACCGCGCCGGAAAGTAAAAAACCTCCTTTTTTCAAAACAAACCCATTTTTCCCATATCCTTTTCCGTCCCTAACCCAAATCCGGCCTTGGATTTTCGAAAATCCTCACCAAAAAGCGTAGATCTAAGTTTAAAACTACCAAAAAAATTCACCTTCTTTTCTCTTTTGTGGTTCGGCTCTATGCTTTCCTTGTTGTGACCGTGTATTTGCGTGCGTGAGTGTGTGGTACTGTGTTTGGCCGTGAGTGTGTGGGTTGTGGTGGTGTTTGGCCGTGAGTGTGTGGTTTTCGTGTGTTACTGTGCTGGGTTGTTGTGGGTCGCGTGAATGTGTTTTGTTGTGGTGTTGTATGTGCGAAAATGGTACTGTAAAAAGGGGGGAGGGAAAACGTGTGTGAGTTTATGTTGGTGTAGGTGTGATTGTGCTGGAAAAATGTTTGTTGAGTTGCTGGAAAAGTTTTTGTTCTTAAAAATTCTTCTTAAAATTTTTCTCCTCCTGTTTCTGTTGATACTAAATCTGTTTTATAGAGGAGCATTAAGCTGCTTGTCAGCTTAATGACTCATTTGAATGCAAGTTGATCTGGTTTTTTGGGATAAGATTTTGAGCAAGCATTTAATGAGAAAGTGATCTGCTGGATTTTTTGCAGATGATTTTGTGAGGATCTGGGATTTGTGATGATGATTTGGATAGAATTGAGAATTTGTGATGATGAAAAAATGCAGGTTTTGGGCGTGTACAGTGCTATGGCTGTGTTGACCATGACTGGATTTTTTTTTGGACTGGATTTGGACTTTTTTGGACAAAAATTGCAAAAAAAGAAAAAATAATAATAATAAAAATAATAAAAATGATAATAATAAAAATTAAAATAAAAATTAATGATAATAATAAAACTGAAATTAAAAGTAAAAATAAAAAGGGATAAAAAATAAAATTAATAAACAAAACAAAAATTGACATGAGGTATTTTAAAATACCTCCCTGCCGAAATTTCGTCTGAAACGACGAAAATTCTCGGCCTTAAAAAAAATGCGTAAAACGAGACAATAAATAAAACGAGACGAAAATGGGTCAAAAAATGGGGTATGACAGATGCCCCTATTTAAGTTTCTTCGCTACGGAGATTAAAAGCGAAATTTTGATTCGACGGGTCGAAGAAACTTAAATACAGAGTACACCATTTTTTGACCAGTTTTGGACAGTAAAACAAAATGGATGCGATGCCATGTATGCAAATGTTATGAATGCATGCGATGCACGTATAAATGCAAGGTGACAAAGATAAACTGATTGGGGGACAAACAGAGACAAAAGGGGTACCCGAGTTCGTTAAAGAAAACGGAATCCAACTCTATTGGGGATAATGTTCCACTGGGGAAAAAGAGGTTAGCCGTTTGGATTATTGCCGAACTGCTCACTGGGGAGAGTGGGCAATTAACCGCGGGAACCAAAAGGGGTAAAATGTCAGCTGTTCGGATTGTTGCCGAACTGCCACTGACGACAAGGATTGAATGTAAAGGTCAGCTGTTCAGGTTGTTGCTGAACTGCCACTGACGACAAGGATTGAATGTAAAGGTCAGCTGTTCAGGTTGTTGCTGAACTGCCACTGACGGCAAGAAATAAGATGTCAACTGTTCGGGTTGTATTCCGAACTGCCATTGATGACAAGAAAGTAAATGTCGCGTCAACTGTCCGGGTTGGTTACCGAACCGTTCATTGACGATAAAACAGGAAAGTCAACTGTTCGGGTTGGTTACCGAACTGTACATTGACAACATGAAATAAAAGAAATGTCAACTGTCCGGATTGGTTACCGAACCGTTCATTGACGATAAAACAGGAAAGTCAACTGTTCGGGTTGGTTACCGAACTGTACATTGACAACATGAAATAAAAGAAATGTCAACTGTCCGGATTGGTTACCGAACCGTTCATTGACGACAAGAAATAAAAGACATGTCAACTGTCCGGATTGGCTACCGAACCTTACATTGACGACAGGAAATAAAAACATGTCAACTGTCCGGATTGGCTACCGAACCTTACATTGACGACAGGAAATAAAAGACATGTCAACTGTCCGGATTGGCTACCGAACCTTACATTGACGACAAGAAATAAAAACATGTCAACTGTCCGGATTGGCTACCGAACCTTACATTGACGACAGGAAATAAAAGACATGTCAACTGTCCGGATTGGCTACCGAACCTTACATTGACGACAGGAAATAAAAACATGTCAACTGTCCGGATTGGCTACCGAACCTTACATTGACGACAGGAAATAAAAGACATGTCAACTGTCCGGATTGGCTACCGAACCTTACATTGACGACAAGAAATAAAAACATGTCAACTGTCCGGATTGGCTACCGAACCTTACATTGACGACAGGAAATAAAAACATGTCAACTGTCCGGATTGGCTACCGAACCTTACATTGACGACAGGAAATAAAAACATGTCAACTGTCCGGATTGGCTACCGAACCTTACATTGACGACAGGAAATAAAAACATGTCAACTGTCCGGATTGGCTACCGAACCTTACATTGACGACAGGAAATAAAAACATGTCAACTGTCCGGATTGGCTACCGAACCTTACATTGACGACAGGAAATAAAAACATGTCAACTGTCCGGATTGGCTACCGAACCTTACATTGACGACAGGAAATAAAAACATGTCAACTGTCCGGATTGGCTACCGAACCTTACATTGACGACAGGAAATAAAAACATGTCAACTGTCCGGATTGGCTACCGAACCTTACATTGACGACAGTGAGGATGCGGCTGACAAGCCGTTCCTTACAGAATTGCCCCTTCAATTGGGGAGAAAGGATGCACAAGCTGTCCATTAAAGAACTTGCCACTTGGCACAACACTGGGGAATATGCACAAGCTGTTCGTTTGAACTGCCACTTGGCATAAAGACATGATAAAAAAGATGCGCAAGCTGTTCGTTTGAACTGCCACTTGGCGTAAAAGGGTGACATCACTTGACCAAACGGACTGGGGATGACACTTGGGGAACATTTACTGGTGACTATGATGGGATGCCGAGCAAAGTCGGGCTTTGGTTATGATTTGGTATTTGTGAATGATGACTCACTGGGGAATGCCAATAAAATTGGGCTTTAATTTGTAACATCATTGGAGAATGACATTGGAGAAAAATGCAGATTGTTTATGATAAATTGGTAAGAAAACGTGGTGGTTAAAACAACCATGTACAGATGATATTGTGGTATGTTGTATGCATGAATGAGTATATGCATGAATGTATGTTTGTATGATTTGTATGATTGTACAAATGTACAAATGCATGAATGCATGAATGTATGATTGTATAACTCCCACTGGGGATGTGTGAAAGATTGACTTGCACTGGGGGATACCCTAAATGTTTTGATTTAATGCATGACCGACAACTTGGTGAAACAAGATTTAGACCGGTAAAATGAGAAGTGGACCGACGTCGCATGGCAAACACTCGGTAATCTTTGATGGGGATGATGTCGCAGGGAACATCTCCAAAATGTTGACGGGGTAAAGCCGCAACCGTTGACGAGGAACACATACCTCATGGGGAAATCGTTACCTCACTGGGGGAATCGTGTTAATCCGCTTGGGAGAAGAACTGGCGATTCCGCCGGGAATGCTTATGTTTTGTTTGGATGCCGAGCGAGGTCGGGCTTTGATTTGGGGTGCCGAGCGAGGTCGGGCTTTTTGTATTTGTGCCAATGATGATTGGGCTTTAGGGGTTGAGACTCCACTGGAGGGATGCAAATAAAAAATTGGGCTTTATTTGTGGTTTCGCTGGGGATATAAGGATCATTTTGGAAGCATGATCGATATCCAGCCTTAGATGCCAACGGTGGTTGGGCTTTTGTGAGTAGGTGCCAATGACAATTGGGCTTTTGACTGTTTTTGACAAAGGTTGACTTTCTGGGGAGTTTGTTAATCCACCGGGAATTGTGCTAATCCACTGGGGATTATGAATGCCGAGCGAGGTCGGGCTTTGATTCACTGGGGATATTCCCTTTGATTCACGGGGGAGCTCCGCCGGGGAAATCTGTTTAGCAATTGACCATATTTGGTCTGTGAAGCTTATCCGCTCTCGGGATAGCTGCTGGCGCGCATTTCAATTATTCGCAAGTCCCAAGAGAATGTGTTTATTATTCATGCTTTCTAAAAAGATTTAAATTTTTCTTTTGAAAAAGAGTTTCGTTCCAAGTACTATTATCAACAATAGAAGAAATGACTAAGCAAAATAAATGGGAATTCCCAACAAAGTGTAAAAACTTCACTAGGAAGAAATTTTATTAATGGGGTGGTGGCCCGCCAACGGCGTGGTTCCACGGACCTTACAAAGTTGAAAAAATGGTAAATATACAGGGAAGGTTCGTTGAACAATAACCGCTATTCTCCCTAACAATTTTGAATTCACTGTTTGGATGCTTCAGATTCCGAGTCCTTTGACAATTGATTTGCCCCAAGTAAACTGTAGTTAATCCGATGTAGTTATCTTGTCTTTTGATCCTTAACTTTTGCATAGGTGGCCCTTTCGGGGTTTCGACCTATCAGGATGATTATTTCTGTTTTGTGTCTCTAATTTTTGCCTGGACCGCCCTTTCGGGTTTTCAGTCCACCGAGACGCTCATTTTTGCCTAAGCCGCCCTTTCAGGTTTTCGACTTACCGAGCTGTTCTTTTGTTTTTAGACAAAATATTTCTTGACTACATCGGAATTCACAGGACGCGGCAAATCTTCGCCGTCCATTGTCGTGAGAATCAAAGCTCCTCCAGAGAAAACTCTCTTGACTACATACGGACCTTCGTAGTTTGGCGTCCATTTGCCCCTGGAATCGGGTTGAAAAGATAGGATCCTTTTAAGCACGAGGTCTCCTTCTTGGATTTCACGAGGACGAACCTTCTTGTCAAAAGCTTGTTTCATCCTCTGTTGATACAGTTGTCCATGACACAAGGCGGTCATGCGTTTCTCCTCAATTAAGTTCAACTGATCGTATCTGTTTTGACACCATTCAGCCTCTGACAACTTAGCTTCCATCAAGATTCTCAATGACGGGATTTCGACTTCTACGGGGAGCACTGCTTCCATGCCGTATACTAAAGAGAAAGGGGTTGCCCCTGTCGATGTGCGTACTGAAGTACGATACCCGTGCAAGGCATACGGCAACATCTCGTGCCAATCCTTGTAGGTGACCACCATCTTTTGCACTATTTTCTTGATGTTTTTGTTTGCAGCTTCAACTGCGCCATTCATTTGAGGCCTATAAGGAGAGGAGTTATGATGCTCGATCTTGAACTCTTGACATAGCTCCTTCATCATTTTGTTGTTCAGATTGGTCCCATTGTCGGTGATAATCCTGCTGGGAATACCATATCGACAGATGATATGATTCTTAATAAATCGGACCACCACTTGTTTGGTGACGTTGGCATATGACGCAGCTTCGACCCATTTGGTGAAGTAGTCAATTGCAACTAAGATGAAGCGATGTCCATTAGAAGCTTTAGGTTCAATCCTACCAATCATATCAATACCCCACATGGAGAAAGGCCAAGGGGAAGAGAGGACATTCAGAGCTGTTGGTGGCATATGGATCTTGTCCGCATAAATTTGACATTTATGGCATTTTCTGGCATGCTTGTAGCAATCACTCTCCAAGGTCATCCAGTAATATCCGGCCCTTAAGATTTTCCTAGCCATTGTGTGCCCACTGGAATGAGTCCCGAAGGAACCTTCATGTATCTCATGCATTATACGATCGGCTTCTTGCTCATCAACGCATCTGAGTAGCACCATATCAAAATTCCTCTTGTATAAAACTTCTCCATTTAGAAAGAAGCTGCCGACTAATCTTCGCAAAGTTTTCTTATCCTTGTTGGATGCCCCATGCGGGTACTCTTGCTTTTGGAGGAAACTTTTGATGTCATGAAACCATGGCTGGTTATCTATGACTGCTTCGGCTGCAAACACATGTGCAGGCCTTTCTAGATGCTCAACCTTGATTGTTGGAATCTCACTCCGGCGACTGATCTCATACATGGAAGACAAAGTTGCCAAAGCATCCGCCATTTGATTCTCATCTCGAGGAATATGATGCAGCTTAACTTTGTTGAAAAAAGTTAGCAAACGTCTTGCATAATCTTTGTAAGGAATCAAGCCGGTGTGGCGAGTTTCCCAATCTCCATTGATTTGATTGATCACAAGAGCTGAGTCTCCATAAATGTCGAGGTTCTTGATCCTTAGATCAATGGCTTCCTCAATTCCCAAAATACAAGCTTCATACTCCGCCATATTGTTTGTACAGTCGAATGAAAGTCTTGCGGCAAAAGGGAGATGTTTGCCCTCGGGGGTGATGATAACTGCCCCAATTCCATTGCCATAGACATTGACAGCTCCATCAAAGATTAACTTCCATCTAGATTCGGGATCTGGACCTTCGCCGAATAGTGGCTCGTCATAATCCTTCATCTTTAGATACATGATTTCTTCATCGGGGAAGTCAAACTTGATTGGTTGATAATCCTCGATTGGTTGATGAGCCAAATGATCGGCAAGGATGCTGGCTTTGATAGCTTTTTGAGTGTGGTATTCGATGTCGTATTCTGATAACAACATCTGCCAACGGGCGATCCTTCCGGTTAAGGCGGGTTTTTCAAAGATGTACTTGATTGGATCCATTTTGGATATCAACCAAGTAGTATGGTTAAGCATGTAGTGGCGAAGACGCCTAGCAGCCCAAGCTAAGGCACAACAAGTCTTCTCGAGTAGAGAGTATCGGGACTCGCAGTCCGTAAACTTCTTGCTTAGGTAGTAGACAGCGTGCTCTTTTCTACCGGTCTCGTCTTGTTGTCCGAGTACACAACCCATGGAGTCCTCCAATACGGTTAAGTACATGATTAAAGGTCTCCCTTCGACTGGAGGGATAAGTATTGGAGGTTCTAGCAGGTACTCCTTGATGCTGTCGAAGGCTTTCTGGCAATCTTCTGTCCATACTACTTCTTGATTTTTACGAAGTAATTTGAAAATGGGTCCACAAGTGGCTGTCATGTGGGATATGAATCTAGAGATGTAATTTAAACGTCCTAGAAATCCCCTTACTTGCTTCTCAGTTTGAGGAGCAGGCATTTCTCTGATGGCCTTGACCTTGTCGGGATCTACCTCGATACCCTTTTGACTGACAATGAAACCTAGGAGTTTTCCAGATCTCACGCCGAATGTACATTTGTTGGGGTTCAGGAGAAGCCGATATTTTCTTAGACGTTGAAACATCTTTAGCAAATATTCAACATGTTCCTCTTCATTTCCTGATTTGACAATCATGTCGTCGACATATACTTCAATTTCTTTGTGTATCATGTCATGGAAGAGAGTGGTCATGCCCCTTTGATAGGTAGCACCCGCATTTGTTAAGCCAAAAGGCATCACTTGATAACAAAAGGTGCCCCATGGTGTAATGAAAGACGTTTTTTCTCTATCTTCAACAGCCATTTTAATTTGATTGTATCCAGAGAAACCATCCATGAAGGAGAATACCTTGGACTTGGCAGTATTGTCGACCAATATGTCAATGTGGGGTAAAGGGAAGTCGTCTTTTGGACTAGCTTTGTTTAAATCTCGGTAGTCGACGCACATCCGAACTTTACCGTCCTTCTTGGGAACAGGCACTATGTTGGCCAACCACTGAGGGTATTCTGATGTAACAAGAAATCCAGCGTTAATTTGTTTTTGCACTTCCTCTTTAATCTTGAGGGCCATGTCAGGACGAGTTCTTCTCAACTTCTGCTTGACTGGCGGACATTCAGGCTTTAAAGGTAGATGATGCTCCACAATCTCAGGATCCAATCCTGGCATATCTTGGTATGACCATGCAAAGATATCCACATATTCTTCGAGAAGCTTGATGATTCCTTCTTTGACGGATGCATCCAACAATGCCCCAATCTTGATTTCTTTCTTGTCCTCTTCGGAACCCAAGTTGATAACCTCTATTGCTTCCTCATGAGGCTGAATAGTCTTCCTCTCTTGTTCTAATAGACGCTTGATTTCGTCCGGAATTTCTTCATCCTCTTCCTCTTCCGCTTCGTAAACAGGGAATTCAAAGTTGGGAGAGAGCCTAGGGTTAAGGTGTTCAACGGGTTTATGGACGTTTAGTCTGCAAATGATGGATGATTGATTTTAGTGAAATGAAAGAAAATGCAGACTTTTTGAAATTTAAAAAGAAGAAAATATACTTATGATTGATTTTTTTTTTTTTTTTTTTTGGTTTTTTGTGTTACCATTTTTTCGGAAAACGACAATAAGACAACAAAGAGAATAATAGAAAGGTCGTGATAAAAACGACAAATTTCATTTATGATAATAGTACTTTAAACAAGCCCTACATGAGTCCCTCTTCGCTTTGGGCAAGACGAAGGGATCTTTTTTTGAAAGCGATAAATAAATAAACACATTACTTTGACAATTGAATAACAGAAGGAACGTCGACAGCGTCCCAATTGCGACAAACTCCTCCGGGCGTCACATGGACATGTACCGCTTCTTCCGGCCCATCTTCAGTGATGGCGTTGGTTTCTAAGCTGGCGCTGCGGAAAATGTCCTTGAGCGATTCAATGCTAGCACTTGGTTCGGCAACTTTTGTGGTTGAAGTGAAACCCAACCCCTCTCTATGCCTATGCTCCGGAAGGCTTATCGTCCTTCCCCACCCCGGGAGTAAATCATCTCGCACTGTCCTTTGTGAACTCTCGTAAGACATCATGGATGCTCCCTTCTTTATAGCACTCCCCTCATCCAAGGAAAGACCTTGGAATGATGTCCCATCAACGGTATCAGCACCGATGAACGAGAAAGCCGACAAATGGCTGACTAACAGAGCTTCCTCCCCTCTCACAGTGACTAGCTTTCCATTCTTCACAAACTTCAGCTTTTGGTGAAGTGTGGACGTTACTGCTCCGGCTTCATGGATCCATGGACGTCCTAACAAACAGCTGTATGCTGCTTGTATGTCCATTACTTGGAAGGTGATTTGAAATGTGTGCGGCCCGACTGTGATGGGCAAATCTACCTCTCCAATTACTGACTTTCTTGAGCCATCGAAAGCTTTGACAACCACCCCACTTGGCCTCATGGGGGTCCCCTGGTAAGAAAGCTGATCAAGGGTTGTCTTGGCCATTACGTTCAATGAAGAACCGGTATCTACAAGTACGTTTGCTAAAGCATCCGACTTGCAGTTTACCGAGATGTGTAATGCCAAATTATGGTGCCTTCCTTGCTCCGGGAGTTCCTCATCACTGAAACTTAAGTTGTTACATACAGTGATGTTTCCGACAATGCCCCCGAATTGGCCAAGGGTTATATCGTGCTCCACGAAGGCTTGGTTCAAAACCTTCATCAATGATTCTCTATGTGCTTCGGAGTTTAACAGTAAGGACAGCATAGAGATTTTCGAAGGTGTTTGCAACAACTGGTCCACAACCTTATATTCGCTTTTCTTGATTAGTTTCAAAACCTCATCAAGATCCGAATCGGTATTTGCCCCACTGGATTGACCTACATCTTTGTTTGTGCAGGGGTCTTGGGTTTGCCTTGGCTCAAATACCGGGGTATTAACCTTTTCTTGGACTACTGCGGGAAGAATCCGTCCACTCCTTAGCACCTTGCTACTGTCCGTGATATTACCGACAGGGGCTAAGGGAGGAATTGGTACCTCTTGACCTTCATTCACCATGGTCGCAAGGTATTTATAAGGAACTGCCTTGTTGGAAGTGTATGGGGCAGGCCCTGGTAAGCATATTATGAGAGGAGTAGCGGCAGGCTTCTGGCTGCTGGGGGCTAACTCCAAATAATCCGGGATATTAAATTCCGGGATTATAACACATATGCTTTTGTCCCTTTTTGTGACAACAAGCTCCTTTTTGTCCAACAGTCCTTGTATGTCATTTTGGATTTTCATACATCCTTGAGGACTCACTGAGCATCCTTCACACCTAGCATGATCGTGCTCGAACATAGCTGCCCTACACATCTTGATGTGCAGTGGAACTAAAGGCGTCTTGATGTCTTGGGCCTTCAAAATAGGACTGGCTCCTTGACATTCTTGAACCATGTTGATAGAGGAGACATGGCTTGGCAGCGGGTTGGTTTGGACGTTTGGGTTTGAGTCCTTGAAGGTCAACACCTTAGTATGTACTAGCTTCTGGACCTCATTTTTTAGAGCGAGGCAACGTTCAACGTCATGTCCCGATGCCCCTTGGTGGTATGCACAAGTAAGGTCGGAGCGATACCATGGGGGTAACACGTTTGGTACGGGAGGTGGTGCCTTTGTTTGCACGAGGTTCCTCGCAAGTAAAGCCGGGAGCAAGTCCGCGTACTTCATTGGTATCGGATCGAATACCGCCCTTGGGCGATTCTGAGGATTAAAGGGTAGTTGAGGTGCTTGAGGTCGGAATTGCTGCTGACCTTGCGGGCGTTGTTGTGGATAATATGGTTGTGGATTTTGTGGAGGTTGTTGTTGTTGTTGATATGCTGGTTGATAAGGAGGGGGAGGCCTTTGTGGGACCTGGATTTGGTAGCTTGGAGGTGTTGAGATGGTAGGTGAAATAGCAGAGATATGAGGATATGTTGAGTACCCTTGATGAGGTCCTCCATGGCCAATCATGCCGATATCTTGCTCTTTCTTCCTCGGGTAGCCACCCCCGAATCTCTTAGTGCTGCTTGATGGAGCACTTTCTTTCACCAAGCGTCCCTCTCGGACCGCATCCTCCAAACGTACGCCCATGCTTACCATCTCGGTGAAGTCACTTGGCGCACTCGCAACCATTCGTTCATAATAAAAGGAGCCAAGAGTATTCAAAAATATCTTGGTCATTTCCTTCTCTTCAAGAGGCGGGCTGATCTGAGCCGCTATCTCCCTCCATCTTTGTGCGTACTCCTTAAAGGTCTCTTTGTCCTTTTGGGCCATGGCCCGGAGTTGGTCCCGGTCCGGGGCCATGTCCAAATTATATTTGTATTGGCGGACAAACGCCTCTCCCAAGTCATTGAAGGTTCGAATTTTAGTGCTATCCAAACCCATGTACCACTTTAAAGCGGCACCGGTTAAGCTATCTTGGAAATAATGTATGAGGAGCTGATGGTTGTCGGTTTGCGTTGACATCTTCCTTGCATACATTACCAAGTGACTTTGCGGGCAAGTATTTCCCTTGTACTTTTCAAAATCCGGGACCTTGAATTTAGGTGGGATTTTAACATTAGGTACAAGGCAAAGATCATGGGCGTCCTTCCCGAATAAATCTTTCCCTCGGAGGGCCTTAATCTCCTTTTGCATTTCCTCGAATTTCTCTTGGAAATCTGCCATCTTATCTTGGACACCTACACTTTCGGCCCGAAAGATAGGCCCGTGATCATGTTGAGTGGTATGGACCACTGGCGTTGTGAAGGCCACAGTAGCCGGAGAGAAGGTAAACTCGGGTTGAGATACCGGAGTTTCTAGGAGAGTAGTGGGAATTGGGATAGACTCTTCACCGAACTCAAAAGGCATGCCCCACGTACAACCGAGGGGTTTAGAGTGTTGTGGAGCATTGACATGCGATGTTGAAGTCGAAGCGAATGCTGATGCTTGCTCTTGAGAACTGGAAGGAGGAGGAGGAGGTGCCGGTATTTGCGCGGCAGCTAGTAGCTTCACTAACTCCGTTAGTTTCTCCATCTCCGTTTTCATGGATGTTAATTCTTCACGAAGCTCGTGATTCTCTTGCTCTAAATTCTCCATTTTCTTCTTTAAAGCTGCTCGAGTGTTGTAGGCGTGAGTCACTTCAAGACGATGAGCCACTTCTCTTTATGGAAAGACGCGTAGTGTTGCGGAGAAAATGCGAACACTGAATACTCAATTTGGATTATGAGAAATCCTGAGGATAAGAAAGAAAAGGGAATGAGTTTTGGACTCGAAGATGGACATATGCATGATATTGAATGATGTTAATGTAAAATGCATGAAAAATTTTATTTTGTCCTGCTTTATTAGGAATTTAAAAGTGCACAATTAATATTAGCAATTAAAATAATAAAGGCCAAGAAAATAATATTGTTCAAAATATATTTATTTGATTGAATAACATTGAGATTACAAAGGGTAATTAATGCTAATACAATCAAATAGCTGCTCGCTTTTCGGCCTTGGCGATTTCCTCCCTATAGAAGTCTAAAGTGTCCTTGCAGAACTCCATGAAGGTCTTGACTTTCTTAGGGATGTCAAAGTATGGCATGACTAGCTCGGCCTTGGCTAGTTTCTTTGGAAGCTTGGCGATGACCATGTTGGAGAACGCAACCAATCTTGTGAAGTCTTCACTTAACCGGGTGGCGTCTTGCCATACAAATTCGATCACTTCCTTGCGCTGAGCTAGCTGGATGTTTGCACTTCTAATCTCATCAAGGAGTCTTGCAATGTGGTTTCCATGTTCTCTTGAAATCTTGTCGAAGTACTCTTCAAATTTCTTGATGTCCGCTTCGAGGCGATTGCATTGTAGCTTTCCTTGATGAGAAAGGCTTTCATATCTTTGCCTTTGGACGCGTTCGGCTTGGAGCTGCTCTTTGTAGTCCTTGACGACTACTTGGAGTTGTTGATCTTTCTCTTGAAACTTCAACCTCCACTTCCTTTGAGCTTCGATAGCTAGCTCGCCGAATTTCTTAAGTTCTTGGTTGGAATGTAAAACTCTTTCCAACTCCTCGTCCTTGGCAATAAGATTGGAATCCGCACTAACCAAGCCACCTCCGATCCACTCTCTTTTCCCTTCGGAGATTCTTAAACGTTTTTCACACGTTAGAAGAGAAATTGTCGCTTCGTCGCGAGATCTCTTCATCCTTGTGGTTTCTCCTAAAGCTTGGAGGTGCTTTAATTCTAGTTCTCCATTTTTGTTTTGGAGTTCTCGAATTTTAGCTTTGAGTTCCTCCGCTTCTTTGTTGGAAATGGTGGTGGTCGGTTTAGGTGTATGAGGTTTAGGCGGGCATATGACCCCGAAGGGTAACTTGATTGTTTTGACCCTCTCCTTCACCCATTGAGTATATAATGGCTTGGCCACACAATTCCTCTTGCCCACTTTTCCTTTGTGCATTTGATTTCAAGCCCCTCGGATTCTTTCTAGCAAGGCTAAGTCTTGATCTCCCTCTCTTAAGAAGAACGGTTCTAGCAAGAGATCACCGGGTTTGTCGTCCATGGAATAGCCTAGCTGGCGAAGAGAGAGGACCGGATTATAGTTAATACATCCTTTAGTACCAATGAGGGGTACATTAGGAAAATCCCCACAACTTAGGATAATTTCCGGGTCCTCTAAATTTGGAGAAAACCAATGGATGTCTTTCTCGGTGAGAGCTAACATCCTTTGCGACCATTTGAGCTTGGCCCGATTCTCCACAAAGTCTCGACTTCTCGGCATATGAGACATTAACCATATGTACACTAGAGGGGTGCAGCAAGAAACTATGCCTCCTTTCCCTTTTTCATGCCTAGCATGAAGTGAGTGATAGAAATCCGCTAGAAGTGTAGGCACCGGATTCTTAGTTAAGAATACGCCTATAGCCGGGAGATCTATGATATTTTCCATATTAGGGAACAATACTAGCCCGTATATCAAAAGAGCTAGGATTGCGTTGAATGCTTCTCCCTCTTTGTTGGCCAATGAGCTTCGAGCCTTAGCCTCCAAAAATTTCCTTGTAAAACCCTTGGTATTTCCTCTAATTTCCAAGTTCGATGCTATCTCTTGGATACCAATGTGCAAAGATTCGGCGATGGCCTCTAGAGTAGGATCCTCCTTTAAACCGAGGTAAGGTCCATGACCTTTCAAATTGCATCCCAAAATCCTCTCAAATTCCTCCAAGGTAGGGGCTAATTGGAAGTCTTGGAAAGTGAAGCATCGGAGAGGTGAATCAAAGAATTGGGCTAAGGTGGTTAAGGCCACAGGATCTATCTTCACGGGCAAGAGATCGAGTATCAAACCATAGCTTGCTTCAAAATTGTTCTTGTCGACCAAAGAGAGCCGTTGACTTAAAGCTAGCAAGCCCTCCACTTTAGGAATTTTGACCTTGAAGGGAAAAGTATTTCTTTTTCCGGAAGCCATATCTTTTTTTGCTAATTTTTGATTGCCTTTTAATTTCCTATAAAGCAAGATGACGTGCAAAATTATTTTCCATGAATACAAATGTATGGTATGCATATGTATGTATGTTCAAAAATTCCCCCCATCCTCACGTGTGGGCACTAAAGGTGAGATTTTCTAAAAGGTCCCTAGAGATCACGGACTTCACATGGAACTATTGTCGTCAATTGCAAATGCTCGCAAGACCTCAATAAATTCCAAGTGAAATCTACTCTAGGCGGGGTTTTCGCATCTTCCCTTCAAGACATACGTCAAGTGGGCCTCCGCTACGCAACCCCATCCTATCTTAATTTTTTCTCAAGCTCGGGAATAGAGCCTCACACGTCCGGCATTAACCCGAACAATGTGGAGTAACACCGCTCAAGTAACCCCACAACATATATAAATATAAAGCAATATGAAACAAATATATATAAAGCGAGAAAAGATAAACAAATAATGATGATAAGGCATAAGCGTGCAAGCAAAAAACATTTTAGCCTAAAAGCCGACTAAGATAGGCTTGACTTATTTATGCACAAACAAAGTGTTTTATGCATTAATCCCCAGTGAAGTCGCCATTTCTGTCGCGTCGAATTTCGGATATCAAGCTATTGACTAGCATTGAATCACTAAATTTAAATCACGACTGAACTTTTAATTTTTCGGGGAAAAAGGAAAAAAGTCCGAAATTACCTTGAAAAAGAGATTTTAGGTTCGAAAGTCGATTATGCGAGGGGAAGGTATTAGCACCCCTCACATCCGTTGTACTCAACGGGAACCTCTTAGTTGGCTTAGGCTTAAAATGTTTTTTTGACGTTTTGCTTGCACGCTTAATTATATATATATATGTAAATGAACAAGTAAATAAAATGTGAGGTGAAGAAAGAGATAAAAACAAACGAAATAGAAAAAAGAGAAAAAAGATTTTTAAATAACGGGCTTGACAAGACGTCGATCTTGCTCCTACGTATCTCCCGGTAGTCGGAGAATTCAAAGCTTACGTAGTTCTTGAAAAAAGAATTGTTTGAAAACGCACAAAGGCGTAAAAAGCTTAAAAAGGTGAAAGACAGACGCTAAGGCGATAAACTCGCGCAAAGCGTAAATATTTAAGGAAAAAGACAGACGCACAGAGGCGTAAAATGTTTGAAAATAAAGACGAACGCACGGAGGCGTACAATGTTGAAAAATAAAATAAACGCGCGGAGGCGTTAAATTCACGCGTAAATGTTTAAGGAAAAAAAGACAGACGCACAGGGGCGTAGAATGTTTGAAAATAAAGACAAACGCACGGAGGCGTACAAAAGCTTGAAAATAAAATAAACGCACGGAGGCGTTAAATTCACGCAAGGCGTAAATGTTTTAAAATTAACGCGCAAAGGCGCGAAAGGTTTGGATTGACCACAAGGGCCAAGATTGGTGAGTTGGATTCACTTTGAAAATAGAATGACGATTGTCCGAGCAACGAGACATACGTCAAGTGTTCGTACAACCGAGGAAAGGAGAGACATACGTCAAACCACCCTTTTTCATTCAAGTTTTGTTCGAATTTTAAAAACATATTTTTTGGGGAAGCTAGAAAAGAATGACGATCGTTTAAGCAACGAGACATACGTCAAGTGTTTATTCGATCGAGGAAAGGAGAGACATACGTCAAACCACCCTTTTTCATTCAAGTTTCGCTTGAATTTTTATGAAAATGTAAACTAAGAAAAACGCTCGTTTTTTAGAATAAAAGAGAAAATAAATTGTCCAAATTAGTTGTTGCAACCAAAATGAACAAGTTTGTTACTTAATAAAAAAAGAAAATGTTTTTGGTTGTTTTGGATTTTTTATTTGGAGTAAAAAAAAGAAAAAATAAACGCGGTGAAATAAACTAAACGCGAGGAATTAATAAAACGATCGTTGGATTTAAATAAAGAAAGATTTTTACTTATCATGGATTGAACTATATAATAATAAAAAAAACAATGCATTTATATATATATATATATGTTCCTAAATGTACATATGAATGACATGAAGAAAATATATAAAATAAAATGAACAAAAAGAAATAAAAATAAAAAATGAATGCATGAGATAAATGATAGGTAAATAAATAAATGAGATGTAAAAAACAATAAAACAATAAAAAGAAATAAATAACAAAAAAGAAAAAAATTAAATTTGCAAAGAAAATAAAAGAAATAAAAATTTGGGAGGTGTAAAAACTAAAACTAGGGGTGTTAGAAGTAAAACTAAACTCAGATTTTAAAGAAAAGGCCCAAAAGGCATTGGGCTTTCGTAAATTAATCTGGGCCGTCTGATTAATCAGACGGCCCTGATCAAACACAGGGGAAAAAAAACAGGGCCATATGATTTAAGATCAGAGGCCCAGGAGAGCGTGGGTGTACGCTAACGCGTACACCCTGCCTCACCGAAACGGGGAGGGGTATATATATACCCTTTCCCCTTCATTTTCTTTCATTCTACTCATCTCCTTCTCTCTCTTACCCGCCCTCTCTCTCTCTAGCTCTCCCCTCTCTCTATTTTCTGCTCCCCCTTTGGCCGCCGGTGAGGGTTCCAGCGTGGTGGCCGCCGGCCTACGCGGCGGCGCCACCGCGCCGGAAAGTAAAAAACCTCCTTTTTTCAAAACAAACCCATTTTTCCCATATCCTTTTCCGTCCCTAACCCAAATCCGGCCTTGGATTTTCGAAAATCCTCACCAAAAAGCGTAGATCTAAGTTTAAAACTACCAAAAAAATTCACCTTCTTTTCTCTTTTGTGGTTCGGCTCTATGCTTTCCTTGTTGTGACCGTGTATTTGCGTGCGTGAGTGTGTGGTACTGTGTTTGGCCGTGAGTGTGTGGGTTGTGGTGGTGTTTGGCCGTGAGTGTGTGGTTTTCGTGTGTTACTGTGCTGGGTTGTTGTGGGTCGCGTGAATGTGTTTTGTTGTGGTGTTGTATGTGCGAAAATGGTACTGTAAAAAGGGGGGAGGGAAAACGTGTGTGAGTTTATGTTGGTGTAGGTGTGATTGTGCTGGAAAAATGTTTGTTGAGTTGCTGGAAAAGTTTTTGTTCTTAAAAATTCTTCTTAAAATTTTTCTCCTCCTGTTTCTGTTGATACTAAATCTGTTTTATAGAGGAGCATTAAGCTGCTTGTCAGCTTAATGACTCATTTGAATGCAAGTTGATCTGGTTTTTTGGGATAAGATTTTGAGCAAGCATTTAATGAGAAAGTGATCTGCTGGATTTTTTGCAGATGATTTTGTGAGGATCTGGGATTTGTGATGATGATTTGGATAGAATTGAGAATTTGTGATGATGAAAAAATGCAGGTTTTGGGCGTGTACAGTGCTATGGCTGTGTTGACCATGACTGGATTTTTTTTGGACTGGATTTGGACTTTTTTGGACAAAAATTGCAAAAAAAGAAAAAATAATAATAATAAAAATAATAAAAATGATAATAATAAAAATTAAAATAAAAATTAATGATAATAATAAAACTGAAATTAAAAGTAAAAATAAAAAGGGATAAAAAATAAAATTAATAAACAAAACAAAAATTGACATGAGGTATTTTAAAATACCTCCCTGCCGAAATTTCGTCTGAAACGACGAAAATTCTCGGCCTTAAAAAAAATGCGTAAAACGAGACAATAAATAAAACGAGACGAAAATGGGTCAAAAAATGGGGTATGACAAACCCCCCTTAGTGTATTTTTCTCACCTTCAGTTGGTATCAAAGCACAGTCTGTGCTCAGCCACTTAAGTGTGCCACAGTCAAAGATCTAGTGAGAAAGACATGTCTGCTTCCACTTCCACTTATGATCGTAACACTTCCACCTCTGATAAAAATAGTTTCTTAGTGAGGCCTCCATCTTTTAATGGAGATGCTGCACAATTTTCATGATGGAAGAGCAAGATGTATAGTAACATCATATGTATTGATGATGAACTATGAGATATCATTGAAGATGGTGTTAACTTTGAGGTAGATACATAAGCTATAGTGTCAGACAAGAAGAGTCTGACTACCACCCAAAGAAAGATGTACAAAAAGCATCACAGAGTACGTGGTACACTAGTGGATGCTTTATCTCATGCTGAGTATACAAAGATTATGGACAGATCTACAAAAAAAGCAATCTTTGAATCTATATGTTCTACCTACGAAGGAAACCAACAGGTCAAGGAGGGAAAAACTAACCAATTGGTTCATCAATATAAGCTTTTCATAATGAAGGAAGATGAGGACATTGAAACCATGTACTCGAGGTTTCAAACTCTTCAGTCTGGTCTTCAGGTTCTGAAGAAGAGCTATATTGTAGTTGATCACGTCAAGAAGATTCTTAGGAGTCTTCCTGCCAGATTTAGACCAAAGGTTACAGCTATACAAGAGGCAAAGGACCTGGACAAGCTGAGTCTAGAGAACTTGATAAGCTTTCTCAAGAGTCATGAGATTGAACTTGATAATGATGAACCAGCTCAGAAGTCGAAGTCTATTGCTTTGAACTCTAAAGGAAAATCAACCAAGCTCTTAAATCTGTTGAGCCAGAGGAAGAAATTCCAGATAAAGGATCTGATAATGATTCAGATCTGGAGGAGATGACTTATTTAACTAAGAGGTTCCAGTATCTGACCAGAAAAAGAAAATTCCTAGGTAGAAGAAATGGTTCCAAGAGATCAGGATTCAAGACCAAGGGTGAAAACCAAAATGGTCGCTACAACTGCAAGAAGACTAGGCATTTCATTGCTGAAAGTCCTGAGCTACAGAAGGACATGCCAAGAAAAGGAAGTTCCAAACCAGGAAGCTCTAAGAAGGAGAACTACAAGAGTAAGCTGAAGGGAATTCTCATGGCTACATAAGATGAATTTGACGAGAAGGCAGATTCTGATAAAGATGAAGAATGAGCAAACTTAGGTCTAGTGGCTACAACAACCTCTGATGCTGAGTCTGGATCAGATTCTGATGATGAAGACAAGGAACTTTAACACCTGACTAATAAGGAGTTAGTAGGTGCTATCAAAGAGCTCGCCAGAAGATGTGTGAACAAATAGAGAGAACTCTGCAAGTTAAAGAAAAGATTTGATTTGTTAGAAGCAAGCAACAATTTCTTGGACAAGGAGTATGATCGCCTTCTAATCAGAAATGACATCTTAGAGTATGGAAGATCTACTGATCGTTGTTTTGAAGAAACTGATCTAGAAAGGGAGTACGACATTGCAATGGAACATCAACAAGCTATGAGAGATCACATCAGGGAACTTGAAGATAAAATTAAAGTACTGGAAGTTATTTCTGAAGACAGAGTCATCAAAGCCTTGGCAAATCATGAACCAATCTTTGAAGAGTACCTAGCCAGATCCATTGGAAAAAGAAGACTAGCCATGATGATTTATAATATATGCAGTAGCCATGATAAAGAAGTATGTTGTTGTGAAATATGTTGCAAAGAAATGCAAACTCCAGAATAGTCAATAAAGGCTTTGAGCCCTGTTCATAGGGAGGAATATCTGAACATTGACTCTGTTCCAGAAGGTTCAGAAGTTGAGTAACTCAAAATTCAAAGTCTCATAGTCACAGGATATGACGAAGCCAGAGTCTGTGAATGTAAAGTCAAGTGTTCTGATTAAGTCAGAATATGATACAGAAAAGTTAAAGGTTCTAACCAAACCAGAGTCTGAGTCCGAAAAGGCAAAGACTCCAGTAAGGTGAAAACCTAAGACACAGAGACCTCAAATTATTAGTAACTCAAAGTCTGAAGTTAAGAACCATTCAAGACCAGAAACTGTTAAATCTAAAGTCTTGGATAGTTCTCAGCACCAGAGCTTCAAGCCTAAGGTACAAAGGAAGAGAATATCCTTCAGAACTAACAAGAAAGGACCCATCAAGTTGTGGGTACCTAGAAAAGAAATTGTTTACATTTTAGGTAATCCTCGAAGCAAATCACTAGACTCAATTCTAATATCTAGAGAATCGCTATTCACAAAACATGATGAAAGAAATGCATGTGTTCCAAGTCCTCGCACTAAAAGAGGAAGATACTGCGACTTCTGGAGAGAACCAGAAGAATAGGACTTCCGGTACACTACTCATGGTTAATCCTTCTCTCTCTTTCTCTCTCTCTCTCTCTCTCTCTCTTGTAATTAATGTTTTATTTATTTTTGATAGATCTGAACATAATATGCTTAGCAATGATTAATTATGTATATAGCTGTTATGATATGAGATGTGAGAATCTGCATAGTTATCAATGTGACAAGTTCATCAGGTTCTCAAGTCTAGAGAAAGGACAAAGTTCTTAAAATCAACTTTTAAAACTGGCTGATCAGAAAATTTATTGTTTTCTGTGAATAAGTAATGGTTGATAACTCTGGAATAAAAAGGTTACAACATGACAACTAAAGAATAACTTCTATGGCTTGGTAAGTTGAATTAGTCAAGGGACTATCGGAGTTCCAACAGTACTTAGATGCTCTTTAAAAGGGCCTGCAAGAAAAGAACCTTTATGAAAATATTTTCAAAACAAATATTGTTGTCCTATCTCTTCAGAATTTAAGAACCTCCTCCTTTGAGTCTGCTTATGATAGTTGACAATGAACAAACAAATAGGCATTAATATGAATCAATCACACTTGATAACTAAAGCAAGAAAGCTTAGTTAATTTCTCAAAACCTCAATTGAGTCATATGACCAAAACAAGAATATGATATGAATCAGTTGAGAGAAATGAACCAAGTATGTCTCACTCTCATAAGTTTAGATGTACTAGTTATATCTTAATCTTCTGAATCTGTCAGAAGCAAACTGTGCCATAATCCTCTGAGTGTATCCCTCTATGAATACTCTAAAGAACCAAGGTATACACAATATATAATTATGAAACTACATCATTTAAAGAATATATACATATCTTATATGCTAACAAAAAGCTTGATGATAAGTGTCAAAGCTAGGGTTATGCAGGTATACAGATTTCAAAAGATGTCACAGATGTTACACCAGTGAAAAACCATGTGGAATCTTGAAGCAAGTGAGTAAATCAGAAGGATATCCATATGATGAATGAAGAGTGGCCAAAGGTGAATCTGATCATATAGCAGGCAAACAATATAGGATCTTGATGGAAAGCAATTCCAGAAGAACATTGTTTGAAACAAAAATGAATAATCAGAAGAAGATACTGACGGATAAGCTGATCAGAAGTAACACAAATGTATGATAAGCTTTTGTTGTTATTTAACAGACTTAAGATATGTCGAAGCTCAGAGTCAGATAACACTCAGAAGCTACTCCAGTCAGAATCTCTATGAGCAAGTCTGATGGGAACAAGCATCTAGCTGTATCTGTATCTCCGAAGGTTCAGAGTTAGATAAACACTTTTGTCTGACGTGTCACATAAGTGGAAAGGTCTTCAATCTACTTTATCGACACATGAGCCACTCACTTAACACTAATTATTTGATAATATCTGCTAGGCAATGATGTTTTTGCTTTGAACAATATAACCTCGTGCCCCTCTTTGTCATTAATGCTTTTGTCTGTCATCATTGCATGTTCATGTTCTCAAAACGTTTGATGTTGAAAAGTTTACACAAAATCACTCATAACAAATCACACAGGTTCACTTGCACTTCCTACACTTTCGTTCTTAAACCTTATCAGAAAACAACCCTTTTTCAAAACAAACCCTTAGAACAACCCTAACTATAGAATCATGGCCTCAACAACATCATCATCTGGACAAGTCTCTGTAACACTTAAGAGAAGAACAATGAAGATTCTGGAACGAGAACTCAAACTGGAGAAGGAGTTCGTTGTGGATTTTGATTTGTTTGCTGAGAATGGGTACGCCATGAGAGAGGAGTTCAACAAGCATAGATGGATGAGCTTCTTTGAGATTCTGGATGGACCCTGCTATACAACACTTGTTAAGGATTTATGGGTTAGAGCAGAGATTGTGAAAGCTACTGAACAAGAACAAGAAATGGAGATTAAGTCATCAATTATGAGGATTGAGATTATCATTACTCAATCCACCATAGCCAAATTGATAGGGTTGGACAATACTAGGTTCTTCGAAACCGAGACAAATTCCATTTCTTTTATGTTTAGAGTTGAAATCAAAAAGCAAACTCTACAAAGCTATAGAGGAAAAGGTTGTTGAGGAAAACGAAAAAGATGATAAGGATGGCAAGAAGAGCAGAGAAGACAGAGCCACCAACTTGCTGGATATGGAGAGGATTGTGTTCAAATTCTTCATTCAGTGCATTTTCCTTAGAACAAGGAGCACATATCAACCTAGCTGGATTTATAAGGTGATTCTCCTCCATCTTCACAAAAATGATAAGGTCAATCTTGCTGCATATGTGTTCCACCACTTATGCAAAACAATTGACAACTCCTGGAGGACACAACACAAGAGCATTCCATATCTAAGGCCTCTATCTAAATTATTTCACCAAAGCAAAGTAATTCAGAAGCTGGAGAGTTTAGGTCCTCTTAACCTACGGACAAAATATGGGGAATTCATGACAGGAGAACTTCTGGGAAAAATGAAGATTATCCAACCAAAGTTTGTGAAGAAACCTTCTGTCTATTCCATCAAGGAAAATGGGAAACCATTCATTCAAGATTTTCCTGAGATCATCAGAAATCTAAGCCCAGAGGAGCTATCAAACATGGTGTCAAAGGCCAAAGCAGATTACAATGCACAAGTCAACCTCTAAGACATTCCTGCTGCACTAGAAGTTACCGTTGGAAAGTAGAAGAATAAGAGAAAAGCTTATGATAAGGCCTCCAAAGAATCCAAGGCAACAATATGAAGGTGAGAAACACATAAGAAGGGGGGGTTGAATTGTGTGGACTTAAAAACTTAGGTTTCTTTTCTTCTCAAAACTTTCTTTAAGTTCAGAACCTGATGTTGATCAGTTCTGAATCTTTTTCAGAGATTGATTAGCAGCGGATATAAAGCTTAAAGAGAGAAGGAAAGAGAGACACACAATGTTTTTATACTAGTTCCTTCCACAAGTTGGAAGTAGTCTAGCCCCCTTGTTACTAACAAGAGATTTGAACTATAATCAAACTGATTACAATTGCTCAACCACAAAGGAAGAGACTTCCAGTTGCTCAAACACCTAGTAAGAGACTTCTAATGCTCAAGACACTAAGTCAAGAGGCTTCCAATGCTCAGAACACAAAGTAATGAGACTTCCTGCTCAGAACACAAAGTAATGAGACTTCTAATTGCTCAGAACACTAAGTAATGAGACTTCAGATGCTCAGTACGCAGACTGAGACTTGAACCAAACTGAATTACAAAGAAAGTAAGTTTGGGTTGAACACTTGATCAAATATCAGAGGTGTTCTCTTAATACAACACAGGTATAAGACTCAACACTTAAGAAATTCTAAGATACTAAGATTGTAAGAATTTCTAAGAGTTTTGTACAGACTTTCAAATATTGACAGCAAAATAGAGCACGATATTCAGTCTTTTGGTTTCAAGAGTCTTAGCAATTTTCTTCTTCAAATCTTCTTCCTTATATAGAGGAGAATAGAGTTGTTGAAGATTGCCAGAAATTAAGCAAAGAGCCGTTGCAAGTATAGAACTAGGCCAGGCTGAAATTGTGAGCTAAACTCAGCAAAAAATAGAGCAGCAGCCATTTTTGAATTTGCTTTCCTTAAAAGCTGGGGAATGTTCAGGTCAGGGAGACAACTGTTCCATTGGAGTTGTTCTGACATTGCAGGCATTAAATGCGCACAGTAACAGTTGCTTTTCCTTCCACGTCAGACTTCAGAAGCTTCTCAGGAACATTACTTTAGAAGCTCTCTTCAGACTCAGACTTCAGAAGCACTGTTCATCAGACGCTCACTTCAGAAGCACTGTTCATCAGACGCTCCCTTCAGACGTTGACTTTTGTTGACCTTCAGACTCAGCCTTCAGACGTTGACTTTCGTTGACCCTTAAACTCAGCCTTCAGACGTTGACCAACGTTGACCTTCAGACTCAGCCTTCAGACGCTGCCTTCAGACGCAGTCTTCAGAAGCACCCTTCAGACTCAGTCTTCAGACTCACCCTTCAGACCCAGTTTTCCTTCAAACTTGCAACATAGCTTCTAAGCTTTCCTTCTTGCTCTGAGCTTGTTCTTCCATAACCAATATTGATTAACCAACATTAAGAACATGGTTCTGCACAACTTAGAACAAAGCATTAGCAATACCAATTTTCTTTTTAACACTTTGTTATCATCAAAATCTTAAAGAGAGTTGTTCATACATATTGTTCCAACAATCTCCCTCTATTTCAAAGAGAGTTGTTCACATTTTGTTCCAACATAATATTTGCACTTACCAAGAAGAAGAAGAAAGTGGAAGTGGAGAAAGAACTGCAAGAACTGTCTACATCAGAGGTTAAGGAGACAAGAACAAGAAGTGGTGCTGCTCCTACCGAGACTCAACAACTGAATCAAATTCCTACTGCTGTTGGAACCAAGAGAAAAGGCCCTTAGAAAACCTCTGAAGCCCCCTAAGAAGATCAGAGTATATGTGGATAATGGATTAGACTCTGAGACAAAATCTGATGATCACAAAACTCTTGCCTCCAAGCTGCCTCATCTAGCTAAAGTTGTAGCTAAAGATCCTTCAACTAAGGAGAAGGTGGAAGATGCTACACAGAAGGCAGAGTCTCTAAAAAAAAAACCGTTGAGAGAGAAGTATTGGAAGTAGGCTTGATGACTGAGGAGGAAATTATTGCTCGGAAGAAAGGGTAAGTGCAAGTAGCAGAAGTTGCTGGTGAAGAAAATCTGCCACAAGAAACTGCTGAAGACATTCAGATTCTGCAAGGTAATGATCCTATCTCGAACATAACTTGTTGGCACTTCTTCATACCCCTCCACCATCATTCCACCACTTCCATCTTTCCCACCTGAGTATATTTATATTGATGCCTTGTACCATCTGGAAAGGCATTCTGATGGTATTCTATACTTCTCTCTACCACCATCACCTCAAACCACTCAAATTGTCACACTTGCTATTCAAATTAATCCACAACCTCAAACCCCACAACCACAATCAACAACCACCATCCTCACACAACCTCCAAGGCTGCAGATACTACTATTTTTGAATTCTGGGTAAATGATGAACTTAAAATTGTTCCTGTTGAGCCGGAACAAATAGTTTTTACACTACCCCTATCTGCAGACTTAATGCCTAAACTAATTGTCCCTAAACTACCCCTACCTGCAAATTCACTAACTGAATTATCTGATGAAGAAACATCTGATGAATTCGTTGAAACTCCCCCATAAATAATTGAAAGCCTATTTGTACCACCCTCCTTCTATGACGACTCAAATGACCTTGAAGGAGTATTTAACACCATATATGCAAGAGCTAAAAGAACATACTGTAAAATTTTGAGAGCTGTTTGTGCTGATAAGATCATCTTTGAGTGGAACCTACTGCAAAAATTAGTCAATCTGACTCTTGAGAAAATCAAGCATTTGTTAGTTGCAAATGCAAAGAGAAATCGGTTCAACTGGCTTGATGCAGTCAGAGGAGTAATGAATATTGTAGATCTCAGAAGGAACATTTTCAGACAGCTACAAGCTCCACCTCAGCCTGTCTTAGAAACCATTCTTGAGATCTTTCACAGTCCATCTCAGAATAAACAACTTATCCTAGTACCAGAGTTGAACAGTAGGAGTAATGTGGATGAAGATCAAAGGTTGAAGGCTCTATAGGAAGAACAGAAGGCTCTGAAATCTGTAGTGACTTCGTTGGCAGTTGAGCGAGGTAATCTGAAGACAAGAGTGGAAGAAATTAGTGAGACTCAGAAAGACATGAAGGCTGAATCTGCTGAAACTAATGAAATTGTCAAGACCATGCTTCAGTTGCTGAAAAATACGACCTATAATTTTTGTTTTTAAGCCTTTATCTTTTTACTTGATTTGTACCCTTATTTGTACTCTTGCTCAACACACTTTGCTTATCTATATCATACGCATCTTTTGTTTAAAGTTTTAGCTTGCATATATTTTTGTTGATGACAAAAGGGAAAGTAGGATAAAGTATTTGAATATGAGCCTAAGCTAAGGAACTTAATTTAATTCAAGTTAATTTGCACTTAATTTAAAATTTATCAGAATCTAAAGAAGTTATCATTCTTAGCTATACCAAACAGACTTGTGCAGTTCTGATATGTATAAAAGTCTGATACGAGCTAAAATTTTGATAAGTTTATTCATAATTTAACTTGTGTTTTTGAGAACTCATCAAACTCTAAAAGATGTCATCATACTTGAGTAAACAAAACATACCTTAACAGCTCTGATATGTTTAATAAATTGATAAACTTGGAAGCTCTAATGTGTTAATATGTATGTGTTCAGATGCGTTTTATTATATTTTAAGATGAATTTAATTAATCGGGATAGAACTTAGGGGGAGCTTACAAACTCTCCTTAGGAACTATCAGATAGGACTTATGGGGAGCTTGCAAACCTCACCTTAATGGACTATCACAGACTCAGGGGGAGCTTGCAAACCTCAAAGCCTGAGACTGTCAGACTCAGGGGGAGCTTACAAACCTCAGACCCTGAAGTCTACCTGTTAATTAGATTAACAATAATTGTTTCAAATACTTGTGTTTGTCATCATAAAAAAGGGGGAGATTGTTGGAACAAGAATGGTTTGTACAATTCCTCTAAAGATTTTGATGATAACAAAGTATTGAAGAACAATTTGATATACTAATATTTGTTCAAGTGTGCAGGATCATAAAATATATCCATCAAAGTATTAAACATGTATTAAAGCATAAAAAACACAAGAGAAGCTTAAAAGACCGTGGTAGAAGATCTGAAAGAAAGGTCAACAAGAAGTCAACATATTGGATCAGAAGAAAAGGATGCCTCTAAGAAGCTGAAGGTTAGCCTCATCAGACTCTGTGGAGATCATCAGACTCAGAAGACCTAGCCAGACACAGAAGACCCCATCAGACTTCAGAAGAACCTGAGGGACCCAAACTCCACGTCAGATTTGTCGTCCTCCATAGCTGTCCACATCAGAGGATCTGAGTATAGTTTTGTCTTCTTCTGACCACGTGTAGAAACAGACAAAGAACTTCAAGGGCAATATGAATGAACGAATACTTCCAATTTCAGCAAAGGAGTTTCGAATGACTATCCAACGGAATTATCCATAACAGGTAATGGCTCGACATCCTTGATTTGAAGATTCTCAATGACTCTTAATGCGCTGACACTCTTCTCCAACGTCTCTCAAATCCCTGCCTATATAAGGAGCTGAAGACCTGAAGAATATTAAAAAGACTATGCTATTTTTACTTAGGATTTTTGTTTAAACTTTTGTATCATAGAAATCTTAAAAGTCATAAGAGTCTGTTCAAGATTGTTCAGTTTACACCAACAATTGTTTATCTGGTGTAAGAAAAAATTTGTTTATATTTGCAGTAAACAAACAGAAGTCTCTTGCCTGCAAAGCTTGAGCACCAGAAGTCTCTTTCACTTGTGATTGAGAAATAGAAGTCTCTTGGGGTTGCCCTTGCATTGGAAGTCTCTTGCCTGCGTGCTTGAACAATATAAGTCTCTTGGAGTTGTTCTTGAGCAGTGGAAGTCTCTTGGTAGTGACCTTGAGCATTAGAAGTCTCTTCAAGTGTGCTTGAGCAAGTGGAAGTCTCTTTGAAGAGTCCTTGAACAATTGTATCATTAGTGATTATAGTGAAATCCCTTGGAAGTGCAAGGGAACTGGACTACTCCTGTGTTGTGGGAGGAACCAATATAAATTGCTTGTGTATGCTCTCTCTCTCTCTCTCTCTCTCTTATCTTTGTGTTCTGTTATTCCGCTACACTTAGATTCTATGTTAGAATCTGAATCCCTCAGAATCTGACCAGCTTTAAACACTCAGAAAAAGAAATCAGTAAAAGCCAACACAATTCAATCACCCTTCTTGTGTTTTTCTCACCATCAAGACAGGGTGTAGCCAGATAGTTTGTGAATAAATTAAGAGCAGCTGATATGATGATCGCTCTATACCGTGTTAATTGATGGGATGATCGTTCAAATCATATTAGGATAAGTGTTACACGTCATAGTAATTGAATGACACGATAGGTGGTGGTGTGCATCTTATTTGAATGAGCTCCTTGATGTCTTTAGCGGTAGAAGCAAGTCGGTGCTTCTAGAATCTTTATTCATTGATGCACTCATAGTCTAGGATGACATTGGAGTAGCTATCGCGCCATGTAAGTCATCCTTTATATTGATGTGTACATGTCAGTTTGTCCTCATATGGATTAAATAATTAGACATATTCACTCCTTTTAATGTGAGCTTCCTTGATGCTTGATCCGAACCATATTTGTGTTAGACCTCTTAGGCCTATATTATTAAAGAAGTCCCTTGAGACCCTTTGATATTTTAATAAGCTTATGTATCGATATCATACATTTTATTCGATTTTAATGAATGGCAAAAAAAATTTGTACCCGCGGATATCTGCAGATATGAAGGTCATGGTATCCATGTCCACAAATATGAAGGTCATGGTATCCATGTCCACAAATATCCACACCTCTTAGAAAATTATTAAAATTATCAAAATATTATATTCTTTAATATTACCTACATGAAAGGACCCCTAATCTAATTTTCTAATTTGTGTTTATTGTTTGATCAATAATTTTGTCGTCAAAGCGAGTATGAAATGTTTAAAAAAAATTATGTGTTAGTAATTTTTCTTCTTGTTAAAGGAGGAAAAAATTCTACATAATTACCAAAAATAATTTTACACAACAATTATTTATTTTTTTTGAAGAATTTGATACTCGTAAATATATATCTAGAAATATCTGAAAATACATCAGCTCTAGGTCATGGTTTAACCGGTTCAACTGGATAATAAGTAAACAAATAAAATATCAGATAGAGTGTTTTTTGAAGTATAACAATCTATATCCATACTATTAATAAAGTGGATACAAACCTTTTTTTAGAGGAAGTGGGTATGACTTTTGGTGTGACTTTTTCCTTTTTAATTTTATACTTTATACAAACTGTTTTATTTATAATTTAATCATTCTTCATTTAATTAACTAATCAAAATTTTAAAATATCTATACTTTTTATATAAAAATATACTAAGTTTTTGTGTAAAATTTTTGCTTACAATTTTACCCTTCACTTATTTTTTCCATTATATTCTTCCTTACCGATCAAATAACTTTTTTTTTGAGCAAACCGATCAAATAACTTAATCTTTGAAATAATTGAAATAAAATATTATAACTTCAATTATTTATTTTTTTATTTTTTTTGACAAAAACTTCAATTATTTTTATTGATAAAGACAAAAAGGAGGACGAATTAATGTCTGTCTTAACGCTAGTAAATGTAGTTCTAATTAAAATTTATTTTTTAGGAATTTTTTAATTAAATACATAAAAAGCCAAAGAAACATCACTTTTTTATCGTAAAAAAAATCACCTCTTTTTGTTTTGTTTTGACAAGGACAGTTTTGTTAATATAAGATTTAATCAATTACAACAACCAGCCCAACCACGGATAAATAAGAGGGAATTGCTCAATGTACCCCTTCATTTTCTCTCAGCCTGCTCAATTTTCTAAAAATACCTACATTGAATCGTATGATCCAATTCTATTGAATGCTAAAACAAGATCACTTGATTTTAGGAGTTACAGTCCGATCTAGTTATTTCATCTATCAGGAAACACCTTTTGCGGTCCATGGTGCACCAACGTTTTTTTGTGACCAATATTTCACCAACTCTTACATAAGTATATGTCTTTGTTTCAAACCTGAAACACAAAAGTTTCGTTTTATTCTTACAGTTCTTGCAATTTCTATTATTTCATCTTATTTCAACCATGACTCATCACCAGACTTTTGTGAAATTCGAGTGTTACAACTAAGAAGCCTAGTATATTCTTGCAATTGCTTGTAACTTACAAGTAATTCAAACCAGTTGAAATATATATAAATTCTACACAGACAAATGACTCATCTTAAAAGCATACTTAACCACTTCTTTCATTTAGCTCTTGAAAATTAGAGTGTCATGAATTGCACGACGTGTCCCTTACCTAACTCCCACAGGTCAAAACGATGATGCTATTGTACACTGTGATTGGTCAATTCTTAAGGATGATGATGATGTACACAATCCATGTTTTCGACCGCGAAGAGTGAAGAAGAACAAATCTATATGTATGTTCGTTCAACTCGAGCCGTTGTAATTTCGTTCTATTATATTATGTTTTATGTACTATTTGTTTAACTTGTGTTTTTGTGTACGTTTATCTATATGGATTTTGACGGGCCCATGAACAATTAGAGGAGGGTCATATACCAAATAAAACCCTAAAATAACAATAATCAGCCTAAACACGTATTAATTTGACCGGTTGGTTTCAGTTTATTAGATTTGTTCGAACCAATTTCAATATTGGTTTTTAATTGAACTGGTTGAACCGAACGATTCGTTTTTTTTTTTTGTCAAATATTCTATTGACTGACTTACATATTCTAAATGAGGTTCAGACATCAACCCCTATATATATCTGTTCTTGCAACTATTAACTGAACTGCAGCAATCAATGCAGTTTTAACTTTTAACAAGTTTTTTGTTTTACGTATTTTAACATGAGAAATGCTAACGAGTGTCCTTAAGACACTTGATAACAAGTCTAAAAAAAAACTTAGTCTTGAAAATAATACATTTAACACCTCTAAATTTTAGAAATTGACATTTTTTATCTTGAATTTATCACTTATTTTCATTTTTAGCTTCTTAAACAAGTGCCCTACACATTACCCTTTAACATTGATAAAACTATACTTTATGCATACAAATTACAATTTACAATGCATCTCTAGTTTTTTTTTTTTTTTTGAGACAAAAAAACTCAATGGCTATCAATCTAATAAAAGAATTGAACATGTCTTGAAAGAACGTGGTTCGTTCACACTTCACCGCCCCACTCTTGAAAGAAAACTTAACCCTATTCACTCACCTTCTTTTTCTTCGCGAGGTTGCACAACACATATGCTGAGTTTTTGAACAACACACTTCACGCCTTCAACAGGTAACGAATCTGATTCACGCCGGACGCCACCCCACACGCGGCGGATGGTCTGTATTCTGCGGCGTTTCTGTACCATTTTTGAGTATTTTGTTTTCTTTTTCTTCATTTTTTTAGCAATTATGTGTTTATTAGCATTAACCTATGAAGCTTGAACGCTCCTCAAATTAGGCATGTCCCGAAACTCGTATGTGACACTCGTACAACACATGTCAAATAATTCAAAGAAGTGTATTATAAACCTCTGAGACCCTGTTATGTTAAGAATAATTTTAGTTAGAGTTTTAGTTAGTTAGTTAGTGTTTGTTGATAATTAGTTAGCTAGTTTAATTGTTGGTTAAGTGTCAAATATGCTCTATAAATAGATCCATTCTAACCCACATGGGTTTCCCTAGTAGCGTAGGCGTGTGACCTTGGAATGTGCTTTTCTCAAGGTTTGAATCTCCTGGTACCAATTTATGTGGGATAGTCCATATTGCCTTTAAATGGGCTCCCTAATATCTATAACGGGTGGTGGGATTGGTCTCCTAGATTAGTCGGTCTTTCAAAATTATGTGGAAGTTAGGATTTGGGGTGGTGACTGGCTCGTGTTCAACATGCATTTTGACGATGTTAGTATCATGTTTTTTTATGTTGAAGCTTTGATTTGAAGTTGCTCATGTGAATTTAAAATTTTTGATGTGAGTTGAAGTTCTATCTTATCGTTTAATGTTGAAGCCTTTTTATGTTGAAGCTTTGACTTGAAGTTGGTTTGGTCTTTTAGAATATTCTAGTTTGCAAGTTAAAAAATGCAGTATTAATGTTAATTTCAGACCATATATTACCCCAAATTTATTTTATGATAGTAATAGAGAATGAAATTTGACCCGGGTTTAATAGACTTTTCAATATACTATATGATGTGTTTTCGGTTCGATGCATCAGGTTTTATGTTTAAGGTAGAAAATGTAGAATACAAAATATTTTTATTAGGAAACTATGTTAAAAACTGGAATAGTGGCCGATATTGATCTAATAGCAAAACTAGGACAGCATCACAGTTTTTATAGCAAATTCATCAAAATCCTCTATGCAATAGCGCCACTATTTGACAACACTGGATAATATTTGTAGAGCTAATTTTGCTTTTTAGGTTAGTTTGATTGATGCATATTGTGGCTTTAGGTGTTGTGGTACTGGTTGGGTTAATTATCTGCTTTGAATGTGTAATTTCACACTTAAACTTGTAAGCATGAAATTACCTTTTCTGAAGAAAGCTTCTTTCATAATATCTCAAAGATTACCTATAAATTTCCTCACTTTTTTATTTGGTATTATTTCATTGCGGTCCTCCCCTAGTCGCCAAATTACAGCATTTGGGTTGCCTTTATTCCGACCCCCCGACACCTTCGTTGTGTTGGGTGTGAAGTGGTGGATTTAGTCCCACATTGCCTAGAGACATGGACTGTAGTGTTTATACAGCTTGGGAAACCCTCACCTTACATGCCGGATTTTGTAAGGTTGAGTTAAGCCCAACCCAAATTCTAAAAAATAAAGAATAAAAGTTGTTTACCATCATTAGAGTAGTTTGTATAGTAAGAAAGTGTGTATAGCTCTTCGAAACTATGTCAAGACTTTATTGTACTTTCACTAGTTGAGCTCTACGGTTACATAGGTGATCAAGTTGAAACTTTCACCATTGTGTGCTACTATGCTTTATTACCGTCTAGCTCTAGAAGTTCTGTTTGGGTATATAAAATGAAACTTTTATAATTTTTATTTGAAATTATGATGCATATGTCTTCCTTTTTGATCTTTTGCACTTGTGTGATTGGATCATGTAGTTGTTGTTGCTCAAATTTCTTTGGACTGAAGCCTTTTCTTTTATACCTTATATTAGTGTCATAGTCTACTGTTATATCGATCTAGCAACAATTGAATTTCTTAATCTCTTCATCTAGTTTAATTTGTGAAATTGAGCCTGTCCTAATAAGAAATTTAGCAGTTAACTTATTTATAGTTGATGCTACTGATCTTGATGACCTGTAATATCAAGAAAGCAAACTGCATGATTTGTGAAGTGAACAATCATTGAGTGCTATTCTTCGTAGATATTGGGAAACAAGATTGACATATTAGGGGCACTGTTTTAACAATATTTGCAGTTGTAACTTTTTTTCTTCTTTTGCATAATTTTTTTAGTCTTTTCAGAGGTTTTGGATGAGATGCAGAATTCTGGGGAATGGTTTTCAAATGTGAACCGATTTGCTATTTAATATAACATAGATTAAAATAAAATTGTGTTGGTCTATTGTAACCCTTGTTAATTGTTATGCTTTACTGTAGGAAAACAAGAGAAATGTTCAAATTCTGTAATCTGCCTTATCTGATTGGTAACATTCATTGCTCGTAAATTACTTTACGTTGTTATATTTGGGGTTGGGTCTTCCGAGTCCTAGCCATGGTAGTCAAAACACAATTGTAGGTAGTATGATTTTATGATATTTGGAGCTCTGAGTATCCCAATCACAACCTAACACCCAATCTGGTAGTATCACATATTTCGTTGTTGTGAGAAACGAGAACAACAAACTAGAACCGTTAGATTTTATTTTAGTTAAGTAAGATTAACGGCTTAGATTTTTTAAATTAAGAAAACAACTTTATGTGATAAGCTATGCTGTAATATTTTCTTCTCCTTGTCTTTCCAACTCCAAACTTTGAACCCTATTTCAGCCGTTGTGTCAGTACTATGTGAACTCGGTGCAAGTTTCCATCCATCATGTAAGTTCTATCTAAATTCCACAAATCATACATATGAAACACCAAAAACATCAATCCCCTTTTCTCTTCTTCTTCTGTCAAATCTGTAATCGCGGACATAGACAAATGAAAAGGCATCGCAATGCTCGGTACTGAATAGATCTTAACTGTAATTCTTTATTACACATGAAAGCCTTTTAAAAAAACTATAGATTAAGATTTTAGTAACGTTTATGAACAAAGTGTTAAATGCGAGGAGGTTACAGGAGGGTACACAGGTCTCTGACAAGATCTCTCTTCACTCTTCTGCTGCAGTGACTGTTTTTATATACTCATTGTCTGATCTGATGACTGTGGTGTTGCAAAGGATGCTAGAATATATTAAATCACTAATTGGAAGGGTATTTTTTGTTGATAAATTTGGCTAAATGCAATTCCACAGTTGCCCGTTGTCCTTAGATTGATCTTCATTGTCCATTGTGGGCCTAAACTTAAAGTAGGTTTTGTTGCTGTTGGCTTCACTGACTGGTGAATGAATCCATCATTAATGATCCTGTGTAGTACTTCCATCACTTTCCATGTAATATCCCAAACCATTTAGAGTTAAAATTAGTGCGTAAGCAGGTGTAATTATAAGTGTAGTTAAGAGTGTTAGTAGTTTTGAAATAGATTAAATTAGAGCTAACAATATCTAAGGGGTAAAATATGGAAGTATAAAAATCTCGTTGATTCGATCAATACCTGATAAATTCTAATAAGAATTAGCAACTGTCATTTTGACCCCTTAAACGATACAATTTGCCCAAAATCACGGGAGCGCAGGACTTTGTCCTGCGTTTTGCTTAGAGGCTCGTTTCTATGTGAATTAGTATGGTCTTTTGTTGAAATCTACTTAAGTGAGGGCAATTTCGTAACTTCAACATAAACCCATAAATAAGCAATTCAAGAGAGAGAAAATCAAAATTTCAGAATTTCCTCTTCTTCCTCTCTTCTCTCTCGCAAGAATCAACAAAGAAACACAATCCTCTACCATTTCAAACCAAAATCAACAAAGCTCACATGCAAGTCATAAATTAGAGTGTTTATGTTATTGTAAGGCAAGGGATACCTAAAGGAAGTGATTCAAGGGCTGTGTAAGCAAAAAGATTGGAAAAGATCTAGGTTTGTCGAAATTATGAGAAATTGAGGAAAAGCTTGATTCAAGAGCCAAAAGAGAACATTAGGAGCAGATGAAGGCAAATTTCAAACATTGAATCATCATCTTTAACCTAGGATTAGAGGTGAGTTCCCCTTTAGTCTTATAACTTGGTAACCATAAATCCAAGCATATGTTTTATTATTTTAGTTGTTCAGATGTGGTATTTCTCTTAGATTGAGTAATTTATTTTATATGTATCTCATACGTGTCACTTTGAAGGTAGTGAGAACCATCATCATTATTAAAGAATTATGATTTATAATATGCATATGAGATGTTTGTGAAATGTCCTATGTGAGTATTAGTGTGTAGATTAGATGATTTATTAGAGTTTATTAGTAATGATATTGTTACTTAATGTTACTTGTGCATTTGACATTGATAGTTCATGGATTTAAAGAAGTATATGGGTGATTAGTAAAAAAAAGAACATATAAAGTTATACGATATGTGTATTTATAATTTAAGGACTGGCTTGGAATTGGATTAAGATGGTGATTGATGGAATGTCTATGAATTGTTATTGCAATAATGTGAAAGTTGATGTGTTGATTAGATGAATATGAGAATAAACTTAAACCGTAAATGTTTAATTCTTGTAATGAAATAATGATGATGATAGCATAGTTGTATATGCATTATACTTAATTACCATTTGATAGTTATACTTTGATGCTACTTATGTATACTATATATATGTGCAGAGTAAGTAGAAGCATAAAGTAAGTGAGAATATAGGATATTTCCTAGTTAATCGGACTTATGTATACTATATATAACTAGTTATGGAAATGCTAAGTATGAATGATAATATATGATGAAAAAGCAAGTAAGTTAAAGGTATTCAAGATTACTAGATGTGTAATATGCATCTAGGTAGTACAAGAGTGAATGATAAAAATGATCATTCAATTGTGGGGTAGATAAGGTAATCTCAGAAAACAGAGGATACCTTGAATGAAAATTACAGTAAAGTAGTAGGTGGGGCGCCACTTACCGTTTTTTAGCGTACTTTACTAGTAGGTAACTATCTTGGGTATACCCACACTCGGGAGAAGTTACGAACGCAATGACAAATGAACGAAAGAACGAATAAATCTTACGATCAGATTATGAGATATGTCTATGTTCTTCTTTAAACTTAAAGCACAAAGTTAACTAATGTATACTTTGATAGAAAGAAGATTTATCTATGAGTTTTAACTAATGATTTTCTAAGGACAAATTTATACTTCATCCCTCTTTGGGAACTCACTGAGATAGTAAATCTCATCACATGTTGTTGTTTATTTTCAGGTATTAATTCATTGGAGGACTGAATAGTACATAAGAGACTCGTTAGCCATCCAATGTGTTAGTCGGAGCTGGATCACAGTTTCAGTCTAGGGTTAGGGTCTTCATATTGTACCCTTCACTCTCAACGGTTTTGTAAAAAAAATAATTTATTAAGTTTCATTTGAAGTGGAAGGAAGTTTGTTTAAGTATTTCAACTATTTTTATGTTTTTACAAGATTTTTCCTTCAAGATATTCATGAAAGAATTATGTAGCTTCAAAATTTATTACCTTGTATATGTTATTTTACAAGAATTTTGATTTAAAGTTAGATGTCATATTCCGTATCTATCTTTTTTGTAAATAATTTGCATTTGGCCTAAATCTGCAGAGTTATATGCTTATGAATGGCGTTGCTGAAGCTTGGAAAGAAGGTAAGTTGACTTCTATAATAAACACCGGCTCCTTTCATTTTAAATTGTGTAAAATACCACAATTATCCATGTTGCAGGGGGTTTTATTTTTCCTGTAACAATTATTGTATATAGCTCATTAAGTTTCTGATAATACCCTTTTTATTATCTGAATGCAGAGAATATATATGAACTTTACCAGAGCTTTGGCTACAACACCGTGTAGGCATGTGGTTGGGTCAAGTTTTGCATCTATATTTGCTTCACAATCTGTTTATGCATCAGCAAGACGCATGCCTGGTAATTGACGTCATTTATGCTTATAATGTTTCATTTCCAGCACTTGTTTATTGTATACTATTATACTTACACGTACTTCACATTACCTGATGCAGATTTCATCAATCACTCATGTATAGGTGTGGCTGGTTTTAGTAGTGGGACTAAAGAATGTGGAATACGGTGAGATAGTACTCAAATTTCAAGTTTTAAAATGAACAATTGATAGCATTACAGTTTAGGTGATTTAAGGATGATAGCATCATTTGGCCTATGCATGGTGAGTAGGGCTAGGAGGAGTTAGTTTACTTTTAAAGATATGCATAAGATCACAGAGGGATGGGGGCACTTTTAAGAGGCCGTAATTTATGTACTGCTTTGTGAGTTGATTGGTATACTACATCGGTGATAATATTCCTGATTGGTAGATTGGGTTGGGTTTATTTACATGCTAATAATACTGTAATAAATGGTCCTGAATTTTTCAAGCATCTCTAGGCTGTAGACGAAAATGCCAACGCTAAAATTTGTGTGATTGCACATGGAAGAAAGAAGTGACATTAGTTGAAAATTTGGTACTTATCTTATACGTAAAAAGCTGGACAATTGTAAAAACAAAAAGGTGGATGTAATTAGTTTTGTTTACGTTGGCAGGTGCCTCCATGCTAGCTCACAAGTCTGGTCAAGAAGTGATGCAGCGTATGGTTTGAAGCCCCCAAAGAAGGAGAAGTATGTGAGAAAAGGCAGTAGAAACCAGCCTCCTGTTGACGCTCCACACGTCCCTTGTAAAGTCACGGCAACCAAATCTAATCCCGATAAAACGATAGAAATATTTGAAGGCATGACCCTTGTTGAACTGGCTAAGCGTTCTGGAAAATCAGTATCTTCTTTGCAAGATATTCTCATAACTGTTGGTGAAAAAATTCAATCAGAGTTTGAGCCTCTCAGTATGGATATTTCCGAGCTTGCTGCAATGGTATATCCTTCTTAGTCATAGATGATGTTAAATCAGTGAATATAGGAAACCGGTATCTTCTTTTGATTCCAATACTTGTTTGTCAGCCTTTTCCCAATTGTAAATGACAGCTTGTTAGGGAAAAAAATTATTTTGCTCATACTCTGCTTATTCTGATTCACTTGGAGCATATAGGATTCAAAGTTATCTTTAATAATTTTTTAGTTGTTTGAGATAAAGTCTGCAAGCAATGTTTTGATGGAAATCAATGGAGTTTGATATACACTTTTCCTCAAATTGTTAGTTGGCATTGGCAAATTTTGTGCTTCTTCCCATTTGTCGTAATGCACAATATGCAGAGGAAAGTAAAAGGAAAATAAGTAATTGATAGTACTAGGCCTAAAGTCTTGGTAGGTAGGTTTGGGGAAATATTTAGTTCAATCCATCATTGTAGCATTATTATACTTGGGTATTCTTACACCTTTTTTTGTTTGCCTTAATTCTGGATCATTGATTCACAAGTGTCTCCACCATTCTCCAATCCCCCCTCCTCCTTTTTGCTTTGAACTACATGATGATTTTTTAGGTTCCTGTTTGTGGATATTTGTTTTCTTTCACTTAATTTGTTCATTTCTGTTGCAGGAAGTTGGCGTCAATGTTAAGAGGTTACATTCAACTGAAGGTAAAGAAATTTTACCACGTCCTCCAGTTGTAACAGTGATGGGTCATGTTGATCACGGAAAAACTTCCCTTCTTGATGCCTTGCGTCAAACGTCAGTGGCAGCCAAGGAAGCTGGTGGCATTACTCAGCATCTAGGTGCCTTTGTGGTGGGCATGTCATCAGGAGCATCAATCACATTTCTCGACACTCCTGGTCACGCTGCATTTAGTGCCATGCGAGCAAGAGGTGCAGCAGTCACAGATATAGTAGTGCTAGTTGTTGCTGCAGATGATGGTGTAATGCCCCAAACACTTGAAGCTGTGTCCCATGCAAAATCAGCTAATGTACCAATTGTAGTTGCAGTCAATAAATGTGATAAACCAGGTGCAAATCCTGAAAAAGTAAAACTACAACTTGCTTCAGAGGGCTTGCTGTTAGAGGAGATGGGTGGGGATATTCAGGTTGTTGAAGTTTCCGCACTTAAAAAGACTGGACTGGATAACCTAGAGGAAGCTTTACTCCTTCAGGCTGATATGATGGATCTTAAAGCACGATTTGATGGTCCTGCTCAAGCATATGTGGTTGAAGCAAGACTTGACAAAGGACGGGGTCCATTGGTGACTACTATAGTGAAGGCAGGGACTCTAGTTTGTGGACAGCATGTGGTTGTAGGCTCGCAGTGGGGAAAAATAAGGGCTATTAAAGATGCAGCAGGGAGGTTAACTCAACGAGCAACTCCGGCAATGCCTGTGGAGATTGAAGGGCTTCGAGGGCTGCCAATGGCCGGTGACGATGTCATTGTTGTTCATTCTGAGGAGCGGGCTAGAATGCTTAGTTCTGGTAGGAAAAAGAAATTTGAAGAGGACAGGCTTAGGGGTAAGATAGTGCATATCCCAACTACTTCAGATGATACTGAGGAGGTTCCAAAGAGGGTTGAAATGGCAGTAATTGTAAAAGGAGATGTTCAGGGAACTGTTCAAGCTGTTACAGATGCATTGACAACTTTAAATAGTCCTCAGGTATGTGATGGTTATTATAATTATGATATGGTAAACTTTTCTTTTTGCATACACGTACATGCTCGGCTGCACAAAGAGCAAAGACGTGGAAGGCCGTCAACAACAGATTTTGTATTAATTGGAAATCAGTACATCAGTTACAAGTAAATATAAAACAGTAGGTTTTAAACATAGGTGTTTGTGATATTTAACTAAAATCACACTAATCAGCATGGATGTAAGAGCTTAACCTTTTTCCTTTTTTTTTTCCTTTCTGTTGAAGCATCTTTGATCAAGTTATTATTAGCCTTAGATGTTCAATTTTTGATGTATTCTATCTCATAAATTCTGATAATTTAAATGTGTCACAGTAACGTGGTTTGTGCTTTGTCGAAATGTTGAGATATAAATCAAAATCATTAATGGGAGTGTAAAAGTTTAGTTTTGTTTTATTAATATTTTATTTGCTATTTGTTGCTATATAAAATAACCATTCTGTAATTTCATTGTTAGGTTTCTGTGAATATTGTCCATGTTGGCGTGGGGCCTATTTCTCAATCCGACGTGGACCTAGCACAGGCTTGCGGTGCATGCATAGTTGGATTCAATGTCAAGAGTCCACCTATTTCTCTTACCCAGGCAGCAACTCGTGCTAGTATCAAGGTATTTTAAGCCTTTTCCCGTATTTAACTCTGAGTAATCACTGATTTATTCCCTAAAATTATTAGACGTCAACTTAATCTCTGAAATTAGCGAAGTTTCAAAATATTCCTAAATTTGAAAATTTTCAGTCACATTATTTTGATTAATAAAATTCAGGTACTAAATTGACGCTATACAATTTTAAACTATGAAGCACGGACACCTCTAGGATTAGGCGTGTCGCGGTGTCCGACACTCCTATGACATTCGTACGACATGTGTCGGACAAGTGTCCTAAATATGTTGTTTTCATCTTTACTTCAACACTCTTTGGACCGGTGTCCGACACCTATCTAACACTTATATGAGGCGTGTCGGACAACTCAGACAAATGTCTGAATTTATTTCTCGGCTTCCACACGTAGTAGATTCGAGAGTTAAAGATGTGTGGGAAATGTTGATCAATGAGGGGTTATAGACTTTAAAGTTGATTACAACGTTTTTAAATATTTCGATAGTAGATGGATAAATAAAGGCTAAATACTATTGAATCTTGTTAAAGAATTTTTTTTAATGAAATAAATTGCTCAAGTTAGATGCATATGTATGTATTTTGATTCTCAATTTATAACTTTTATAAATAAATTAATATATAGGTAGCGGTGTCGGTGTCGTATGTTTTTTACATTAGCGGTGTCGACATGTCCGTGTCAGTGTCGTGTCAGGTGTCCGTGTCGGAGTCTGTGCTTCATAGATTTTAAAGACTAAATTGGCGATTTACTCATTTAGCTATTTAGTGATTGAAATTTTTTATTTCTATTTGATATCTGTTTGGTTTGGTTTGTAGGTAATTATGCACCGTGTGATTTACCACGTATTGGAAGACGTAGCCAATTTGATAATAGAGAAGGCCCCAGGTACACCCGAGACTCAGGTGGCTGGGCAAGCAGAAGTGCTGAATATCTTTGAAGTGAAAGGGAGCAAATCTAAGGGACCTGATGTGAAAATAGCTGGTTGCAAAGTTGTTGAAGGTTTTGTGAACAGGTCAGCAACCATGAGGCTTCTAAGGAGTGGTGAAATGGTGTTTGAAGGACCTTGTTCGTCTCTTAAGAGGGAGAAGCAGGATGTGGATTCTGTGAAGAAAGGAAATGAGTGTGGACTAGTAATCAGTAACTGTTGTGATTTTCAGATTGGTGATGTTATACAGTGCTTAGAACAAGTAGTTAGGAAGCCCAAGTTTATTAAGTCGGAGAGTGGTGCTGTTCGAATAGAGTGCTGATGAAAAGCTGGTACTTCTTTCAGCACACATTTTTGTGGTAAAATTATACCTGAGCTGCCAAAATAACTGTTAAATACAGATGGATTGTTATAGTATTGAATTAATTTATTGAAGCCTTTAAGTAGTTTGTATACTAAGTTTTTTGATATGTGCATTGCACGTATACTGACATGCGTTTATGAATTACATGTTAGACCGCAGCTCTAGCAAAGTATGGAACTGTGTTAATTATATGCCATTTCAAAAGGAAGCTACTACCTTCTTATTAAGAAGTATTATGAGAGGAAAAGAATTTGATCCCGGCAGTTTCTGGGTAGTTGTTAGTTATTTAATTTAATTGCAGTTGTTATAAGTAGTTACTTTGCAGTTTGTGTGTATTTTTTGTTTGCTAGGAATAAATAAGGAAAGACAAGACATAGTCAGTCATCCTAGAATATTTTAGTGTGTTATTTGGAAAGGGAGAGGTCCAAGGCTGTCGGATCTTTGGCAGGAATCGTGCCTGTGCCTTTCTGTTCTATGTAACCTTTCATTCCTGTTCAAGTTTGTAATTGTATATTCTATGATTGAGGACCTTTCTCCAGAGATTTTTCAATAATAAATAGCAATGTATGATATTGGTACCAGTTTCTATCATTTGGTATCAGATCATCAATCTTGAAATTGTGGTACATCATGCTAGAAATGCGTATTTCAGTGTTTGATGGTGTCAACAATGCCTACCGGTGGGTATTTTGCACCGATAAATATTTCGTTGCGAAGGGCATCGGAGACAGAAGTTGCACTAGTTGTGACTGCAATGTGTGGATGTGCTCGTCGTTGGTGGCACCAACGTTATCCCCATTCAGGTTGAAAATCATTTGTAACTGCCTTTCTGTGGTGTTTTAAAATAGAGCATCGAGAAGTTATGCCGCTAACGGATGGCAGAGGAGGCCCGAAGATGATAAACTAAGGATTCACCTTGAAGGAGAAATGGTAAAAGAGTCAGATCCATGTCGACTTTAATTTCATCGTTGATTCTGATTCATCGTCTTCCATTCTTCCCTGATCTTGTACCTACTGTCAGATTTTGGGACCAAGCCTCACCTTGTATCACTCAATTTGGCATATCGTCCAACTTTGATTTTCGAATCTCACAACCCCACTTCGTATTACAAAATTGTCCAAGAATCAAATTCTTATGATGATGTTGATTCCATCGTTAGTCCTGATTATGATCACTTCAAGGCAAGTATACTTCATACTATGAAAATGCACATGGAGTGGACCCAGTTTTTTCAAAATGAGGAAGTAAGGAAACGTACTTATAACAACTGTTATTAATTACTATTTAATAGCAGCTGTAGTTACTCCAATTTGTGTGAATTTTCTGTCTGAACTAAGAATAAATAAGGAAAGACAAGACATAGTTAGTCATCATAGAATATTTGTATGTCTGTTCTATGCAACATTTCATTCTTGTTCAAGTTATTAGTTGTATATTTTATCTCTGATTGAAAACCTTTCTCGAGAGATTGTTCAATGATAAATAGTTGTTACTCAGCTAAGTGTTATATTGTTACTAGTTTCTATCACGTTCTTACAAGGATCTTGTTGTATATTTAATCAATAAAGCTAAATTCAGAAAAACGATAATATGAAGAGTTCTAAATTGAATTTTTAAGATAATCTACAATTGCCCTTAAAAAAAGATAATGTATAATAGGATATCTACATATACTTCAAAAGTAAGTCATATGTACTTAACTTTATTTATTCGAGAGAACTTTGATGAGATGATAATACATCTCTTTCAGCTTAACTAAAGGTCTTGAGTTTAAATCCAACCCTAAGAATGCAACAGTTTTAAACATCTTGAGGGAGCTTTGTCACCCATTGCGGTCCTCTCCGGCTCAAGGATTACTCTTTGTAGCTGTGCACAGAGGATACTCGGTTCACATGAAAACTTTATTTAGAATTTTTATCAAATGTAAATATAATTAGTCAAAAAAAATCTAAAGTAAATCTAAATAATCCAACTATTGAATCACAAGATTTAATTACATGAAGAGTACAATCTTGAAATCTAAATAAATTATAAATTTATAGCTATATTAAATTATATATAATCAACATTTACTTAGATTGTTTTGGCTTCTTAAAAGAAAACATCTACTTAGATTTTAAAAGCTAAATAATCAATTAGTTTTTAATTATATAAAATTATATCAACTATTGAGTAATAATAACTTCAAACATTTTGTAAAAAAAAAAAAACTTCAAACAAATCAATGGTTGAAGACTTGAAGTAATGAAAATAAAAAATTAATAAAAAAGTTGTTGAATGTTGATCGGTTTGAGTGGATTTTCCCTTTTAGGAGTAAGTGGATACCAGGTTATTACTTATTTTTTAAACACATACTTTCTGCAAGAAAAAAACTTTTGCTTTTTGTTACTATAATAAAGCTATAAACATGGACAGCTACTTGTGTTGTTGGGAGGGCCTGGCTTCTTGGATATATTTAATTTCTCTTATAAGATATGAGAAATGTTATGTTTATAACTTTTTAGATGTTCAAAATCTATAAATTAAAATTAAAATAGATGTTCAACACCGTATGTGTATACATTATACATATTATTTTATTTTTTAATTAGTTGTTTATCTTTCTCACAATCACATAATAGTTAAAAATAATGTATTTTTATACGATTGTCAAACTCAAATAGTAGTTGATCTTTAAATGTTCAAATAACATTGCTAGTAAGACATATAGCACTGCACTGCATTGCCCCCTTATCTGTAACTACATCCCTTCACCTTAGCTTCTCATCTCAGGTACAACTTTTCAAGTTTTGTTGATTATTTATTCATGTGTTGGATAACAATGTTTCAAGTCTAGTTGTTGAAGGGTATCTATTTGAACATGAATACCATTAAAACAATAATGGAAGCGTGTAAGAAGGTAGGAGTAATGGTGCCTCTGGTGGTGGTATACCTCTGCTTCACATGTCTCCCATGCAAAAATTTCATGTCTAGCTCATACCTCATTGAAAGGTGCTAGTAGCTATATCTAATTAATTAAATAGGCTAAGAAATGTATCATAATGTGAGCCTTATATATCTACTATCACTTTCTTACTTCATTTTAATTTCTTGTTCAAGACACTCCAACTCAAGATTTCTCCTTCTTACAGTTACAAACATTTTTATGGAAGGACAAATTACAAACTAAACAATGCAAGTTCAACATGTTTTGTGTTTTGGTACTCTAACAAGACCTAACTAGAGTTGATAGGAAAAACAACGATTTTAAAAACTGATCAACCGTCTTTTAATATCAAGCTTTTGTTATCATTAAACTAACTTAATTAATTATGTACTTTCTTCATTGTTTTTTTTCTTGTCCATGTATCCTTGAATGATCTGATTTGAGATTAATTCATACTAGACTAAGACATGCACGTTGTGCGGTTGCAAAATTTATTTTCATTGAACTACGAAGAAATATAACCAATTAAGTATAAAGTTACTTTGATTATGCTTGATATATGTATGATAGGGATGTTGTATTAATTATTTTAATTGATCAATTATGGATTGACATAATCAACTGTTTTAATTTTTTTTTTGACAAATTGTTATAAAATTATTAATAATATAAATTATAGTCAATTATTATTAAGCACTAATTATTGATGAATATTTTAATTGTGATATTGTTTTTGAATAAACCGTGATGGGTTAAACCGTTCGGTTAAGTCAAATGAGAGGTCATTGCCCTCATACGTTTAATTATTTAAACGCAGTTAAAACCTAAACGACAACGAGGACAGTCATCCTCTCATAGTCTCTCTTTGACATTTATCTATTAAATCCTAAAAGTAGGGGCGGCCCTGAGCATAGGCGGGGAGGCCTGCCCAGGGCACCATTTTTTTAGAAACACCAAAATTATTATTTTTACTTAGTAGTTAGTATTATATACATATATTTATTTTTAACTCGCTTTGATTAATTCTATTGAAAATATTATTTTAAAGAACCTTGATTATGAGTGAATTTTTTGCAACTAAAAATGCAAGAAAAAAGACATTTGAATAATTAAAAAGACACAACTTTATTGATTCACTCAAGACACAAAAATCTTAGCTCCGACCCTGCATTCTTGATATGTAATTATGCTATAATTTGTGTATATATGATTGGTTGATTGTAAAAATTCTAACAAGGTACCCTTGAAAGAGAAGCTACAAGTGAAATAAACCTAGAATTTTACTTAGCATATTTCAACGTACTCCCTCCGTATTTTAGAAAAAAAATGTTTCGGTTTTGTTATAAGTCGTTTTACAATATCAATGCATCATTAATGATTTTTTTTTTCTTTTTATCATACCCTTTATCATTTATTACTCCCTCTTTTTTCTATTCTTTTACTCTCTTTTCACATATTATTAAGGAATAATTTTGTAAAATCAATCACAATTTCTCTTTCCAATATAATATTAATTATGTGTGAAAATGTTAAAAAAAAACTTATAGTAAAATACGGAGGAGTATATAATTTCATTAATGTCTTGTGATTGGGTACTTATTCAAGAGTAAAAATAAATAAATATATAAATTCCAAAAGTATTGAATTTTACTGGCTCCACTTCAAAGTTTCATGGTATAATTGGGTTCGGGTTTATGCATGAGTACTGGCGAAATGAGGAAAATGAATTGGTCTAAAGTTTCATTGCATTGCTTCCTTTTGTTAATGCATTCTGCCACCACAACTGTGGCTCTGACTCAACCTTTAACTCATGAATTGGTCTAAGGTTTCATAGGATTTTTTACTAACATAACATATCTATGTGTCTTGTGTATATATTTTCCTTGCCTTTTCCATTAAGTATTGTAATCCTTCCATTCAATTGGACATGTATAAATTTCTTTGTTCTTAGCACATATACTTAATAGTTAGGCTTTAGACAATATAAAATCAAACTTTTAGGACACAAATTAGCAAAATTAATTCTTTAAGATTAGGATTTCTCTCGCATTCTAAAGGTGCAACTTTTATTACTATCATTTTTTTTTCTTTGATATTTTTAGCAACGGAACTTCATTTGGTATATATATGTTGATTGTATTTCCTCTAACTGATATTTTTAAGTTTTACATAAATGATGAGTTTCTAGGGTGTCGTGCAATTCATGAAGCTAAACGACTGTAATAAACATTGTACAACTCTTATTTCGATTTTGTTCCAGGCCTCTTTATGTGTTAATACTTCTTTCGCTTGGGATTGCTATGCAAATAATCATATCTAAAACGCAAATGAATCATAAAATCAATCGGACAAGAGCTGTCATCAAAACTCTAGCACAAAATAAATGTAAAAACCAAAGAAAAATCGATAAATAAATTAAAGTGAAACAAAACTTGTTGGAACACTGGAGCAAATGATTGAAAGTTGAAAGAGTAAATACAAAGTCCTACATTTGATACAACTAGTGTTGTGCGAGTTGAAAAAAGTGAAAGTTCTATATATAATACAATTCACACATCAATCAGTAGTGTTTATATAAGGGGGGAGTCACTCCCAAAGGTGTGCCCTTGAGATACCCACTTTTGTGAACGGAGAGAGCGCTCAAGAATATATATATATATATATATATATATATATATATATATATATATATATATATATATATATATAGAGGATGTATCAAGTGAGAGGAGATGTTACTGTGAGAGGGTGAGAGCATTAAATAATAGCCACGAGATTAAAATAAACGGTTGAGATATTACTTTTCTTAATCTGCACCTTCAACCTCTCGCCTTACATGCGCAGTTATGTTTGTTCCTTCCTATCTTCTCTCTCACACATGAACATGACTACCGATTCAATTCCCATCCATTGTAAACAAAAATCATACACCAAACAAAGTAAGAAAAATCAAGATTCTTAGATTGATCCTTAAAACACATGGAATTTTAGGAAATTGAAATGATAAATTATGTAAGAAAAGAACCAATTTAGAAACAAAACCCATTCCCAAAATTCATATGGAAAATGAAAGGAAACCTTTTATTTTCAAATAATCAAAATCACGTCTGATTTAAACATGGATATTTGGGAAAATTGAAAAGGGGTCAATCTTACTTAGTCGAATCTGAAAAAAAATAAATAAAAACTAGAATCTACAAATTGAAGATTTGATCTGAATATATCGTAATATTAACTTCTCAGTTTCGCAAGTTTTGGAAGATGAAAAGATGTCAGACTGTGAAAGTGCTAATGAACAACATAAATGAAAAACACAAGGTACGAAGTGCAGCTTAAGGAAAGTAATATCTCAACCATTTATTTTTAATCTTGTGGCTATTATTTAATGCTCTCACCCTCTTACAATAACACTTCCTCTCACTTGATACATCCTATATATATATATATATACCTTGTGTTTTTCATTTATGTTGTTCATTAGCACTTTCACAGTCTGACATCTTTTCATCTTCCAAAACTTGCGAAACTGAGAAGTCCATGTACAAATCACACAAGCTACATTGGTTGAAGGGGAAATTAATTTTACGATATATTCAGATCAAATCTTCAATTTGTAGATTCTAGTTTTTATTTATTTTTTTCAGATTCGACTAAGTAAGATTGACCCCTTTTCAATTTTCCCAAATATCCCTGTTTAAATCAGATGTGATTTTGATTATTTGAAAATAAAAGGTTTCCTTTCATTTTCCATATGAATTTTGGGAATGGGTTTTGTTTCTAAATTGGTTCTTTTCTTACATAATTTATCATTTCAATTTCCTAAAATTCCATGTGTTTTAAGGATCAATCTAAGAATCTTGATTTTTCTTACTTTGTTTGGTGTATGATTATTTGTTTACAATGGATGGGAATTGAATCGGTAGTCATGTTCATGTGTGAGAGAGAAGATAGGAAGGAACAAACATAACTGCGCATGTAAGGCGAGAGGTTGAAGGTGCAGATTAAGAAAAGTAATATCTCAACCGTTTATTTTAATCTCGTGGCTATTATTTAATGCTCTCACCCTCTCACAGTAACATCTCCTCTCACTTGATACATCCTCTATATATATATATATGCGATGCCGTCGTCTGAACCATGCTTGGGCTTGGGACAACTTAATCATTATCCGAAAGTGCTTTCTTAACGAAAAAGTTTCATTTAAATATGATCCAACAAACTATCCGGATATTTTCAGTCTTATCCGCTCGCGTGCTCCAACTTAAGCTCCAAGCTTACTCGCCCGAAGAGAGCGCTCAACAAAATATATATCACATGCGCGACGCCACTGCCGTCCGACGGGACCGGGTTTGGGACCTAATGATATATTTTTTTATCACCTGAAAATATTAAATTAATTTAATCATTATCTGAAAACGCTTTCTTAATGAATAAGTTTTGTTTAAAATTTAAATTTGATCCAACAAACTATTCGAATATTTCCGGTCTTATCCACTCGCGTGCTCCAACTTAAGCACCAAGCTTATCTGATCCGTTTGTTACTTGAACTGATCCGCATATTACTTAATTCATAAGTTTCTCTACATATTTGTTACAAATTCTCCCTATAAAAGGAAAGCTCGTCTAGTTCATTCGGTACATCGAAAAAGACTTCTAACTTTGAATCTTTTTCTTCTCTCTCCCTTTTACGATTTGTGTTGACAAGTCTTTCTTCTCTTCATCTTTTCTTTCTGTCCATTCGATTTCGAGTGGTATTCGTACCATAATTAAGTGGTATTCGTACCATATTAAAAGTGTTCATTCTCAAACGATTGTCTACAGTGCAGTAGGTAATTGTACAGTTTGAACTGAGCTGTTTTATCCTAAAGACCGCGTGGTTGCCTTGCACAACTTTGGACAGTGTCGTAACTCAACCCGGTAACATCTTTAGTGGTAAAACATTTTCAAGGTACTTTTCTTTATCCAAAAACAACAAAACCTCCACCTTGGTTGTACATCCAAGACGTCCTAGGTGAGACACAATACAGTGGAATGGAGGTGGTGCACAACACAAGTTTTTAGAAATTTAGTAACATGCGAGGATTGGAACGTGGTGTAATATTTGCAATAGAAGTTAATAATTAAAGATGGTGAACCCACTTAGGGTTGTCTGATGGTGTTGGCTTAAGACCTTGGAGTGTGCTCCGCCTCAATGTCTCATATTTGATTCTCTCCGGTGTTAATTTAAGTGGGCTAATTTAGCTTCTTCAAAATAATAATAATAATTAAAGATGGTGTAATATGGACATTCAATAAAGAGTTGAGATGGGTTGTTGAAGAAATTGTGATTGATGGAGAAATTGATGAGTTTAGATGGAGTTGGAGACGTTGGTTGTTTAGTGGGAGGAGAAACTGGTTGGGAGTGTTCTTTGTTACTTGATGAACTTATTTCGCAGGAAAACATGTTGGATATGTGGACTTTTAGGGTTGGAAATGATTCGAGTCGAGTCGAACTCGTCTGAGTTCGACTCGACTCGACTTGGCTAGTTAGGTTCAATTCGGTTGCTCTAATCACATAATTAATTTTTTTTATTTTTTTTCAAAAAATTATAGTTTTTTAACCTTTTAATAATTTTTTAAGAAAAAAAAAACTAAGGTGAAGAGAGACTGCATATGAATATGCGCTGTTATTCCACACTTGGGAAATTATAGGTCTCCACCTTTGGATCTAAAATAGTCACACGGCTAGGGCTGACAATGAACCGTACCAACTCGACAATAGTTTGAAACTCGATTCGACAATTATCTTGTTGAATTTGGTTCATTGAGCTGAAAATTAAGTTCGTTAAATAAATGAGCTAAACTTGAGTTGTATATAGTTCGACTCGATTGGTTCATAAGCTGACACGATAATATATATATATATATATATATATATATATATATATATATATATGTGTGTGTGTGTGTGTGTGTTTGTGTGTTAGTTTAGTAAAAATTAATAAAATACAAGCTTAAATATTAAAAGACAAAATATGTAATTTATTACAAGATTCCTCTAATATTAATAAAAAAAAAAAAATACTTGTGCAGGCTTATAACTAAACACATATGTGTACTAAAATTAGTCCCACAACGGAGAGTTTGAAAACATTAGACAGGAGGAGTAGATATAAAAAGAGAAGTGTGCTGCACCACATGGACTAAGCTACTCGCTACTACATGGACAGCGCTACACTATAAAGTACTACTACTTTTTTTCTTTAGTAGTCTTCAGACCTACATGGTCTGTAGTTTTATTTAATTTAGTTCAATTTTTGCTTTTTTTTTCTTAAAATAAATTAAAAGGTTAAGCTATAGATTTTGACAAAAAAAAAAAACTTTTGTATTATTTTACTAGTTTCCTAGCAAAAGCTCCGCACCATATATTAATTGAAGCTCAATCGTTGATGCCACCGACTTGCTTCTTGGTGATTAGCATATCACGTCCATCTAACTTTCATGTTATTGGCTTGCTCATTGAATTACAAAGTCATTGACGACTTCTTCTCTTTTGGTGAAAGTGAGATCATCATCAACTAAAGAGGATTAAACCATTTTACGATCAGAACAACAGAGGGTTACGGTTCTAATCATCTTCTTCCTTGTTTCCACCCTTTTTGGCCGTCGTTGTTCCAGCTGTTGTCATGCCTTTCGATTGGCAGGCAGGACTTTCAACCCAATCGGCCTTCTCACCAACCGATTACAACAATGGTGCATAATTCTTCCACACCTGCGATTACAACAATATCGTTCCCAGATAAGGATTTTTTGAAGCAGACTGAACTGGTGCAAGTACAATCGAAGGTTACTTTTAAGCAGGTTCTAAGTGGCTCAGTAACGACAATTGATGAGCAGCTACCAGTTCCCATCATCAAAGGTGATTCTCTCAGTATTAAGATTACATAGGCAAAATATGAAAAGGGAATCGATGAATGTAAGTGGCTAAGGGAGATAAGCCGTATACTGCCAAGGTTTTATTTTTGAAATTCTAGAAACAGTGGAAATTCTCGGGACAAGTTTTTATGAATTTGAGTTCTCCACTTTAGAGGATATACGCATTGTTTGGGCTCTAGACACCTCTAATTTGAAGTCGGGTATCCTCTGTCTTTCTCAATGGACGAATGACTTTAACCCTTATACGCAACACCAAACTCACTTCCAAGTTTGGATACACTTGATGGATTTGCCTCGGGAATATTGGAGGGAAAAGATGTTGCGCGAGATAGCCGGAGCGATTGGTACTCCTTTGATCATTGATTCCGCAACTCAATACCGTCGTTTTGGGCACTATGCGAGGATTATCGTTGACATAGATCTTTCTAAACGCATTTTTGATGAGATTATGGTGGAAATAGATGGTTTTGCTATTCAAGTGGCGTAGTTTACGAGCGTTTACCATTGTTCTGTAGTCATTGTTGCATCATCGGACGCAATCTTTCTAATTGCAAATGGATACATCCTGTGAAAGAGCATGGTAATCCTGGGAAAAAACCAATGGTGGAGGAGCCTCCTGCTGCCAAAAAAGTGTTGAAAAAGTGGCAGGAAAAGCACACAGGTCACGTTGGCACCTCCAATGCTGCAAAACACTCGGCAACAACACAACAACAACAGGCCCAGCAACAGATTGACACGGCTGCTGTTCCGGCAGCCACAAGTAGCACCAAAATTGATTGACTTGACCAACAATAAAGACGCAAAAGATGAGGTACGGGAAACACATCTTAATAAAAACAACACTTCTTTTCACTTTGCACTTCAGAATGTTACAGATGAGATCGTGCGGCCTCACATTGATGTCGTTGATACACAACATTTAGCTACTACACGACCAATATTAGAATAGGTGGAACCTTTGGAGAAAGTGCTGAATGCCGAGGGCAATAGCACTCTCTTCTCCCGCGAGTTCGGCTCCGGTGACGCAAATTGTGGGGGTGAACACATGTGAAATTTGTCCTACACTTTGTAAGGATATTGATTTGGTACGACATGTGTTGGAACAAGATGAGAACAATGCACTTTTTACTCCCATTTTGACAAAAAAGCAACGCAGGGCTCTCAATAGGTCGGCTTACAATACCCATTCAAAGGGTGATCCTCCATCCACTTCTCAATGAAGATCATTTTATGGAATATTAGAGGTATAGGAAATTCGGAATCCCGAACTGCACTTCATGATTTTCATCGGAATCATAGACCAGAGATTATGTTTATTGCTGAACCAAAGGTACCTTTTTCGCATCTTCCTGCTTGGTATTGGAATTCTATTCAAGTTACAGGTTATTGTATGAATAATAGAGCGCCTCTTGCTCCTAATATATGGGCGCTTTGGGGTCGTGTTATTTTTCCCTCTTGTATTTTTGTGTCCTCGCAATGTATTGTGTTCAAGTTGGATTGTCATAGTTGGATTGTGTATATAGCTGGTGTGTATGCAAGCACGTCTTACTTAGAGCGTAGGCTTTTTTGTTGGCTGACCTTTCTCGTCTCCAAAGCATGTTACCAGGGCCTTGGCTTTTTATTGGTGACTTTAATGGTCTTGGGGCACATGAGAAACGGTTGTGCGGATAAGTTTAGCTAATCATGGGCATGGTGTTTTACACGCTTTTATTATCCATGATTTTTTTAGAGACCGGGTTGAGCTTCCTAATTACCGTTTTCCTTAGGTCTCGGGTTTTATTTTGTTTTACTGCATTCTTTTTGCGGGTTCAGGTCTGATCCCCTCGCTTGTACAATTTTTCCTTTTTTTTTAATAAAATTTTATGAGAATGGTGGCAGAGGATGGATGTGATCTTGGGGTGCAATCTAGTTAAGATGTCTTATCTCCTCGTGATATTTTCCATTACTTTTGATTAAAAAAAATGTTGGACTTATAAACAAAGTAACGCATTTTTGCTAAAACGCCTATGCACTACAAGCTAGTGTTTTCATTGCTAAAAAGCTAGCTCCACTGTGCTACTGTTGCGCTGTTTTTTATTTCTACTATTGAGTTACTATTACTTTACCATAAGTTAAATACTATGTCCTAGCTTTTATTTATATATATAACCGAATCAATTAATGAACTAAACAAGTCGAACTATTTATAGTTCAAGTTCAACTCATTTAATTAACGAACTTAATTTTTAGTTCAAGTTCGGATCGTTTGATTCATGAACCGAGTTCAACAAATTAATTGTCGAGTCGAGTTTCGAACTTTATTCAAATTGGTTCAGTTCATTGCTAGTCTTAGTGGACTTTGAAAAATATATTTGGTGCGAGTTTCCGGTCAATGACCTTATCAGATATTGGCTCTCTCTCTCTCTCTAAACTCTTTCGGTTTACATTGACTAATGGATGTGGTTTACTTAAAATTCATCTCTTAAACGTGAATAAGTGAGGTGTCTAAAATTCGAACCTCGACCTTGCGTATATTATGCAATGTTCCTAACAACTGAGCTAAGTTCACATGACAACGAGGGGTACAATACACTATATAAAAAACTCGCCATGACTAAATAATATAAAATTTTATCATTTAAAAAAGCTATAATTTACGATTGATGTAACAAAAATTTACACAAATGTTCAAATTATTTCATCTTATAAATATTTGTAAAGATGCTTAAAATATATTATTTCAAAACATACAATATATTTGGTCATTTGGTACTCTAAATAATTTCCAGTTTTCATTTTGGTCCCATATCTCAAAAAATCAACATTTTGGTCCCCTTGCTTTTTCTCCGTTATTCAAAAAGGTCCCGGGCTGTTAACTTTAACCCCAAATGTCTATGGTAGACCAACCTTAAGAGTGGTCCACCATAGACCCTATTAATTATTTTAATTTAAATCGTTTGATTTTTTAATTAAAAGAGGACCATTAGATTAAGAAGGTCTATTTTATCTTACGATGTACCACCAACATCTAACTTTTTTTTCTTTTTCTTCATCTTCTTCATTTTCCTCTTGTTCATCTTCATCAATCATATTCATACATTCATACAAACAAACCCAGAATATAAATTAAAACAAAAAAAAACATGGATCTCTTTTTTTTTTTTTTTTCCTTCTCAAACATGTATAATGGGTTGCTGATGATTCTCAAATTAAATAATAGCAACAACACCATCATCATCAATTCAACAACATCATCATGAAATCAATTCACGCAACAACAACATCATCATCATCAATTCTTAGAACTCCAGCAGAACCAGCATACTCAGATTAAACAATAGCAGCAACAACAACAACAACATCATCATCAATTTAACAACAACATCATCATCATCTACCCAGAATTCGGATTTGGAAAATAAGGAAAAATTAGGGTTCAATAAAAATTGGGGCTTTTTAAAGATTGTGACTTTATAGTAATTAAGTGAAAACCCATGAACGAAAAGAGGTTTGAGAAGTACCAGAACAACAAATTGTAGTGGAAAAACGTTGTTAGAGTTGAATTTTGGGTTGGGAATGGAAAATTGTGTTCTGTTTGAGAACAAGAGATGAACGAGGTGGAAGAGACAGTGACGAGGTTGTTGTTTTTGGAACGTGAGAGTGGAAGCATGATGATGTTGTTGTCGGGTACAAGTTTGCAAAGGGGTGAATAGAAGGAGGAAGGAGGAAGGAGGAAGAGAAGGATGGAACATAAGAGAGAAGGGCGAATAGAAGGAGGAAGAGAAGGAAAAAAAGAGAAGAAAATACATTGGTGGTGCTGATGTGATTAAGTCTCTATTTGAAACTGGTGAATTGAAAAGGATTCTTGAAGGTTTTCCCAAGATGAAGCCTGGCTTTGTTTGTGAGAGTTGTGGGGATGCTAGGTTTATACCTTGTGAGAATTGCAGTGGGAGTAGGTTCCCAAGAAGAGATCCATTTTTTTTTTTGTTTTAATTTATATTCTGGGTTTGTTTGTATGAATGTATGAATATGATTGATGAAGATGAAGAAGAGGAAAATGAAGAAGATGAAGAAAAAGAAAAAAAGTTAGATGTTGGTGGTACATCGTAAGATAAAATAGACCTACTTAATCTAATGGTCCTCTTTTAATTAAAAAAATCAAACGATTTAAATTAAAATAATTAATAGGATCTATGGTGGACCACTCTTAAGGTTGGTCCACCATAGACATTTGGGGTTAAAGTTAACAGTCAGGGACCTTTTTGAATAACGGAGAAAAAACAAGGGGACCAAAATGTTGATTTTTCGAGATATGGGACCAAAATGAAAACTGGAAATTATTTAGAGGACCAAATGACTAAATAAGCCTTTAAAAAAGCTATAATTTACGATTGATGTAACAAAAATTTACACAAATGTTCAAATTATTTCATCTTATAAATATTTGTAAAGATGCTTAAAATATATTATTTCAAAACATACAATATATTAGATGTCGGTATAAAAATGTATACTATTATAATATCTAGTGATTGAAGTGTTTAAAAATAAGGCTTAATTCCACTTTTCCCCCCTATATTTTGCCAATTGTGCGATTTTGCACCCCATGTTTTTTTTTGAGCGATTTGGCACCCCAACATTTACCCCCTTTCTGATTTTGTAGCCCCTTTTCTGATTTTGTTGAATTTTGCTGATGTGTCCTTGCCATGTGTGTAGTTTTGCTGATGTGTCCTTGCCATGTGTGTAATTGGCATTTTTAAAAAAAGAAAATTCCACATATGTTAGGCTGTGAAATTTTTGGCAATTGAAAAATAGAATCACAAATTAAAAAAATAGAAAGGGATGAACAAAGAAGAAAAAAAATCCAGAAAAGCAACAAAAAAAAATCACCTTGTTCCCTTCTTCTCTCTTCCTCCTTCTCTTCACTCTTCTCTTTTATTCAATAAATCTCAAGATCTAAGTTTTTTCCAAACCCATAAATTAAACTCCAATCCCAAATCCGATTACTGTTCATACCCATTTTGATTCATCATTGTTTTGAACACTTTCACATCCAAAAGCACAAATTAATTTGGGAAGTGCAAAAAACCCTAAGTCCTCTCTTGTTCTATTATGTGGCTGCATACGACACTACGACTCATTCCTCTCTTCTTTGCATCGTTCGTGACCCGTTTTTCTTTCTTTCTCTACGACTGCGCGACTCATTCCTTTCCCTGCTCGCACTTTGCACTCTCTCTCTGCTCGCATGTCATGTTCTTTCTTTTCTTCTCTATTTCGATTCTTACTGTTTTTGTTTCTTTCTTTACTTCTCTGTTGCTTTTCTTCTTCCTCTCCCTGTTCTTGATTCTCTTTCATTTTGTTGATAATCTACTTCTATTTCCTACGGTTGCTTTTCTTCTTCCTTCTTTATGTTTCATTTCATGTTCTCCTTGCTGTTTCTGCTTTTTTGATACTTGTGGCTTTTATTTTTAACTATGAATACTTCAGTTTTGAGTAATTTATTTCATTTTTCTGCAAGCATGTGTTTATTAGTATTAAAAATGTGGAATTTTCTTTTTCTGCAAGCATGTGGAATTTTCTTTTTTTAAAAATGCCAATTACACACATGGCAAGGACACATCAGCAAAACTACACACATGGCAAGGACACATCAGCAAAATTCAACAAAATCAGAAAAGGGGCTACAAAATCAGAAAGGGGGTAAATGTTGGGGTGCCAAATCGCTCAAAAAAAAACATGGGGTGCAAAATCGCACAATTGGCAAAATATAGGGGGGAAAAGTGGAATTAAGCCTAAAAATAATTTCTTGAATGAATTAATATGATAAAAAAAAGGACCCCATGCATACCTTATGTATGATAAAAATAGTATCCAACGGGGTACCACCAGCTTGCAACAAATTGACCCATCAACCTCTAATCTTCAATCAATTTTGGTTACATATTAGTGTTTGATTGGAACTCTCTCGTCCCTACAAAGAGGACCCATATTGTGGACAAGGGCAATGTATCTATATCAAGCCATGAACATCCTGCAAACAAAAAGAGAACACACAACATTCCATTTTTACATCAATAATGCGTATCTAACATTTTCCACAACTTGAGTACTTCAACTAGGATATAGATAGTAGTAGTATTACTCGTGCAATATGCATGGAATAAAATAAAATCCATTTCAGTCATCATCACTGTTGTGTGAAAGATAATAAATTCAATACTGACTAGTTTTTAGTCATGTATAATTATCTTTGTTCCTTATAATTTTCCTTTTAATTTAATATTTCTAAAATTTGTAAGTATTGTTCACGATTCTTATAAAATGAGAGAATTCCCTGTAATTTTCCTTTTTATTTAATATTTCTAAAATTTGTAAGTATTGTTCACGATTTCTATAAAACGAGAGAATTTCCTATAATTTTCCTTTTAATTTAATATTTCTAAAATTTGTAAGTATTGTTCACGATTCCTATAAAATGAGAGAATTCCCTATAATTTTCCTTTTAATGTAATATTTCTAAAATTTGTAAGTATTGTTCACGATTCCTATAAAATGAGAGAATTTTGATATTTAGAGATTACTATAATCTTATGACTTTTTCGTTCTCCAACTCATTAAAATTTTGTGGCGTCATTGCTCTCAAATTCTTTCCTTACTTCCCTTATATTTTTTTAGGACTTCTCCATTTCTTTAATATAGAAGTATGTCTTCCTCTTTGGGAGTCTTTCTCCTATCCTTTTGTTATTTAGAAAGCAATTAAGCTGAGTTTAAATAAAAGAGTCTTTGAGAAATGATCATGGATTAAGTTGTCGATGTGATGACTTTTCTAGTGGATGATTTACAATTATCTCTCTTAGCGCTTGCTGAGCCTTAAAGTCAGTTCTGACCTGATGTACTCTCATAACCCAATTCACCTAAGCGTTATAATATATTAAATATTCAAAGGACCAAACTAATAATAATATATGAACTTCATTCGAATTTGA